>NQII01002590.1:291045-335768 GCA_002778355.1 Clitarchus hookeri | reverse complement strand
TGTATTTTAAGTGAAACTGGAAGTTTTACGGCTTATGTTATCGTAGATTGCAACCTTGTGGTGCAGCGGAAAAAAATATTTTTAACTAGCGATTTGCTAGAGGAAGTGAACCACTTTATTGTCAAACTGTTTGCAGGTGTTGTGTACCTTTTGTGTCCTGATGGAATTAAAAGTACCAATTCATTTATAACAAGTCCTAGCAGCATGTATAATGAAGGTGGTAAACACAACTAAAAACACATTACCCATAAATTATTCATTCAATGTGTTTGACCTATGGACTACGCAGGAATGTTGAAGAAATTAGGTTACCTTAGAGTGATGTTGACAGCAATATGTCTAATGAAAAACATGAAATTGCCGATATAACTAATGAGCCTACTTTCATCTACATGGATTCAAATTATTTTGATGGGGGTTTTTTAAAATGTTAGAATTAATTTGCGGTGAGTACAGGCTCGATGTTCTTTTATGGGACCCTATGCAGAAATGGTAACTTAATGGTAAGATTTGTTTCTGACTGCGATACAGATTCAACAAGAGCAGGACTCTGAATAGCCATGTAGACTCTAAATATCGCTTCTATAGGGTAAAGTGTGATTTTATCATTTGTCACCTCGTAGACGCTGAAATGTGGCAGTCTTTTGTTATCATAATTTAAGTACTTCACTTTTACGTATCCAAGTTTTCCAAGTGACATCATGTATAAATACATAAGCCAAAGTTGATTAGTTGATTGATAGTACATGATTTGGTGGCTGCTACAAATTACTTACGCACATGTGGAATCATAACTGACGGAATTCCGAGATGATATTAAACTAAAGCTTTCGTCTCGGCAAACAGTCGAGTTGTTTTGGTATTCATAGTAATTTTAAACTGCGGGTAATTCTCAAAATACAATGAAAATAAGTCTCAGTTCAGCAGGGCCCTTCTTCACAAAAGGGACAGAGAAGTGACAGGCATGCACAGTGCATTGGTAACTCGGTGTTTGGACGTTTCAGTTGCAGTGTTTGTGTTTGCTAGACGACAAATTTGCACTGTGCGTCTTGTGATATCGCCGGGTCCCTCGTACTTGAGTGCTATTTTTTATTTTTAATGTGTGGGCTGGTATCATTCGGAATCATGTAAGTATAAATGTATACTTATATTTTAGCATGTGTTTTACATCAATAGTGTCATCTTGGGTGGTGTCCTCATACATAGTTTCCGGGCACATTGATCTCCTAAAAATTATTAATGGTTACATTTCAGTGCCGTACGTCCAGTGCTAGATACTTGAGCTACTCGGCAGGAAAGCTTGTGATGATTATTCGTCACCCATAAGATGAATGGTTTAAGTACCCAAGTAAAATTCCTGGCAGTTATAGATTGCTGCTATAGATAAAAGTAACAATGTGCGTAGGTATGCAATGTAATTTCAGATATAACCTGTTTAAACAATTGAAATAAATTTTAGCAGTGTTTGGTTAAACTGGAAATGTTTGTATGTAATGCAAATAATACAATTTNTTAAACAATTGAAATAAATTTTAGCAGTGTTTGGTTAAACTGGAAATGTTTGTATGTAATGCAAATAATACAATTTGTACAACACACAAAGCAACTTGATTTTCTCTTTCCGTACTTCTTTTTTTTCTCTTTCATAGTGAGCAAATCATGTAAACCAGGACGGTTCGCAACGGACAGTCTCACCTATTGCCAAAGTCACATGAAATTATACACCACGTACAGAACACAAAGCTACAATTTCATGACTCAGAAAAAAATAGGGAAGTTAGACCTATGCATTTATTTCTTACATGAAAATATATGTGAATATGTAGCATTCTTAAACTACTTCCATAAAATTCTGTTACAAAAACCAATATATATATACATATCTAGCCATTTGCATATATATTGCACCTGGAGAACTATCTTTGGAGTTCGGACAGAGAAAGAAATGTGTGCTCACCACTTGATTTTCGGAGCTGGGTCAGCCGTTAACACACAAGTCATTACCACTTCTTCGTTTTTTGGGACAGACAAGTCTTTCAAGGGCACTTTCACCACAGGCTTGCGGTACTTGTTCTCCTCTGGAAGAACAAAAATGAAATGCAAATAATTTCAATGCTTAATTTTATAAAACATAATCCTGTGACATTTGCTAAAGTTTTTATCTACAGATCCTTTACACACCTCATATTATTGAAGTCGCTAATGAATAATATACCTGTAAGGTAGTAAGTTTCTTACGTGAGGCACGACTAAGGTGGGACTGGCGCAGTCTTATTGCACCACACTACCTGAGGGACACAGCAGTTGTTTCTGGCCAGCTGTGATATGGTCTGAGAACTGACATAATGAAAACAGAAATGAAATGAAAATAGCATGACAAATCCGTGCCTTGAGGGTGGNATATGGTCTGAGAACTGACATAATGAAAACAGAAATGAAATGAAAATAGCATGACAAATCCGTGCCTTGAGGGTGGTTACTACACAACCAATATGAAAACACTCTGTATACTTTTCCCTCAACTTGCTGAGCTAACTAATAAATCCAATTTTCTTTGTAAGGATTTAATAATATGCAATGAAATCTGTATCAATACGCATACTACGTTAAGATACTATCTGAATACAACTCTTATGTTTGTGTTTCAACACTATATATGAATAATGAAAAGCCACCAGAAAACCACAGTGTTCTGTACACTAGTCGTAGACGATATTCTACCATACTTGAAGTGGATCATTCGAGTTTATATATTATTGTAGTACAGACTAGAAAACTCCCTACTGTATGCATAAAATGAGGAGTGTTAACAGTGTATTCCAAATTAACAGAATTTTTCATTTATTTAATACTGTGCAAAAATATTTACATTTTGGCAGTGGTCATTCTGAATTTCATTAATATAAGATTACTTCACTTTTTTTAGGAATAAAATGTTTTAGGAAAAAATTCTAAACAATTACACTTAAAAATCTTGGGCAGGGTTACTGCCATCATTGATTGCGTTGTTCGTGCTTCGTCATCCATACTGATCACGCCAGAAACACAGTTCACAGTTCATATTGCAAACATTTCTCTCATTCAGTAAACCTATCACATTTACTGCAAATAGGCATATACCGAAAAAATTGCTACACACCCCACAAATGCTAGAAACACATCTCAGTCTTATAAATATTTGTAGACTTCTCTGCATACTGGCAAATCACTTGCATTGTTCTATACAGAAGATCTACATAAACAAGCTTTATAACTGAGTGCGTACAACATATAATTTGTATTTGTTGGTTTAATAAGATAAACAAAACTCATGTGTATTATTAAAAATAATGCATAACCACAGGAGTAGTAATTATTTATTTCACCTATTAAATAAATAATTACTTTTTGTTACATTCTTTAATTCATTAATGGTTACTATTTGTCTAGCTCTTTGAGACTGAGAACTCATATATATATGAGTATATATATATATATATGTATATATGTATATATATGAGTTCGAATCATTTCCAGCAATTAATACAGTGACCAAAGTCTTAGCCAAATCGTAAGTGTGTTCTGAAATTACATAGCTAATGTTCTTGTCACCTTCTATTTTGTGCATACTGTCACCACTTTTCACTTCATAAAATTTAATGTGGACTGCAGAATGAGTGAGTGAAGATATTTGGGCGGCTCTTAACAGCGAAGTCTTGAGAGCCGATAGACTGGAGAGGTTTGACGACTTTTAACATCGAGGTCTTGAGAGCCAATGGGGCGAAAATATGTATAGAGCAGCATCAGGATGCAATGGCGGGGAAAATGGGAGATCCCTGAGTAAACCCGCCAAACAGCGGCATCGTCAGTCACAATTCTCACGTGCAGAAGTCCGGGAGTGACCTCGCCGGAAATCGAACCTGGTTAATCTTGGTGGGAGGTGAGCGCTCTAGCTGCTGCACTAACGTGGCCTCCATCATATTTAAAATATACCATTAGCTTTATCATGGTTCTGAGTGACGTTCATGTAAAATTTCGGATGCTACGAAACAAGGGCATTGAATTCGAGTATTCAACACTGTAGATTTTTATCTTTACTTAGAAAAATATAATCGTCTTCATTGATAGATATCTTTTTTGACAACGGTATGTATTTCATCACCATTTTCATTGGCAAGTAGGTCGCATACCCTCTTCTTCACCGAAATANGCCGGAAATCGAACCTGGTTAATCTTGGTGGGAGGTGAGCGCTCTAGCTGCTGCACTAACGTGGCCTCCATCATATTAAAAATATACCATTAGCTTTATCATGGTTCTGAGTGACGTTCATGTAAAATTTCGAGTATTCAACACTGTAGATTTTTATCTTTACTTAGAAAAATATAATCGTCTTCATTGATAGATATCTTTTTTGACAATGGTATGTATTTCATCACCATTTTCATTGGCAAGTAGGTCACACACCCTCTTCTTCACCGAAATGNGGAGGTGAGCGCTCTAGCTGCTGCACTAACGTGGCCTCCATCATATTTAAAATATACCATTAGCTTTATCATGGTTCTGAGTGACGTTCATGTAAAATTTCGGATGCTACGAAACAAGGGCATTGAATTCGAGTATTCAACACTGTAGATTTTTATCTTTACTTAGAAAAATATAATCGTCTTCATTGATAGATATCTTTTTTGACAACGGTATGTATTTCATCACCATTTTCATTGGCAAGTAGGTCGCATACCCTCTTCTTCACCGAAATATAAGTCAACTTCATAAAAACTGATTTCATCATATTTTTCATTTCCTTGTGTATTATCATGGGTGCACATATATGTACGTACTGTCTGATAAACTTTTAGTGACTTTGTGAACACATGGACACTATCCACACACAAACGAGGTGAAGTATATTTTTTAATAGCAGAAAAAATGTTTTAGAATAAATGAGCCGATTAAGAATTTAACGGAAAAGATAATGCATAGAATAAGTTTTCTTTGTNCATCATATTTTTCATTTCCTTGTGTATTATCATGGGTGCACATATATGTACGTACTGTCTGATAAACTTTTAGTGACCTTGTGAACACATGGACACTATCCACACACAAGCGAGGTGAAGAATATTTTTTAATAGCAGAAAAAATGTTTTAGAATAAATGAGCCGATTAAGAATTTAACAGAAAAGATAATGCATAGAATAAGTTTTCTTTGTTTTTTTTGTTTGTTTTTATGAGTGATTTATATGTGCTTTAATTTTCGCACTAATTAAAAAACCTTAAAACCTGTGTTTCAGGTTATCAGCTAGAAGAACTTTGATTTTATGTTTTAAGTATGCATGGAAGCGGCAAGTTTAAAAGCACCAATATTTAGAAGCTATCCATAGGCTCGCCGCCCTCTGCTTAATTTTCATTGCAAAAGGGGCCTTCCCACACAAAGTTAGGTTATCTTATACAAATCGCTCATACATCCCATATTACCTAACACACTTCCAACTTGATCCTACTACGCAATGTCACGCAAAAAAATTACAGAAAGTTAAATATGTAAATTCCTCAAAATTGCTGCCCATGCCCCGAGATACATTCCTTCCCGCAAATTACACCTGGAGCTGCATCATTCAATGCTACTCGAGGTCACTAAATATAAGGTGGATACGTTCTAGCCGCTACTCGGGACTCCACAAATCCATTCTATAACACAGAAAAGACACGACGGTATAAAATACCTCGATTGCTTCTGGCGCACAGACCGCCAGTGATTTGACCTCGACACTCCCATAGCGAACACTTGTAATGCCTGCGCGCGCGTCCTTATCCGTACCACAACAGGGCGACACTGCTGATACACATGCTACGTATCTGCGACTTGCACAACACCTTGAAAACCACTGTGTGCTCACAGTCATAAGTTAAAACGCACGGCGGAATACTTTTTTTTGGCTTTGTGTTGTTCCATTGTGGTCGCACATTGCAACCACAATACATCAAGAGACTAAGACTCTCCGTCAAAATTTCAAGAGATACACCACCTGGAATATTAAGAAGACACTTCAAGGTGAAAGACTCAAGATCACGTGCAATACTGGATAGTGGCACGATGGTGGGGAGAAGGAGGAAAGGTGGTGCAATGTGTATGGCGTACTGGATGGATCATCCATGTACTACGAAGGTGCTCTCTGGGGCACCATTTCATAACTGCGCCTGTGNGGTATGGCGTACTGGATGGATCATCCATGTACTACGAAGGTGCTCTCTGGGGCACCATTTCATAACTGCGCCTGTGGCAGGCGGTCCACCTAGGTGTCGACTGGTGGCAGGGAAGGGAGCGTACCCAATAACGCTCTCCTCCTTTCTCCGCGGAGATGGTACAACCGATGTAAAATGATTNTGGCAGGGAAGGGAGCGTACCCAATAACGCTCTCCTCCTTTCTCCGCGGAGATGGTACAACCGATGTAAAATGATTCTTTCCCATCCTCTATTCTAGTAGAACTCTATTTTATAGTCCATAAATTACGTGTATTTTGCAATAATACTTTATTCTTGCGGTGATTTTACAGTGTCTGCGGTTTTCCCCGTCCCTTAATACCGTAGGTTAGTTACTTATTTTGGAAGTTTTTATATGGCCCCAATCGCGGCTATGTTTTCCCAAATGCAGTACAACCTCTATGTATGTGCCCCATGTTTAGTATGTTTCCTGCATGCCTAGGTGAATGGGGCTATGTCATAGGACACACTTACATCTAGCCCCTTCTGTGGATCTCCGACCCCCTTTTTGAAATTATAATAGGTTAGTAATCAAAGTAAAAATAAATAGGTAGAGGCAGTAAGTATTGATAGGCAAGACTGTCTGAAATATAACCACAAATCCTTCTGCCCCGTGCTTAGCCTCTGTACTATAAATATGGTCGAGGGGGTTTCATTAAGCAGAGGGATGGGGGGTTACCTCCCAATCACCCCTTGGAAGGGGCGGTCGGTGTGTGTGGGTAACCAGCTTGCAATTTCCAATTGTGCCCTGATATATTAAATTTTTCTCCACACTACATATCCCATCTCCTATCCCAGTCCAAGCCTTGTGGAAAAGTACGAAGGCAGCGGCGTATGAGGCTACCTCATTCTGTGTGACGGAATATGCGCCCCTTAGTCAAGACACTGACTGAGTCCGATCCCAAGACAGTAAGCTTCGTTGCGTGCCTGTCAGCCCTGATCTGGACCTACNCGTCAAGACACTGACTGAGTCCGATCCCAAGACAGTAAGCTTCGTTGCGTGCCTGTCAGCCCTGATCTGGACCTACCTGGATCTCACTGTTGCTAGACTTGCGCCTCCTTCACTCAGGGCGGAGGAACCAACTGAACAAAGCAGCATCATGCGACATTTATGCCTTCCAAAGTGTGGGNGCCTCCTTCACTCAGGGCGGAGGAACCAACTGAACAAAGCAGCATCATGCGACATTTATGCCTTCCAAAGTGTGGGCTCTGGTGGTTTTAAATAACAATCGAGCCTGCTACTCAGGAGTTTTAGAACTGAGTTTTTTGAACATTAAAACACTTTAAGTACAGGACTTCCAACAGTGTTGTGGTAAACACATGGAGAGGGAGGGGGATACCCCAAAAACATATTGCGATGGTTCAGTTAAATAACAATGATGGACGAAGCCCGATCAGTGGAAAGCTAGGACAGTGGAGAAAGAAATTAAGAATGCGAGGCTATTATCTGCCTTAGCCCTAGTGAACATTCTGTCAGTTGTGTGGCACATGAAAGACAGTTTCATTTCCAATGCATAGGCTGGCCGGCCGAGTTCCGGAATCGGTAATGACTTACCTNATGGCACATGAAAGACAGTTTCATTTCCAATGCATAGGCTGGCCGGCCGAGTTCCGGAATCGGTAATGACTTACCTACAGATGTCGAGAGTGCAAAGAGCAGGAACAAAAGTGCTTATTTGAAAATTTCTCCAGTGAGGGCTATTACAGGATATTATGTGATTAGTGCGGAAAAAGTTTCCAGTGCATACGCCTTGGGTGGAGAGATGACTTGAGAAACATGATTTGATTGACGTTTCATTACCCAGACAGCCGATTACAATTATCAAACCGGATCAGGAAAGCAGATAAAACGGGATGGACTACAAATTAAAAATCGGTCCCAGTTGTGACTTGACCTCCCCCGGAATTCTCAAGGAAAGAGAACGAGACCTGACAAAGTTTATCTGTGCCTACGAGAAGGTGTGACAAGAAACGGACTTGCACAGCATTCAGTGGATGTAAACGTCATACCAGCAATTGGCAGGTAAATCTTTACAGTGGTGAGGTAAATATGGGAAGTTTGTGGAAACATGAGAGGTGTTCAAAGAGCCACTCCACTCCTTTGAAAAGTATACTAAAAAGGGAGACACATACCCTATTCGAATCCATGGCCTCAGCGAATTTCGTTCGTGTAGAAAGGCCCACCAAGGGTAGAAGCATGAGATTAAGCNTGGCAGGGAAGGGAGCGTACCCAATAACGCTCTCCTCCTTTCTCCGCGGAGATGGTACAACCGATGTAAAATGATTATTTCCCATCCTCTATTCTAGTAGAACTCTATTTTATAGTCCATAAATTACGTGTATTTTGCAATAATTCTTTATTCTTGCGGTGATTTTACAGTGTCTGCAGTTTTCCCCGTCCCTTAATACCGTAGGTTAGTTACTTATTTTGGAAGTTTTTATATGGCCCCAATCGCGGCTATGTTTTCCCAAATGCAGTACAACCTTTATGTATGTGCCCCATGTTTAGTATGTTTCCTGCATGCCTAGGTGAATGGGGCTATGTCATAGGACACACTTACATCTAGCCCCTTCTGTGGATCTCCAACCCCCTTTTTGAAATTATAATAGGTTAGTAATCAAAGTAAAAATAAATAGGTAGAGGCAGTCAGTGTTGATAGGCAAGACTGTCTGAAATATAACCACAAATCCTTCTGCCCCGTGCTTAGCCTCTGTACTATAAATATGGTCGAGGGGGTTTCATTAAGCAGAGGGATGGGGGGTTACCTCCCAATCACCCCTTGGAAGGGGCGGTCGGTGTGTGTGGGTAACCAGCTTGCCATTTCCAATTGTGCCCTGATATATTAAATTTTTATCCAGACTACATATCCCATCTCCTATCCCAGTCCAAGCCTTGTGGAAAAGTACGAAGGCAGCGGCGTATGAGGCTACCTCATTCTGTGTGACGGAATATGCGCCCCTTCGTCAAGACACTGACTGAGTCCGATCCCAAGACAGTAAGCTTCGTTGCGTGCCTGTCAGCCCTGATCTGGACCTACCTGGATCTCACTGTTGCTAGACTTGCGCCTCCTTCACTCAGGGCGGAGGAACCAACTGAACAAAGCAGCATCATGCGACATTTATGCCTTCCAAAGTGTGGGGTCTGGTGTTTTTAATTAACAATCGGGCCTGCTACTCAGGAGTTTTAGAACTGAGTTTTTTGAACATTAAAACACTTTAAGTACAGGACTTCCAACAGTGTTGTGGTAAACACATGGAGAGGGAGGGGGACACCCCAAAAACATATTGCGATGGTTCAGTTAAATAACAATGATGGACGAAGCCCGATCAGTGGAAAGCTAGGACAGTGGAGAAATAAATTAAGAATGCCTTAGCCCTAGTGAACATTCTGTCAGTTGTGTGGCACATGAAAGACAGTTTCATTTCCAATGCATAGGCTGGCCGGCCGAGTTCCGGAATCGGTAATGACTTACCTACAGATGTCGAGAGTGCAAAGAGCAGGAACAAAAGTGCTTATTTGAAAATTTCTCCAGTGAGGGCTATTACAGGATATTATGTGATTAGTGCGGAAAAAGTTTCCAGTGCATACGCCTTGGGTGGAGAGATGACTTGAGAAACATGATTTGATTGACGTTTCATTACCCAGACAGCCGATTACAATTATCAAACCGGATCAGGAAAGCAGATAAAACGGGATGGACTACAAATTAAAAATCGGTCCCAGTTGTGACTTGACCTCCCCCGGAATTCTCAAGGAAAGAGAACGAGACCTGACAAAGTTTATCTGTGCCTACGAGAAGGTGTGACAAGAAACGGACTTGCACAGCATTCAGTGGATGTAAACGTCATACCAGCAATTGGCAGGTAAATCTTTACAGTGGTGAGGTAAATATGGGAAGTTTGTGGAAACATGAGAGGTGTTCAAAGAGCCACTCCACTCCTTTGAAAAGTATACTAAAAAGGGAGACACATACCCTATTCGAATCCATGGCCTCAGCGAATTTCGTTCGTGTAGAAAGGCCCACCAAGGGTAGAAGCATGAGATTAAGCACGACACAGGATACGTACAAATGGCCAGTACCACTGCCTTACTGAAGATTAAGGGGAAAGTAACATCGCCAGCATCCATTGGTAACACCTTACAGGGCGATCTGGAATGCCCTGTCGCTGCAGAACTTTGGAAAGAAGCCATTGGGATCCCCTGGTTGCAAGAACAAGATGGGGTACTATAATTCCGAATGTTGAATATATATTTGAAAACTCGACAACGTTTCACAGTACTTTGGATACCAGAGGCCCTGCAACCATTACAATTAACAATTCCTAGGGAGGAAGTCCAACATCAGCTAGGGTCAATTAAAACAACCTGGGGAACTTTTATGAAATCCTCAAATGCTTTTGCAGATGTTTTCTCGCCAAGGAAGTCATTGAAACAGACTCGCATCATCAAACATAAAATCCTCTTGAAAAATCTTTACTGTATGTTTGCAATATGTCTCAATAACTGCCCGAAGATTGTATACCCGTTATACAAAAACTGTAGGATTTGTGGATGGTAAATGCGTAGGCACGGCGACATTCATACCAGGCACGAAAAACTGAAATTTCATAAATTCATGAAAAAATTGTCCTGTAGTTACAACAGTGTCGCCGAAGCTGACTAGCTATTGACTTATTTTCCACTTCTTTACAGGATATGGCTAAAACTGTGAGAGAATAGAGCTTCTCAAAAAATAATGACAGTGCTCACAACCTCAAGGCAAGTTTATAGCTTCATTATCATTATCTTAGATCTATAACATTACGTATATATACACTGAGAAGACAAAAGTCATGGGATACCACCTAATATCGTGTCGGACCTCCTTTTGCCCGGCGAAGTGCAGCAACTCGATGTGGCATGGTCTCAACAAGTCGTTGGAATTCCCCGGCAGACATATTGAGCCATGCTGCCTCTATAGACGTCCATAACTGCGAAAGTGTTGCCAGTGCAGGAGTTTGTGCACGTACTGACTTCTCGGTTATGTCCCATAAATGTTCGATGTGATTCATGTCGGGCGATCTTGGTGGCCAAATTATTCGCTGGAACTGTCCAGAATGTTCTTCAAACCAATCGCGAACAGTTGTGGCCCGGTGACATGGCGCATTGTCATCCATAAAAATTCCAACGTTGTTTGGGTACATGAAGTCCATGAATGGTTGCAAGTGGTCTCCAAGTAGCTGAACGTAACCCTTTCCAGTCAGTGATCAGGTCAGTTGGACCAGAGGACCCAGTCCATTCCATGCAAAAACAGCCCACACGATTATGGAGCCACAACCAGCTTGCACAGTTCCTTGTTGACAACTTGGGCCCATAGATTCGTGGGGTCTGCGCCACACTTGAACTCTACCATCAGCTCTTATCAACTNCATCTGACCAAGCACCGGTTTTCCAGTCGTCTAGGGTCCAACCGATATGGTCACGAACCCAGGAGAGGTGCTGCAGGCGATGTCGTGCTGTTATTAAAGGCACTCGAACCGGTCTTCTGCTGGCATAGCCCAGTACAGCCAAAGTTCACCACACTGTCCTAACGGACACGTCCGTCGTACGTCCCACATTGATTCTTGTAGTTATTTCACGCAGTGTTGCTTGTCTGTTAACACTGACCATTCTGCACACACGTTGTTGGTCTCGGTCATTAAGTGTAGGCGGTCGGCCACTGCGTTGTCCATGGTGGGAGGTTATGCCTGAAATTAGGTATTATCTGCACACTCTTGACACTGTGGAGCTCGGAATGTTGAATTCCTTAACCATTTCCGAAATGGAATGTCCCATGCGTCTTGCTCCATCTACTATTCCGCGTTCAAAAACTGTTAATTCCCGTCGTGCGGCCATAATCACGTCAGAAACCTTTTCACATGAATCAATTGACTTCCAATGAAAGCCCAACCAATGCACTGCCCATTTATACATTTTGTATGCGATACTACTGTTATCTGTATATTTGCATATTGCTATCCCATGACTTTTGTCACCTCAGTGTATAATATTTATTTTCTCTAACGAGAATCTAAATTGTAGTAAGGTCTTTATATTACCGCCATACTCGACACACAAACTACATTGCAGAATGTTTTAAATTATTAACTTTATATTAATGTATTACATATATTATAAATTAGCAACATTATGTATTCACACACTTTCTTGGGCAAATCGGCAAACATGCTCTTTGAATAACTAAATTCCGTAGGACCTCTAGACTACAAAAATTACGTAAATTGACTCAGCACTGAAATACCTTAAACTGTTATCGAATTGCGGTTTCCTTCCCACATGAGCGTAACACATGAACAGTCACTGCTACTGCAGGCAATTTTTAATAAAAAAAAAAAGTGTAATTTTTTTTTGGAAGAGCAGACACAAATTTAAATGATAACACTCAAATTCAATAATAATGAAATATCTTTATTTTTTGTATGAAAAACAATTAACTGAATGTATAGTCCACTTGCCTNCTCAAATTCAATAATAATGAAATATCTTTATTTTTTGTATGAAAAACAATTAACTGAATGTATAGTCCACTTGCCTAGGTAACTACAATGAAAGTTGTCAAAATTCCAACGAATAAAATGATAAGACGGTCCCATACAACGGGATAGCACGTCAGTCTAGATATACAAAAGAAGTGGTAACGGGATATGCTTGTATGTACCAGTGTTCACACTTGACACACCCTTGCTTTTCTGTTTCAGTGTCACAACATAGCTAAGACAGTGTAAATATAATTAGTTTGTTATCCGCATATACTCTGAGATCCTTAAGATTGTAACGTCGTTTAAAGCAGTGATGAGTCAAACAACGGGATATGGAAAACCCTTGTTTTGTGTATTTTAATCATTTCCGGGGTGATACGTTTCGAGGCGATCCTCCATGTNCTCAAATTCAATAATAATGAAATATCTTTATTTTTTGTATGAAAAACAATTAACTGAATGTATAGTCCACTTGCCTCGGTAACTACAATGAAAGTTGTCAAAATTCCAACGAACAAAATGATAAGACGGTCCCATACAACGGGATAGCACGTCAGTCTAGATATACAAAAGAAGTGGTGACGGGATATGCTTGTATGTACCAGTGTTCACACTTGACACACCCTTGCTTTTCTGTTTCAGTGTCACAACATAGCTAAGACAGTGTAAATATAATTAGTTTGTTATCCGCATATACTCTGAGATCCTTAAGTTTGTAACGTCGTTTAAAGCAGTGATGAGTCAAACAGCGGGATATGGAAAACCCTTGTTTTGTGTATTTTAATCATTTCCGGGGTGATACGTTTCGAGGCGATCCTCCATGTTCGTGTGCGCGGAGAACAACTTAGTCACCTCTGTTTGGAGTGGGAAGTGACGGACAATGCAAACAACTTTCCCTGTGAAATCCCGCAACGGTACTTCGTATAACATTACGCGACAAGAAATTCCTCCATCACGAACATGAGCGAACTTTCTTGGACAAACAGGACGTGCGTATTTTGACGTGTAGTGAAAAAGACCGGATCGTGAGAATATGGAAATTGTCTCGGATTACTCATGAGCACATGTGGTTTTACCATGATCATATAAACACGTACCAGATGAGAAGCCACTTTAGTAAAGTAGGTATGCCAATATATGAATAAGAGAAGAGGATAATCACAGTGAAACAACTACTCTGTGACGAAAGTTTGTATCGCTGGTAGGAAGTGCGCTGTCAGTAAGAGGCAAAAGAACCGCACTCACCTAAAATAGAGAGCTTAGCCTGCTGCGACTTCTCGCCCAGCTTGTTGGCGACCACACACTTGTACACTCCCTGGTCGGTCATCTTGGCGTCTTTCAGTTCGAGCCGGTAAGCGTCGCCGCTTTCAGACAGCTTGATCCTGTCCGAAGCTTTCAACTCCTCGCCATCCTTGTACCTGCCAGCACAAGAGTTCACTTTACAGTTCCTGCGGGGATTCACATTTCATAAGGTAACACCGAGAAGCACAGTTCCTTCAACCGTATTAAAACTTCTTATCCTGCACTTGTAAAGGATAATGGGTTGAAACCCCAGACGAAAGATGAATGCTTGTGCCGNGTATTAAAACTTCTTATCCTGCACTTGTAAAGGATAATGGGTTGAAACCCCAGACGAAAGATGAATGCTTGTGCCGTTTCGTAAGAGTTAGTTTATATGTAAGCCAACCCCATCAAACAGGGATGCATACAGTTAGAGCTTTTATTAGTACACATTGAATTAAATAAATACATATAAACAGACTTTTAACCCCCAAAGTCTAGCAAAATACTTGATGGTTTATTGCCTTAAGGCATCCATGTTGTTAACGCTAGACAAAATGTTAACGCTGTACTAAAATTTTGTTAGAAGCTCGAGCAATGTATAGCAAATATACGTGTAGTTAAAAATCACTGACAAACTGCGGGAAATGATTACTTATCAAAAATATGTAGTGTATATATATATAAGCTGTTCAGAAATTAAACACCCAAACTGCGGAAGGTGATTCATTATGAAAATTTAAAAAATAAAGTCGAAAATATATAGGACACCGTATACCTAAACAGAATTTTGAAAGAGATATGAGACTCTAAAAATTGGGTTTTGAAAACATATTTTTGCTAAATGCTTTGTACTTTCTGCTAGCGGTAAACATGGCGGAGATTTACACATAGTAAGTTCTACACGGTTGAATGGGACATGCTCATTTAGCGCGCTATGAAGCGTGTACTAATGGAGGGCATGNACATAGTAAGTTCTACACGGTTGAATGGGACATGCTCATTTAGCGCGCTATGAAGCGTGTACTAATGGAGGGCATGCCGTTGATGTGCTGACGTATCACTTCCTCAAGCCGAACAATGCGCACAGACCGAAGACGGCCAGCATTACGCATATGTCTCTGCAACATGGGAAGCATAAGCCAATATTTTGCTGCGGACTTGGTAGGCGGTGTACAAGGCATTCG
The DNA here is from genome assembly GCA_002778355.1 of Clitarchus hookeri. Classification (NCBI taxonomy): domain Eukaryota; kingdom Metazoa; phylum Arthropoda; class Insecta; order Phasmatodea; family Phasmatidae; genus Clitarchus; species Clitarchus hookeri. Next base: position 320,539 of record NQII01002590.1, on the reverse strand, counting down.
ACAAANTGTCTCTGCAACATGGGAAGCATAAGCCAATATTTTGCTGCGGACTTGGTAGGCGGTGTACAAGGCATTCGACAAAAATACGTTTTCAAAACCAAATTTTCATAGGCTAGTATCTCCTTTAATATTCAGTTTAGGTATATGGTGTCCTAAATATTTCTTACTTATTTTTCCATAAGGAATCACCTCCCGCTTTTTTGGGCGTTTAATTTTCGAATTTCCTGTGTGTGTGTCTATATATATATATATAAACACACACTTGTATGACATGTAGCCTAAGGCCTTTCTTTAAGGGTGTACACGCCCTTAAAAGTGGAAGTAAAATGTAGGTTTATTAACTGTAAATAAAACGCGCAGTATCTGATATTAATCTTAGAGTTCATGTATAATGTGTCATCAAACAAAGATGTGGATTCCATGATAATTTTGTTTGGCGTTTTAAAACCCTTCCATGAGAAAATAAGGGTTGGAACCCTTTTTGTGCATTAAGAAATGTGACCCTCTGGGCGTAAGCAGTGTGGTTTATTTAGAAACAAATAAGTGCCTTGTGACATTACGCTACACCCCCCGGTTTTTGAGAAATGAATGTTTACGCTACACCCCACAGTTTTTGAGAAATGGATGTTTAATAATGTGTTATACGTGCGACATAGGCAACACGCAAGTTTATGCATAAATCATTCACTCTTTACAACGATAAACATACATTTCTCAAAAACCGTGGAGTATAGCGTGATAAAACAAGGCACATTTTCTGTAAATTAACCATGCTGCTTACGTCAGCAAATAAATCCTCACATATTCCGGAGGTTCACATTTTTTCATGCACGAAAAGGGTGCCAACCCTTATTTTCTCATGGAAGGTTTGAAAACTGCAAACCAAATTATCATGGATTGCACATCTTTGTTTGATGACATATTATACCGGGACTCTGAGATTAATATCAGATACTGCCCGTGATACTTGCAATAAACATTGATTTGACCTCCACTGTTAAGGTCATGTACATCCCTAAGGAAAGGTCTTAAGCAATATCATATGTAGACATAGTCTAACTATGTTTTGATAACGAATCACCTCCCAGAGTTAACCGGTGATTTTAAGTTACACCTTGTATATAAATAAAATCCACCGAAATGGATGTAACGAAAGGTAACATAAAACGGTGCATGTAGGCTATGTGCCACTCATTATAAGAATACATCTACAAAAAATTCTAAACTCAGGTTCCAATTTAGATTAACTTGTGTAAATATGGTTGGTTACACATTTTGTTAAAATTATAATTATCATTATTTTAAACGATGGAACTTAGTTGTTAACATTAGAAAAGGCACGCACATCCATAGTGGAATGTAAGCTGCACTTCACATCGAATAAATAATCTCTGACTGTAAGAGCTCCACTTTAAGAACTTCGTTTAAAAGTGTTGTAAGTGCAAGAAGCAACAGTTCCCCTGTGGGCCTCACCACTTGGCCTCCGGACGAGGAATGCCAGTTGCCTTCACCTTGAATGCTGTGGAGAGTGACTCGTGTAGCTCCCGGTCCACCAGGTCTGAGCCAACTATCTCGGGCAATGCTGCAAGCAGGCATCGCACACGCGCTGTTACGCACCGCACATGGCGTGATAAATATTACCACGTCTACTATTACATGTTCGTGTCATATGTATGTTGTTATAACAATTTTCTTCAGCAATGTCCCTGTCATGCATTAATTTACTATAAATCTCTTTAAATGCTTATTCCTAGTAATATCATGTATTATATACGTACAAACCAAGCCATACGATGTAGCAATATTATGGAAATAAAAAATGGAATATCAGGTCTTCTAAGCGCCTATCTTCCTACGCTACTGTCAAAAATACTGTCTGAAAAAATATTGTCAGCAAAACAACTACCCAGTTTTGATTACTTTCGTATTTCGTTGATTGCGGTGTAACATACAAAGTATGATTTTCGTTTGAATTGATTATCTTATAAAATATTAATAATCCTGGGAAGATCATTAAAATTCAAACTCACAAGTGTGAATAGAATGTAGATGTCTCTGTAGCATGACTACAAGTAAACGGTGGAGAGAGGGAAAAAAGCAAAAGAAAGATGATAACCTTTATTTGTAATAAACATGAAGTGTGCAACCTGTCAGGACGTATGCGACGTGTCCGAAGCTGAGGGCGACGCATGCGCATCAGTGCCGTAGCGAGCAAGGCACTGCACAGCTGTGCAATATCCAAGTCGGCAACTAACCTGTACGACACCTTCTGTAGAATAATGTGAAAAATGGTTCGCTGCACGCCCCAGTGCTATTTTAAGTATCTTGTACATAACTTTGTGTACATACCAATTATTGTAAATAAATACGTTCCAGCTTTTTTTATTTCCTCCAAAAAAACACACACGAGAAACTGAAACAGAAAACAAACAACTCTTCGAAAGAGAAATGTTCATCTAATTTAAAACCCAATGGAAGACTTACTTTCGAGATTGTTTTGAAATCGTGAACAAAAGAAAGATAACTGAAGGAATATAAAGGACAGTTAACTTTGAAATAAACTAGCAGTGAACCCCAGAACAAAGGTGTAGAAATGAGTGTTCTCTGTTATTTTGAAAATCACCTTCTGTGAGAATTTTTAAAAACCTTTATAGCTCTATCAGTGTTTATAAAACAATTCTGATATCAACTTCTCATAAATAACACCTGCCATTGCCTGCAGCTGTTTAAAACGCAATTAGGAGTAATATATACTACAAAGGGTACTAAACCAGTGGCAAGCGAAGCAAGTTTAATTCTGTTTTATTGCCGTGATTGCAACTAGCCATGCATAGTCGCCCCCAGCCGCACAGGTTCGCTGTGCCTTAGCACGAACACTCGTCAACTACTCAGTTCTATAATTTATTTTCACATATGCTGCGAGAAGATACAATGGGTTGAAACAACAGCCTAAACACACACTTCCCAAACTCTCTTCATTTAAACGTGAACCAAAGTGTCCATGTGTAATAACTTGAAGAAATAACAACAATATTTAAAAAGCAGTTTTGCACAATATAATAAGATAGCTGCTTACATTTCTAGTTTACTTAAATTGTATTTATTGCAAAAATACGTTGTACCTTAACCACATTTTAAATTATTTAATTACATTTTAAACAAAAACTAATAAAAAATTATTTGACATCTGTATACTAATTGTTAAAATTGCCAAAAGATGAGATTAATGCAATATATGATTCGTTTGTTTTGCACAAGAAATACAAAATGAACACAATTTTTATATAACAGCAAACTTAATAAAAATACATTTAAAATATTTGTCTGCAGCTGTAAAGTTGAAAGCAAGTTAAAAATAACTGAACCTACTTGTTGAGATATGATATATTTTTTGCAAGTAGCCTGCATATTTATTGCACGAAAACAGAATTTGCAAGTGAAACAAACTTTCATTTAGAAATTCTGTCAGGTTAGTCAAATGATAAAAATAAGCAATTTTCAATTTTTATACCCTTTCGCAAACAAGCATCCACTCAAACAATCCTCGGATTTTATTTTAAAAGTTAGCTCCGCATGGAGTGTTGAACTATCGTTTTCTTTATTTACCTTGTTTTTATTCGAGTCAGAGTAAACTTTATGTTAGTTTACTGTAACATCGAAGTACCTGTTTTACATTAACTTTTTTCCTGTATTTAAGCAAAGAGTCTTAAGCGTAACATTATTTCTTGATAAAAAAATGCAATTTAATAGTTTAAAAGTGGATATGAAGTAAGGAAGTTTGACCAGCTCGAAAGACAGTCCACTTCCGACAAAGGCCGTCCAGTCAGCTTAGCAGGGCGACGACGGCAGTAACAATGCTACGGAGCTATCAAAGGCCATGGATGACAGCTTGTTGTGTCACCGACTTATGCTGCTGTAGTGGTTGTATCACAAGGAAGTGAGCCATGTTCGCACCGGAGTAAAGATACGGCCAGACATTCACTTCCGGCTTCTGTGCGCGTCAGCGCCATTCTGACGGAATAACGCAAACATTTTGATACAAAATGAGATATAAAATTATGTTTTACGTTTGGGGAGTATATGAACCTTTTAATTATTCCGACATAAATTTTACGTAATAGATGATGATATTTTTTACATTTGTTATTCTCAAGTGATATACAATGACAAAATAAAAAATATAAATAATAATGTTATTGTTTCAGTAAACGGTACATGAAACGGGCATCATTTAAGTTTATAGAATAGCTTAAATGTAAGAAATGCCGAGTTGTGGTATTCGTTGTACTGGATTTTGACTTTTTCCTAAGACTTGGATGCGTGTGCTGATAATAAGCGTTAATTTAAAATCAGTTTGGAGTTGAGATGACGCTCACCTCTCACAGCCCTCTTCCACATTCACCGATTAGCCTTCGCAGTGTAGGGTTGAGCCATTAGCAAGCAATAAACAAAAAATTAATTATAATCATAATTACATTGGGCAAGACTTCCAGCACTGACACGAAGCGCACTATAACAAGGCGATCCTGCTCCATCTAGCCTGCCTAGTTTAAACAATGCATTTATTGAAGGGGGGGGGGGATATTGAGATTTCAAAAGCAGGATAACACTGTAAATGAAAAACAGGAACATAAAATGTTGGAAAATTATTTCTACTCAGAAAAAAAATTATAATGCAGTAACCAAAGCGTGTCGATAATTTGTGGTAGACACGTTGAATTCACACCACTTCCCGTCAAAACCACCTACCCACCACCAAAGTGTGCCGTTAATTTGTCAACTTTACGTCACCAGCAACCTCTACCAAATACCTTGTCCCATAATATCCAAGAACTCCACCAACCCACCTCGTCGAATTTCCAGAGCTTCGCTTCTCCCCCTTACATTCCAGCAGGAAAATTAGTGAGAGATCTAACATTCTCTGCTGAAAATTAAATTTATGAAATATTTTCGTAGGTGGAGTATACAGTGACAAGCCAGCATTTAAACCAGCCATAAAATAACCGTAAAACTAGTCCCAAAGTCCCTGTCCGATTTTTCCTTCCTTCCCCAGGGGCGTGCGCAAGACGATGCTGGGTAAGGGGGGCGGGTGATCGCCTCCCCCGAGAGTTGGTATTTTTGGATAGTTGTCACAGTATATTTCTGGATTAGAAGCAATTTATGAGCATAGCTGCCCTTGAGTGAGAAAAATATGTAGAAATTGGTGTAATTTTAATTTTTGTACATTACATGTTTTTAAAGCTAATGTTCAAATCTGATTAATATGTATACACATTTCGGCACATGATTTTGCCATGAAATAGGCATAATTACTGCTCAATTTTAACACTGAATTTCCAAAATTTCCCGGAGAAGCAACTTTAGGACCCAAAAATTATAGGTTACCATTAGCAAGTCTAATTTTGAAAGCCTCCAGGAAAACTTTCCTTCACTTTCATCGCCTCCTCCGAAAAATGTGGCTGTATATGCCACTGCCCCCCCCCCCAACATCTTCTAAACTCCACAAATTACATCTGCATCCTCAGCATAACAATCTATTTAGGGCAACTTTGAGATAAAATTGCCATAAAATAAGGACGTCTATTTGAAATGTTTCATTGCCAGTATTACAATGACGTACCAAGCAATGTCTGTTGTTATAGTTCATTGCCCTTATGTTTAAATATGGATTACATATAATCATGTATTCAACAGTGCATAATGAAGTTTTCTAAAGCCGAACGTAGTTCAGTTCTTTCATGGATCTCCAATCTTTACTATTCAAATGCTCTAGCCGAGTTAATAACAGCAATTTATATATTTATTTAGAATGTGCATTACGAGTTTTCCTCGTAAAAAATAATAAATATATACTGAAGTGAAGGAGATTTCATTTTTAATTAGTTTTAGTAATGTTTAAGAGTTTTGTAGTAAGATGAGGAAAATATTTGTTTGGTGCCAATATATTGGTAAAGTTCATATATATTATGAAATTGGGAGCCCAAGATATTGTACCATACCGGCAGTAAAATACTGATATGTACAATGCTTCATTTTAAAAACCTTACCAGTTACTTGTTACAGTTTTAAAAACCACTCTTGGTTTCAAATCACTCACATACCACATTTTGTCTCACGGATGCTGTGATTCCTTGAATCACATGGTTCTAGGGCGTTGTGTTCCTTTCTGAAGGTTCAAGCAGTGATCACAGTTATTTATCATTGTGCATGTACAAGGGTACTCTGCCCCTATCTTCACTCCACGGTCTACATACATTATACTTACCGCAACCAGGCCTGGCAACGGCCACAAGTCCCAATATGGCAAAGCTAAGGTGAGGATGGCAAGCATTAGTTTCTACAAGACACACAAGAGGTGTGCACGCAGAGGCGGATGGTTAAAGGACAGCACAGAAGCATAAAAAGAACATCACGTAAGAGGCATGCAACACTTTTACAAACACAGAAACACTACACAGAAGGGCTCTCCTGAAAGACAGCACCTCCACGCCTCATGACTGGTCGCCACGGCACATGGAAGTTTCGCCACCAATAACAACAAATACATGAGGCATGTGGCACCATCTTACACAGAGCCGACTACAATGAGGAACTCTTTCCTGCCTTGCAGCTATGTGTATTAGTTGACCAATTTACAGCTGAAAAAAGCAAACAAAACATATCTTATTATTGCAAGCACTTTTATATTATTGTATTTATCCATATTTTAAATTTTTTTTAAAAAGAGTAATTAAAAAAATACAGTAACAAAACATGTTTCAGACAAAAATCGTTTTATATTTTATTATTTATGTGTGCAGAGAACTGCTTTAGATGTAAATATAATTATGTTATTGCAGAAGAAACATAGACGTATGGTATGCATTTGTTAGAGCATTTTGCTGAAGCAAAAGCCAATGTTATATACTAGAATAAAAATGTGTTAAAACTATGAGATCATAACACGTTTCCTAAGATGTGAACTTATGCTGGCCGATGCGGTGACGAATGCAAAATATAAGGATTACTAACTTTTTCACTGTGTCGTACTTTGGTGGTACTCCTATAAATAGGTGCGAGAATTTTAATCAGCTTTCATTTTCAAATCTATGAGATAAACCAGTAGCAGCCAGTGTTGTCAAATAATGGGCGTTCACAAACTGACTTGTAAATTTTTTAAGGCGAGCGTGTACTGGAATTTTACACTCACAACAAAACTTGGACGAGCTTATAAATTGAGATTGACCGACTGCATTAAAGGTGATTTCGCCCCACATAATGTTCTATTTCAATTCCAAATAGATACAAAAGATTAGCCCATGTGTGTAAAATATGACAATATTATTTTATTGAAATCATGTTATGTTTAATGACTCTTGTGTACAACATGCACTAAATGCACTAACACGGAACACTTTAAGCCACTTCCATTGAGGAGAAGACTGGCACTGTAATATACATTTAATCTGCCATAATGCATTCCTCTGGTATGTTGAGTTGAATATATTAATAAGTGTGCAAACTAAATTTCACAAAGTATTGTTAGAATTTTTATATAGTTCTCACAGCCAAGTAAATAAATATTGTAGCACTGTTTATGACTGAAATGTAATTTATCAGGGCCTAAACGTTTAATATTCAACGTTTCTTCGTTAGCTGTCCATTTCCTATAATTCTTCGAATGCAACTCTTTGCAGTGGCTGAAAAAACTAATCTCTCCCCATATTCGTCCCAGTAACAGGCAAAATAGCCTTTAGATATTTTTGAAAAATGACGCATTATTCCTATGTAAGAATTTTTTTTTATAGAATCCTGAGAAATAGAAAACGGACACAGGAATTATCGTAATAAAACTAATTACATTTTTACAAAAACTAAACCACATTATGAGATACTCCTCGCCAAGTGCAATAACGAACTTGTCTTACTTTGCTCCAGCAAGTTCTTTAGCTGTACCAAATACGCCTGTTGTTATCCGAAGAGCGCCTTCATGCTTACCTCTAGTGGGGAGCTGCTGGGGTTCAAACTGGTTCGTTCGGAAATTACTGCTACCAAGAGGCAAACGCCGGGACTGCGTATGGGCGAAAAAAAAAGAAGCGAGTACGCCGTGATGTGTTATCGTCTCCAATGTTAAACATTCTATAAGATGTAACGCCATTTCACCTTGCGCATGTGCAGATAGTTACAGAATGTAGGACAAACCTGCTGAGCACATGATAGCGTTGTAATATCGCAGCTTTCAGAATAAAAATATCAGATGTTCGTGATCGATGGAACAAACACTAATAACTATATTTTACATCAAAATATTAAATTAAACTCATTAAATTTTACAAAGAAATCATTTGCAGGAAACTGGGAGTGCATATATTCTTGTGGTCTTTAATACCGGCCGCTACTGAGCTAAACTATGTGTTGATCATAAAATACACTGAATTTTTTCCTCTACGAAACGAGTAATTTTAATAATCGGACTCCTCTGTTGTGGCCAAGGAATGTTCACAAATTTTCACTGATGTTTTAAAGCATCCCGATAATTAGGCTCAGTTCCATTTCAGCCAGAAAATTTAAAACACTGCCCTGTATTTATAGAGGTAAAGCTTAGTTAGCAGTTACACACTGTCGGCGTGCATACCGCGCGTGCATACCGTGCGCGTGTCAGCGTGCGTTCATAATGTTTATCTTAACTTAAAAATTTCCCTCTTCTTTGTTAGTAATATAAGACTGAGAGACTTGTACAGAGAAGGTATGGTCATCAACCAACACTGCCAGCATAAGGTTTACATCCCAGTAGAGAGCACAGAAGAAGGATGTGTTGATACGACGAGTGCAGTGTCTCCCAAAAGGTGGGATCGCCGCGCCTACCTTCCAACTTGCGCTCGCCCTCTTTGTCCAGAATTTCCTCCAGAACACTTCGCTGTTTGCGTACTCTTTTCAGTAGGGCTGCAACCTCCGGGTCGAGAACAGAGTCATCGTCTACCGCGCTACCACCTGCGACGAAAAGGAAACCCAGACATTCTTCTTTTCTGCGTGGGCCTCAGCGCCGGGGATAAAATACAAACAATGCTATTAAATATCCACCTAGACAGACTGACCTTTCTCGGGTGCTGTGACCTCCACGGATGAGGAAGACTTCTTCGTTGCAGAAGGGAAGGTTTCTTCCTGCTGCATACACTTTTCTAGCTGTCTTGCCTCCTGTTCTGTAGGAGGAGGCACTTTGCTCGTTACCGATACTGATTTCCCATCAGGCAAATCATTTGTAGAGATTATCTCCTTGTCAAGCAACAACCCTGCTTGAGAGCTGGGCACATCGCGTGCTTCAGCCTTCTGCTCATCTATGCTTTCCCTGGCAGCCTCCTCTCTGCTGACGCCGCGAGACAGACTGGCTCGGGATGGCTCATCCTCGGTCAGAGACACGATGGACACTCCACGGCTGATGTTCAACTTGATGATGTGCTCCTCTCTATCGCTGTCCGGCTCCTCGACCACCATCGCCACCCCTAACTTGTGCGTCACGTCTTGCGTCTCTGGTCTTGTCGGACCTTCCACTTCCTCCACCGTCATGCCCCCACGTGGCAACCTCGAGAAATCGTCTGTCCTGGGAGTTTGGGCTTCGTGTTTCATCGCGGATTGCTTTTCACCGAGTTCACCTTTTTCTTTCCTTTCGTCCACCTCATCTGTGATGACGTACTTCACGTGCACCACTTCCTCCACGTCCCCATCGGCCTGTTCCAGCAACCTGCCCTTGTTTTGCGGTTCCGAGGTCAGCTCTTCACACACCACCATTCTCGATGAAGTGTCGATACGGGTGTGCACGGCTTGTGAGGAGCCTGCCAGGACCCCGTTCGGAAACATACAAAGCCGATAAAAACTGACATGCAAAAGTAGTTAGACACTAAAGTGATGTCACTTGAACTGGTTAAACACATACACATGAATTGGTCCCTGTTCATGTACAACATCTACGACTAACATAATTGCATGCAGAAATTTAAACTGGTTAAAAAAGAACTTCTTGAGCGAATTATGAATATAACACACATTTAGTCACATTACTACAAATTATAATACAAAGTAATAAGAGTAACACTTATGTTTGTATAAATTAAAATGCCGTAATTGAACACTGTTAGTTTTGAGAATAAAGTATATGAAGATAGTAATAAAAATAAAAATACTGCAATGAGTTTAATGTCACACTTTTATAAATATTTTTATTAACTAATACAAATTCAGCTGCTGGTGAGTATTATCACAGTCAGCACACATGAATCACCTTGATGTTTCCAGTATTTGCTTGTTAATTCTAAATATTTTATTATTATGTATGAAATACTGCACAATGTTTGAAATATAAGAGATATGAGAAATTAATTTTCGCTAATCACATAAGAACATTTAATGAAACTCAATATACATACTAATATATGTGAGATAAATCAATTTATTTAATAACCGAAATCGGGGGAAAAAAAAGCTTGCGAACTGGGAATTATTGTTCGTACTAGATGTGGTTTATGCACCATAAGTTTCTTTTATGTTATAACCATAAATTATGCTGCTACCATGGCGTCAATCGTACTATTGTTTGGGTAGAGACTTGGGGTATTTTATGTTGCCAATGTTTAATGTTTGTCCTTAAGTGATAATACATTTAGTATAACAAGCAAATAAAGATTAACATACTAGAAAATTTAGGAGGGGCGCAGCAAATATAGATAATCTAACATTTCTCATGAAAAATATTGTTTATAACAACATTTGAAGGTACTAATATGATAACTTTATACAAAATATAGAACAATTTTTGGTAAGAGCTGGAGCCACCTCGCGATTCTTTGGCCATACACATAGTGCTGTTAGTGAGCTGAAGATAATGAATTCATGTAGCCAGAGAATAAACCACATTACAATGTCAAGTATAAGTATACTGTAAGTAAGTGTGCGCAGAGGCGTTGTATGAGGTAAGGCGCAGCGTGTCACCTGGTATGCCAGTGTCCTCGACGGTGGCGGCCATCTCTTGGTGGGTGGACGAGGCCACCGAGATGGTGAGGGTGTCACCGTCGCCGCGGGAGCACGTGATGCTCTGTGTTTCCATGGTGACGGCCTTGCCACGCTGCGGACCCTGCCCCTCCACCTCTTCCAGTCTTGCTACCTCCCCTGCGGCACGCCACACTATCACTTCACTATCTACGTAACCTCAACTTCACATCATTACGAAACTATCATGCACATTTACAGCTCAATACACTGATCAATAATAAAAAGCTAGTAATGACACACCTACATATTTATTATGAGCATCACGATGTCTCGAAAAAAGTTTTGAAACATTGTTGTGAGTCATACATATTATACTAATTTCATGTTGTTCAAAATTGCTTCTTATAGTTCTCAATTATTAATAATATAGATAAAACAAAGTCATGAATGATTATTTTTAATTTATTAAGAACATGGCAAAATGTTCTGTCAGTGAATGTAGGTCCCCTGACGCGGCTTTTTGGGGGCAGGTTTGGTACTGAACAAACAGCAACCATGTGAATCGGACTCAAGTCACGATGTCTCTGGGCACAGTCCCGTGAACTCGCTAAAGCTAATGTTCACGAGCCATCTGCGGAAGACATAAGGAAGACACAACCTGTGTTGTTTTCACAATCCACTCTTGAGTGTCGGCTCTCAAGACCTCGCTGTTAAGAGCCGCCCAAATCTCTTCACTCACTCACTCTTGAGTGGGACTGTGGCACACGAGCAGCAGTTATGTTTTTTCCATCGCTAGAGGAACCAGGTATTGCCACTGCATATTATCCTCGTGCGGTGACTTCTGCAGCAGGCCGTGGTGCACCTGACTTCCTAGATTAGTTACCCTATAAATTTTATGACTAATTCATACAACATGGGTGTTCAGTACATACGATTCGAATGTATGAGCGGATTAACCTCCGCATGACACAAGAATGCAACGGCTAGAAGCACTAGTTCGCCGTTTATGGTTGGCCGAGAATCGTTAGTAATGTCTTGACTCAGCCATATCTGACGCCTTTCTAACTGAGTGGCTTAGTTTAGTGCGAGTTGCTCGAAGAACCTAGCCAACACTGCTGAAAGCATGTTTATTTGACTGTTAACAAAAGAACGTGGTTTACATTTGATGTGTCACCACACTTCAGCAGTGATGTTGATGTGACACTTCTGAAACCCATTGGTGTGCCAAACTATACTTGTCACCTTACCACCGAAATGGCCCGACATAACATACTCCCTTATAGAGTCACGAATACTTTTGGGGACTAATGAAAAGCATCCTGTCTAATACTCCTATTCATTCTACTGGAAAACCCATCTCAAGAATCGTTTTGGCTGATGTAACTATTCATAAAAAGGCGGGAAAGTTTGAAGCATTTACAGAATTTCAACTTTGACATTTTATTAAAATTAATGTTGTTGACTGTTGCCAATTTTAAATTTATTTTGTGAACGAAATTTTTTATTGTCACATACTTTGGTATTTTTGCCATCTCTGCCGCATTATTGTAATGTTTCTTGGCTCCACCTCGTAACATCAGTGGACGTACTTTCTTTGATTTATCTTCAATTTCGGTCTTAAAATGTTGTATGTCAGTTAAAATGAATAAACACTACAATACCTACAATAATACATCCTTATTTCGCTTAATGGCATTCTAGTTTTGTAATACTGTGCACATTATGAGTTTCGAAGCTTACTGCCGTTAAAAGTTTTTTATATATCTTAAGTACGATTATTTATTCATAGATTTCTGTTTCTGAAGCAAGCTATTTATTTCTTTGACTTTGCAGTGGAATAAGACATTTGTGCGTTAAATGTTTACTATTAGCTCAGAATTATCAAGTACATGTTTAATTATGGTCCAGCCATGCAAGTCAGAAAAATTTTCTTTTTACCTCGTATGTTAGCAAAAAAAAAAAACGCGAAGTAATGAGGTACTTATGGAAAATATTTCTTCAGATTTTGTTGACTTGGAATTTATGTGGTCACCTTATACGAAATACATTGCTTGCAAAAGCAAGTGAAAGGTGGAAATGAACAATTTATGGAAAATGCTTCAAGAACACATTTATTTGGGGATAAAAGGAAAAAATGAAGTGACTGTCATGAGTATTACTTGTAAAAATGAATCTGGTAGTGACGCGTCCCGCGTCCCGACATATATTTTTCGTCAGAAGGCACACTCTGTCGAAACTCGCAGGCTGGCTACCGCAATAAATATTAAGGGTTTGGCGAGCGTGCCACAAGAATGGCACCAGGATTCCAAGGTGGAATGAACACGTGGTGTAGGGGCCACATGCGGAGGAAGACAGACGCAGCTGCGTCTCGCAACTACAAGGGGATGCTAAGCTCAAACCAACAGCTGCGTCTCTCCCGAGACAGCTACCGCAATAAATGATGAGAGCTTTTGGCGGGCATGCTAGAATAATAGCGACACGATATCCGGAGGCAGGAGAAACACTGCGCCGACCAAGGGGCCCACCAAGTGTCCCAGCACGTGCAGGACGGAGCACTTAAACTTCTATGCCAGAATCAAGGGACCACCAAGTATGCCAGCATGTGCGGGTAGCCGGAGCGCCGAACACGTTTTACGACCCAGAGGACGCGGCGTTCAGCCCGACCACGTGCAGAGATGATGCGAGTTTATTATGGCGAACGAGCTTACAAAAACAGGAGGAAAAGGAAAGAACGGGGCAGTCGGCCGATGTGAAGCGCGGAGTGTGGAGTGGCGCCGGGAGGAACGAGTCCGAGAGAAGACGTCAACGCCAGTCAGCGAGGGACGGTCGCAGCCCAGGCGTCGCAGTCCGTCCACCGAGTGATGGAGCAGTCNGAGACGTCAACGCCAGTCAGCGAGGGACGGTCGCAGCCCAGGCGTCGCAGTCCGTCCACCGAGTGATGGAGCAGTCCCAAGGTCGCCGGCTGGGAGATCAACCATCGCCTCGAGACAGCTAAGTAGAGACATACAGGAAGTGTGACGAACCTTGCTCGCCACAGGATAAATCGCCGCATCAAGCCCTACATAGCCTATGTAGCTTGAGGGGCAGGGAGGAGGGGGGGAGAGTTGTCTCGTGTGTTCATGTAGAAGTTAACCTGTTAAGCGAAAATAAAACTGACATATGTTAACTCGCAAAGAAGGTGAATTTATTTGGTAAATTGGACCTAGGGATAGTAGCGTCAACATATTCCTACGCCCTGACACTGAGGGCTAGCATCAATTGCTGGCGCCTTACGCAGAGAGCAGAATCAATACCTACGTATACGCCATAACACTGGGGAGGTATCAGTAGTTTTAACTCTTAACTGAAAAATAGGCATTTGCTGAATTTCATCATTTAATAACCCAATATAATTAATGCATAATTTAGTTAATCTGTGTTTATTCTCTTGACCGAAGACCGAAGCTACAGCATGTATTTTGTGATACTGTGGTCTATGATACTATTGTGCAATAACCAGAGAAGATCAAACATTTTGAAGAATCACTGTAATCAAGAGTTGGTGCATAAAAGTAGGATTTCGTGAAGCATATTTTATAGTAATTGCAATTTCAGGGTCGATACAGCCACTACTTCACGAAATAAATGTTTTTACGGTATTATGATTGACTTATCTAATGTGTTCGTGAAGCATTCCGCGTGCCTGCTCTCCGAAACCTGAAACTGGCAACAAATGCTGATTTTCTGCCAGTTGGCAAAATAATGGGGCACTGAAATCCATAGTTGCGTTAGAATTTTTACTTTCCTTTCTATCAATAAATTTCACAACCACATTTATTTACTTTGCCTGTTTACATACTACAACATTAACTATATGATTTAATTTCACCCACACATGTAATTATTTACTTTGCCTGTTCATATGTTCCCGGGATGATGGTCGTGCTTATTGCCTAATGTCATTACAAAATGGCACTTTGCGAGGAACTCACCTTCTGGAGGCAGTCCATTCTCCACAATTTTTTGTTTCTGCGGCTTCTTCCCACTCGGTTCGTTCTCGTCTTCTTCGCTCTCCTTGACAATCAGCTCTTCCTCCCCTTCTTCTATCCTTTCTTCCCTCGTCTCCTCCCGAGCTGGTAATCATCAGTCACAGTACAGTGGAACATTTAGAGAATTTCTGCAGCTCTTCCTTGGCACCACTGTGCGTGTGTTTGTGGGTGTGTACTCGCAAGTACGTGTGTGCGTGCTCGTGAGTGCGTGCTCATGTGTGCGTGTGTCCATGTGCGTATGCACGTCTTACCATTATTTCACCAGAGCCAATGCCCTTCACTGGGCCGTGTGCTACTAAGTGCAGGCCTTCCCAATGTATTAATAATAAAAACCTGTGATAAATGCATATTTATTACATGCAAAATTTGTAAGTGCAAAATAATTTTACTAAGATATTGGAGTATTTCTAGGTAATCCGGTTTCGTAATGCATTCGTAATAATTTGCATGCTCGCAAATTTTAATTCTAACATATTTTTTCGCTGTGTCCTTTACCTCTTTTATTTTAATTTTGAGTGACCGTGGATTATTTAGTTGTTTATACACACTCTTTGTTAGCAACCACTTGACACATTGCATTGTCAAGGAAAAGATACAGAGACAAATTTAATGTAATTTAAATCTGAAGTAGCAGATTAACTTGTGATGGGCTGATAAATAATGCGATTAGTAGTAAACGCGTTTCCTGAACCAGCCGTTTCTATGTTTTTCGTCATAGGTAAAGATAATTCGTTTGACGTAAAAAGAACGTACCATTACAAAATCGAAAAATTAATAGAAATTATGCAATATAATCATTTTGATTCTCATTTCAATTTTTGTTCTTTTTATGGTATATGACGAAGAGGGAAATATTAAGATTAAAAATTATGGTGCTGTAAAAGCCGTTAAAAATTTCCCTCTAGACCAAAGGAAATGCACCGAGAGACTGGCCAAACTCCTGGACTCGAGAAATAGGAACTTTTAGGGATATCTTATTCTTGGGGATGTTGGCACACAATAGTAAGTTATTTTATGAAACTCGGCCGGCAAAGCTAAAAAAACGTAGAATATGTTTTCCCAGAATTTTTGATGCCTCTTAAAACGGACGTGATGTCTCGTTTCTGTCTTCAATATACGACATACACAAATGCCTTAAATATAATTTCATAGAGCAATTAAAAAATTATGAAATTGACTTCTAAAATATAATTAATATCTCTTCAATTCGATAGGAGACTGCAAAATTTTCGTTAAAAAACTACTTATACAAATGACTATAAACTAGTTAAAATGCAATATAAAAATGTATAGTCAATTCAGTGCAGCAGGTAAAATTTATTTGTAATTTTTTTTCGTTATACACTGGTTCGATTATAAATTCAAATTCCACGTAGGCGTATTTACAGAGCAAAAAGTAAAAAGTTTCAGTTAGCCATTTACAAAATTCATAGGAGACAATGTAAAGATTTAAAAAAAAGGGGAGCGTGTACTTATGTACGCGCGTTAGAAGTTATACTTCTTTGCGTGATTAAAATAAAATTTTCGTGCATAACCTCAAATACTTGTGTACCTTGCGTTTGTATATAGCTAGACGATACACGCATGAGCGTTGGGTCATACCCCTACCACGTTCACTGTCGAATTTCGTTACACTGTGCGTGCGCAACTTCCGTTGCACACTAAACTTTTACACTCAACGCGCCAAAAAAAGTATAACTTCAAAAATATTTATTTTCAGTTGAACAAAATAATTAAATTCTGGGCGGGTGAAAACGAATTGTAGAGATAGTGTAATAGAAAATATTTATATTTATACCTTACTCATATTACTGAAGAAGGATAATCTAAGTAGCTTATAATACGTGGCCACATTATTACTATCATACTATTATCGTCATCAGCTATGGAATGTAAAAGGCACATTTTGAGAGATTATGAAATCTATCTAAATACAACTAGGATAAGAATAATTTTACACTTGTAAAATAATGATTAAATGAGAAATTAAATAATTGAAATACATTGAAACATTATTATTTAGAGAAAATACACTAAATACATTAGAACATTTATGTTTATTAAAAATGCAGAGTCTGAAATAACTACTTACTGAAATTCAGGGGAGATAAATAGTAAGACGTGCATTATATAAGTGTCCAAAGTGATGTATGTGATTGATATAAATTTCTAAGAGATTAAATGACAGAACATGTGCAGGAGCCAACATTCTAGGAAGAACATGTGAAGATATCAGAAACGAGGAACTTATATACACTACAGGATACAACCAAACATTGGAATTTTCAGGCGATACCAAAGCAAGCAAGACAAAATTCAGAACAGAGCAAAGCATGGATTGTAAATGTGCCAATATCAGTAAATCTTATATGTAAAGATAGTACACATATTATAAAGGAAGCATCTACATAATTTACAAAAGACAAAATCCTGGAAGTAGGCACGTCATTTGGTCCAAGTTTGATCAACTTGACATCTTATAAATATATTTCTTGAAGTCAGTCTCAAACCTTTGTCAAATCATTAATCAGACGTGGACTGTAATAAAACAAGAAACACATTAATTCCGTTTACTCTTTAAAGAAAAATCTTGAAACATCCAAAGCATATAGCATCAATACAGCACGACAGTTGTTTTAATTTAAAGAGAACCAGGTTTCAGTGACGTGTTTACAACTTTGTTTTAACTCCTTTGATAGACCGCTATTCGAAATTTTTGATACAATGTCAAATCTTTTATTTGTCATGATCAACAGCACTTTACAATCCACCCTGGTGCAAAACGTGTCACAGCAGCACAGAGCCAATGACAAGGAGCGTCCAACCAGTCGTAAGGGGTTGGCTGTGCAAGTTGAAGTCAGAACCAACAATGGCTGGGTCTACAAACCCTCGGGAGGTCACGCTCAAGTGCAAGGAACAAAACACTACTGTACTTACTTCTTGCGATGGGCAACGCATTACGGCTGGACATTGTGCTTGGCCAGCTGAGAGCGACAACACGTGGCTCTTTATCATCACATCACTGCTACTACGTACAAGCCACACGAATAAAATCATATTTCTCTACTTATTGACTAGAAAATTGTATATTTATAACAAGACCGAATAACTATATTTAAAACTAACCAATCTTCTTCATAACATGTTGTAGCAGAAAACTGATAATTATAATAGATCACACGTTTAATGAGGTATCGCTCTCCTCAAACTTACTAAACTCAGATGTTGCAATCTTGTCTACGCTGCCATATAAGGTTAATAAATTAATTAAGACAGCTCATTTAATTAATAACACCTTTCTTCATTCTGTAAAAAATGATCTTAACGACACTTCCTAATAAACTGATTACCGGGACACAGTTTTTTTTTAGAATACCTCATTCTCAGCTAACCCCATTACATACTGTGTAACGATTCTCTCCTTCCAATCTGTCTGAACCTACCCAAATCGTTTTAAGCGTGTCCTAGAAATTTGGAAAATGCGTAAAAGAGAAGAGTTATACATTGCTTCCCATCACTAATTTAATTATCAGTCCATTAAAAATACATAGGCCCAATTACCAGATGAAAACTACAGTACTATGTCGGTATAACAAAATTCATAATGCATACTTAACCTATAACGAACCTTTTGCTTCTTCTTAATGATCGTAGTAGCTATAAGAACATCCATGGAATTTTCAGCATCTATGAGGCATTGTTTAAATAACACATGAATACAAGTTTCTATATTTCCTTCCAGTGTTTACCATACAGTTTGATTATGTTGCCTCATGAGTATATTCATGAAGTTCTCGGAGTATCGCTTGATGTTACTCTTATGTGACACACTAATACACTGTTGGACATGGAAATCGCTAACCCCATAAGGTACCATTCAGACCAATGGTGCAATGCAAGTGATTAAAGTGACGTCGCAGAAATATCACTGTAATGTAAAGTAATAGGGGCGCTTGTGGCCAGTTCCCAGTGCTTATAAGGGGCGTACAACAGGCTGTGAATTAAGAAGCCTGAGTGATAAGAGGCAGATCAGTACGCCACGGCATCGTGCTCGCTAAGAATATCACCAACCAGACCCATTTGAATGGGGCCGTGTGGTCAGAAAACAAGAAGTCTGGTGGATGGTTTGTCATGTTGCCTTTCATCTTGGCCATCTTAGTCATTAATGTGACACGATGTGTACAGGCGGGGCTACGTACAGGCAGTACGTCACGTAGAGTAGGTACTGGTTCTGCAAGACACACTTCAGATAGAGAAGATCGTCATAACCACTGGCGTGTAGTAGCAGAATAGGCCACCACATTCAGAGAGATCCTGCAGTCTGCATTTGCCGGCCTCACCAAACACCATTAATAGGCGTTTGAATGAGATGGGTAGTCTCATTCAAACACAAGCATGGCGCGGCGTCCACTGCGCCGTTTGCCTTTGACCCCTCGGCATCGTGCGGAACGCCAGCAATGGTGCTGGGAACGTCAACGTTGGACATAAGAATGAAGACGCATTGTGTTCTCCGGTGAGTCCCGCTTCATTCATTATGCATATGATGGTCGCAGCAGGGTTTGGCGCCGCAGTGGGCAACGAAATGATCCTGCGCTGATTGGCGAACACCATACATCCCGGACATCAGGTGGTACGGTATGGGGTACCGTTAGTTATGACTCCCGGTCACATATCGTGGTTGTTAAAAGCTCGAAAACAGAACAATTATTGCCATTTTTATACAGCATACCCAATGCAACGATGTAACGAGATAATGCTCGTTCCCATACAGCTCACAGCACTCAACAGACTCTAGAAGATATAGACACCATTCGTTGGCTTGGCAGGTCTCGAGATTAATCCATTATTGAAAACCTATGGGTTATGATGGGGTGACGTTTAAACCACCATCAACAACCTGCCCAAACACTGGCTGATATACACGTGCAGCTGTAGAAACCATGGTAGTACGTGCCTCAGGACACACTCCGCTAACTGTATGATGCCTCGTCACATCGCTGCCTGTATAGCAACGAGAGGAGGCTCTACCTCACATTGAACCCGTGCTTTGTGGATGCTGGGCAATGTACTCTCTATGCGTAAAACACTAATCACTATTTATTTGTGCTATCATCTATCATCCTGTGAAGGTTTAATAAAATATCAGGTAAGGAAAGAAGATGTAGCGATATCCATGTCCAGCAGTGTATATACAAGAGCTTTATCGCATGACAGTTTTTTTTTCCTGGTTCCACTAGAATGTAAAGTTCTGTACGCAGTGTAATACGAAAGACAGGAATAAAATACGAGTTTCATCTATCTTAGATTTACGTAGACTATTCTTTAACATCTTTGCTACAAATGCAGTTAAATTCTGAACTATGGCAGACTTGATTTCACATGCAACTGTTATCTCTTTCTAACTCGAGGCCAAGTCAGATAACCAAAGTGTTCACATCTTTTATTGTAATTTCACTATTATTATTTCTTTACTTTCTGGGTAATAAGTGCTTCTGGTTACAGTTTCAACTCTAATGTCCTCACTTATTAGTCAATCCCACGTACTGACTCCCAGTGTACGTCTCATAAACTGTATGTATAGTGGCATGTGACCCATAAATCATCAACTTATCATCGATACTTAAGTTAACGTGTAATTTTTAAATCAATCTGGAAAATTGTATAAACAGTTAAGCATAACAGTTACAGTATTTTAAAATATGCATGCAAAACTTTACAAGGACTGTTAGCTCAAGTACTCACTTTAAATGTATCGAAAAATGTAATTAAATATGAATTATTTTGAACAATTTACAACTACGGTATTAAATATTTATATTTTTTTAGTTACTATTAAATCAGTCCGGTTGTCCCTTTTGACATGATATATGTGAACAGTTTCTTTGATTTATTTTTCCTGTCAGAGAAAACTAGTCTTGAGTAGAATTACTGGGCAGCCAGGTGTTTGAACAAGAGTTGGGATGCTGCGCTGTCGGAAACTATGCAGACGTCGGATGATGATGTAAGAGCAAGCGCATGTGCGGACTGTGCGTGGCTGTACTTACTGTTGACCTTGACGGTGCTCCTGGTGGAGGCGCTGCCCATGGGGTTCTCAGCTCGGGCTTCGTACTCGCCCGCGTCCTTCCCCTTCACGATGGTCAGCGACAGGTTGTACTCCTCCAGGGACTGCGAGTTGCGACTGATCTTGATGTTGGCGTCCGCGCTGATATCCTGCCCGTCTTTGAACCTGCGCCATACGTGTGCACCTCTTTAACTCGGTTGCTTGCTGACTTGACGAGAACCAACTTAAATGTGTCAGTGCATAGCCGCACATATTATGTTACACTTTATTAAACATTTGTTTTATAGTTAGCTCTGCGAAGGCGTAGTATACGCGCAAAATGTAAATATTTTCTCCCCTCTCCTTCCTACAGAGAACGCAAGTAAGTACTTGATGACGTGCAGTGGCACGTGACTAAACGCAGCAAGGTGCGTGTGTGCGTGCTGACTCGTGGTGGCGGCTACAGCAGCAGGCAGCAGCAGTGGGCGTAGGTGGCAATGTGTGCACGTGGGTGTGCGCCACACCACCCAGTGAGGGGACCAAAACCAGTTAGTTGTGGCTAAGGTGAGAGGAGCCAAGCCCAGGAGAGCTGCAGATAGTTGGCAACAACCAGTCGTCCAGGCTAGTTCGTTGTTGTGTAGTGCACTGATACGTAACACTCGCACAATCGGTGGGTACGGCATTTAATGTACGTTAAATCTTCGTGGTTGGGCATCGTGTCTTCAAGCAACACGCTGATGACGAAGATTCTCGTAGTATGATGAGACTGCGAGTGTTTGCAGCTATCTTCCGCAATCCAAGATGACACACACCCACCCGCCACGTGCCTTACTGCCAGCATCGACTATAAATTCTGCAGCTCAGAGGCGATAACTCTACCTACTACACCATAGTGCTGGTGGTTGGCGTTTAGCAGTAAAGGAGAGGTCGGGCATTAATAATCTCACAGAGACTTCGGCCTGTTACCTCAATAATTCCCACAATAAGTCTAAAATAGCAAACGTTGTGGCGAAAATGATATACAAGCCACAATGACAATCTCGCCGTATAACTACAAGTAGTTGGAATATTTAAAAAATATGCTAGGGAATACAGAGATGACAACGGAAATCTTGTCCACTTTATATACTAGTTATTATAATTCTTAACATTCACAATGCAGATCAACAACTTTAAAGTGGTTTCGTTTATTCGGTGACATTGTGTTAGAGATAAAATGCCATGCACGTCAACTAATTTTCTGATAGTAGTAAACAATTTTTAAAACCATTGATTTCACGATATTCACGTAAAAATTTCACTGTAGAACTGAAATGAATAATCGAAACTAGTCAACCGAATGCAACATTTGTCAAATGCTATTTGTAGACTGATCACGAACAAGTGCATAAATTAAGATTAATTTCCGGATTAACAAGTTCGTGACCAAGCTAAAACCACAGGGTAACCGAACCAAAATTGCCCGTGTACGCTACTTTTTGTTTCACAGTGAAGTTGGTGTCTTATTTATGGCTTTCCACCACTTTATATTCACGAATAGAGCGCAAGCTTTACGGCCGACAATGCTAGAAGCGTTGCAGTCATCTTTTAGATTTCTTACTGAGTGTTGTTACATTTAAATACATTTGGCAAAAAATTTGTAATGTGTCTTCAGACATAATCACGTACATTGGTAAATCCAGGTCTGTTGATTGCCGCAATACTCTTTATTGATTTCCCCCATGCTTTAACACATGTCATATTTCTATCGCAACTGCGTCATCGAGGTAATTTTGATTTATAATATATTAAAATTTGCGATCTAAAAAGTTCATAAACTATGCGTTGTACAATCATGTGCATTTGAATTAGAGACACCTATTGTGTTAGTGAAATGGCTCTGTGGTTGCATGGCCAAATGGAATAGTGTACCAGTCACGCATGACCGAGATGTCAACAGACCTTATACTGTCTAAGTAACAGTCGAGCACATAAACGGGAAGAAACAAGATCTCAGTTATTTGATTGTGTCCAGATCATTGGGGCTAGACATATGAGAAATTCCATCTCTGACGTCATGGAGACAATGGGATTTCTACGGACCACCGTGTCAAGAGTTCATGGATTAGAGCAAAATTGTCAATGCCGTGGACAACTGCCGTGGTGTACAACTTATCTATGGCATGAGTCGCCACTGGCTAGCGCGGTTGGTAACGCTGGATAAACAGGTGACAGTGCAGAAAATCACTCGCCTTCTCAATGATGGACAATAACGAACTGTGACAAGCCATTCCATCTAGAACCATCTCTTCACTATGACGGACAGAAGCGACCGCCTCCATAGGGCACCTCTACTCATCGCACGTCTAAAATTCCCCGTGTCAGCAAAGTACAGTTCAGAAAGGTGGTGGTATCCTTCTATAGGGACTGTTTAAGTGAGATGAACTATTGAACACATACGAGATGCTGTCGAGAGGAATGTGTGTGACCGCGGATCCTGCTCTGACCGATCTCTTTGAATTGTGGGAGGCTGTGCAGCAGTTACTGTTCAGTACCGCTCCCGGGCACTTCCAGTGCCTTGTTGAGTCGATGCCTTGCCGCATCGCCGCCGTCATCAGGGTGGAAGGGAGTGCTACACGCTAATAGGCACGTGTATCTAATTCAACTCCTCATGAATGTATATAGTGTATTATGCAACGTAGGCACGAATTTTGTACTACATTATATAAAATATTTTATCTTAATTATTGTTTTTTATATGATCGAAATACAGGTTTATTCAGCTAAGATGTACACCCCAAATATTTCCCGAACAGCTGAAGGTATCCAAATTTTGATTTCAAATCAGTAAATGGCACTATGGGGCTCATAAAACACAGTCTATGTCTGTTCCAGGATGTAATTTACTAATGAGATATCGATCTCAACTTTGGTTTTTGAAATGGGAATATGCATACCTATGTGTCCCAAAAGCATTTCATGTTTTAAAGAGGCGAGTTCAGTGACGTGATTATATTGAAAACCAATGAGCACTTTTTGAGATGCACGGGATAACTCATAAATGTATGCATTTGACTGTAACTGTGGCGGTGTGGGTTGAACCTTCCGCTGGGTTGACCAGCGGAATGTTCCCACACAGGTAACGAACGCGCTAGTAATACAGTAACATGGGTATCGAACGGGTGCGAAAAGTTGTTTGTTGGTGTTATTGTTGTTGTTGATGATGTTGCAGACAAATTAAACCTGTTTGTAATTTGATGTTCATGTGTTGATTTAAATTAACTCATCCATCAATCGTGCCTGTTTCACAGTCCACATCAATACAACAAAAACGTCGAAATCTTGCAGTATATCGTATTTTGCAATGTACAGAGCAAGTATATACCTACATTTTTTCCGCTCGATTTGTGCTGGACATCTCCCAACGGATGAGGCAGCGTACCCGGCCACAGTTACAATCAAATGCATACACCTATGAAAACTTCCTTATATATCATAAAGTGCTCATCGGGTTTTAAAATAGTCACTTCACTGAACTTGCTGCTTAATGACATGCTATGCTATTCGGGGAAATGGGTTCATTCACATTAAAAATAAATAAAAATTGATATCGATATCTTAGTACTTAATTATATCCCGGAATAGACATAAACGGTGTCTTATTAAATTCGCAGGCCCATTTACGAATTATAAATTGAAAACCGGATACCTTCAGCGGTCCAAACGATATTCAGGGTGAACATCTTAACTGAATAATTCTGTATATAACGTATCTTCCTATAATACAGTATGAAACCTAGTAGTAATTCTGCAAACAAATTCACCGTCCTCCGCAAATATTTTTTATATTTTTGATAGCCCATATATTCATATTTTGATTTAGTTAAGTATAACAATTATGGGAATTTTAAGCTTCGCCATTATTTCGTTAGAAGTTACATTCTTTATTGAATTAGTATTGTAAAACTTGTGGTATGAGTACTGATATTTGCAAGCTTCTGCTGCTTATATAAAATTTGCTGGACTTAGACTAATTTTCATCCATTCTAATTGCATTTTATACATTTATTACGTTTTATTGGTGATGAAGTATATAACCTTTTCGAGAGCAAGGCGAAAGATAATCGCTTTACAGAAATTAGTGTAGATTTATAAACTACTTTTGCAGTTTTTACTTGTGAGACTGCTTCTCAAAGAGTAATAAATGTTGTTTTCCTAGCAGTTACATATCAGAATCCAGAATAGTTACATTTTAATAATTTGAGGAAACTTCTTGGACACTTTTTTTTACGCCCATGATTTTCAGCTTTTCAAGTTCGCGGCCTTTCAGCTCTTCGGATTAGCGTGATGAACATTTATATTCTGGTTTTGAATCGAACCATACTGTGGCAACATGGCTCAAGAAGTGGAACTCTGAACTACATAAGTGTCACAAACCAGGATTACATGGAATAGTAGATACGTTTTATTATGTCCAGCATACAACATCGGTATTACCCAACTCAATTCCCTTCAGACAATGTTGTAAGCGTACTGTGGTATTTAAATCGCACAATTCTCTGGAAAAATTACAATGGTACATGTACACAATCACCAACAATTTCGCCAGTTAAACAACAAAATGTGTGTATGAAATTGTCTGTCAAACTACACGAAAAGTCAGTGAAATGTTCAAAGCTCTTCAAAAACTATTTTTCCCTCTGTCACAACAGTTTTGTATACTGCTGACGTCAGTAATGTTTGTTGTTTGTCAATACGCGTGAGACTGGAACAACTTGTGAACAGTCACGCTTAAACTCTTTCAAAGAAGGCTACTCAGTGGTACATAGCTCGTGCTTCAGCACCCGCTATCCTTGGTTTTAAACAGAAGAGAGCTATGCAAGGCACTGCTTCGTCCCACATGGTATCATCAGCATTGGGGAAGGTGCTATCTGCCTGCTTGGCCTTCAGATAGCACTTAGGCCCGACCACTAGGGGAGGTGTTAGATTTCTGAGCACGCAGGCCATTGTGGCCGTAAGTCATAATGTGAACGTAAAAAATTTTTTGTTCGTGATGATAATGGACACTCCAAAAGTACCATGGAAACTTCTGTAGGAACACAACACAGGACTATCGGTAGGCTGAATAAGAGGTTTTTCCTTGTGAACGATCCATTAAGGCTGGACTCATGCTGTCAGAGCGCGAAACTCCGCATGCTGAACACCTTGAGGGAACTTCTACCAATAATGGGTTGACGTGGTACGCGGCAAAAAAGTTATGGTATTAGGCTGACAGAAGAGGTGATGATAGCACCTCGGTTGTAGCAGGGCTGGATCTAACTGTGTGGGTCACAATAACATATGAGAGAGCTTCAAAGACGCTCGACTGTAACGGCTTGGGACTTGTGTCTGGTCTGCTGTGGCGTTGCTCTAAGTGTCTGCACCAACTGAACATATCTCATTCAGACATATCCCGCAGATTAGCAGGAAGCAGGTACTTTATAGCGGTTACCTGACAGGACATTTATAGATTTAATAAATCATGTATAGATACAAAGTAAGACAAGTTTTTCTTTCTTTTCAAAGCAGTTATGGCAGCTCTTCCAATGTTTATCACAATCGTGCGAACTGAACCTACGGTGGATAATAAGTGGGATTTCATACTTTGAAATAAATACAACATTGTAGCTGCTTTCGTAGAAGTTACCGTTAACACAGCCGTCTTGTGCGTATCTAAGTAGAGGTTCAAGTAAAGATTTATGTATAGTCCGTGCCGAGTTTTATTATCAACTTTATCTTCACAAATTGACTATGTTAACCAAAAACTGAGCACGTGCATGTTAACCACTCAGAAGTTTCCCATTTTTATATAAATTGCCCCTGTAAGACGATACAAATACGAATATTTAGCAGTGGATAAAGATTGCATGATCATGTAGCCTTCTTGCTAGACGATCTTCGTTTGATATAACTAATCACTTTAGCAGTCCCGTGCATTGATTGGTACGTCAACTCAAAGAGAGAGAGAGAGAGAGAGAGATATAGAGATAGATAGAGAGAGAGAGATATTTATTATATGTAAGAACAGTTTTTTAATAGTGTAAATCTAATGAAATTCTGTTTTCTCAACAAAATGATATATCGATTAACCTGTATATTTGATAGGTAGAACATAGCCAGTTAAGTTGCTTTTTTAATTGTTCAGTTGACAATATATATGATAAAAATAATTTGTGAGTTTGTTTGGCACTACTTTAACACGTATGTTATTAACCCATACATTTTTCCTCGCTGTGTGTTTTACCACTTCAAAATAAATGCATTATTTAAAATAGCGATTTTTCTTCCTACGTAAAAAATTTAAACATACAAGTACTTTTAATATTAGTTACATGTTTCAACATTTACAGTGGAACGTATGTTTTATAATGGAAGCCATAGAAAGCCACACAGAAACGGTTTTCTGTTATTCTGTGACTGTCACATTATAGTTCTATTCGCAGTATTGTGGACCCGCCGTCAGTTCAGACTTGGTACAGACAACTAATGTGAGGTGATGTACTAACCATCTGACCTTCGGCTCTGGAACTGCCGCACAGTGAATGGTGAGGGTTAAGCTGTCCCCTTCATCTACTACCACATCCTTCAGGCCTTTGGGGAAGCGTGGCTTGTCTGCGAACAGGTACATACATACTGATGATAGAATCGTAACGACGTTGTCTCATTTATGACGGCAACAAGACCCCCATGGATATAAGAAATTTTATAATTATTCACATTGTCATAATGAAAGCTCATATCGAAAGAGATTGCTATAAGTATCAAACAGGGAAATTTACATATTCGTGCTTCTTAAATTATTTTAGAAATCAGAATTTCAAAATTATCCCAATTTGTATTAAAATAGAGATTTGGCAAGAACACAGTATTTCAACAAGCCAGTGAAATGTTAGTAATTTTGAAATGTATTTAATGCTTGTTACAGTACATTGGATAAGGTGTGCCATTTTAATTTCACAATTTAGCTCTTTAATATCATTTCAGGCAGGTGTCCATCATCACAGGCAAATTACATATGAAACAATAAAGAACAAGAACATTATGTAACATATCCATAGAAATATTTTGCACAATGCGAATTCCATCCTTGAGGTCAGCAACCAACTGAGGGCATGTAGCGAACACCTGGTTCTTCAGGCAGCCCCTTAAGAAGAAGTTTGTGAAAGTCAGTTTTGGCAAGCATTTGTACTGAAAATGCATTGCGCAGACGGCCATGAACTGGTGGGCAGTGCGAGCTAAGCTGTTGCTCTCTCATGTTGGAACCAAGTATCTAGTTGGTTCCTGTTGGCCAACTCCGGAAGGAAGAAGTGGTTGAGAATATCCATGTATCGCTCACTGTTAACTGTATCGGCACAAGACTGTGCGTCGTGAAATTAATATGGCCCAATAATGCCTAATCATGCAATGGTGCACCAAATTGTTACACAATCACTGCGAAGTGGTTTCGAATGCATAATGTGTGTGTTTAATGGTCCTCGGTAACAGAAGTTTTGCTTCCTGATGCCTCCAGACAGTCTTAAAAGTTCCATGACAAGGTATTAAGGATGTCAGGGTCGATGGCATAATGTCCAAGAAAGTACGTCATGAAGTTTCGCCAGTGAATTTTGTTTTATAGCGTCAATTGCAGCGAGTTCTGAATTTGGTGGGGATGAAAGTGTAACTCTTCATGGCAGATGCGCCACAGGGTGTGAGGTGACGTTCGCCGCTTTTAAAGGTTTTTAACAGCCAATCAGCAAGAACTTCTGATAAGCGCCGCGCAAGCCTCCTGCACCCGCAGAGAATTGTGCTGTCTTATGCGTACGGCCAGTCTTTCTCGTGTTGATACACGATGCACTCTTGTACAACTATTTTACTCGCCTAACGTTCATGCCATGGCTAGGTACCGTGTCATGATGATGCAGGTCGAAATAGCGCAAAAACCTCATCTGCACATTGATGGAAGGGTATTTACTTTCGGAATAAGCTTCCGCTACAAATATGACATAGTGCCATGATGTCTGTAGTCATCCGCAAGGCCATCTCTTACACACATGCGCACACTGTCGTATTAAATATTTGCAAACCCTCAATCCCTGCTAGGTTTTTCCCAAAAAAGGGAAACTATTTTAATGCAGTTATAAAAACTTAATGGGCTCCAACTGTTGACTGGCAGGGCCTATTGTCAATAGTCTTAGAGGTAGGGTTTCTAAAAGCAAATGGCGTAACATTTCCGATTTATTAAGTGTCTCATCCAAGAAAAATAGGTATTATAAGTATTATATTGTGACTGCTCTATCAACATGGAGAAATCATCAGCGTATTGGACTTGGCATTGAAAAAGTAAATACAAATTAGTGAATTAAGTTTATATTTTAATTTTGAATACTGCTTTATTGAAAAGATGAAATAAAGGTTGTCGTGTGACGGTTTAGGAATTTTAGAGCGACGCTGGCCCACAACCCCCCCC
>NQII01002590.1:0-288229 GCA_002778355.1 Clitarchus hookeri | reverse complement strand
GGGGCACCAATTTTTAGTTTCAGGCACAGCTTCCACAAAATCAGCACAAAAACTGGTTCTTAGAACACAAAGCCCGAATCGCCTATAAACAGAAAATGCCATATAAATTAAACCACCTGTAAAATTGTTAAGTCAACTATTGAGCTTCCATATCAATACGTTATTTCTAAATAATTTCACTTGCCACTTGTTGGCATGAAACCCATTATTTGTTTAGCCTCTCGAGACTTGTACTACATGTTCCAGCTGCAGCGGTAATTTTTAATTTGAACTGTAACAGTTGCTAGTTGCAGCTGTGTAGGGAAGGAATAAGTGGTTTAAATGCTAGACACTTTGTAACAAGACATGTTGGGTAGTGAAAGGTGGGGATTGTAACCCTTAGAGATCCCACTGTGAAGGTACAGTAACATCTGAACCCCACTGGAAACTGTGACAGAAATGGAGCAGCGGTCTATTGAATATTGGCAAAGGGTAAATAAGACTTCCTGTGATAAAACCTGATGTGGCTGTATTCAGCGCAAAGCAGGTGGACTTGAAGAAGAACATATGATATTAGCTTACAGTTGACGGTGACGGTGCAGCCGGACTCGCTGGTGCCCAGGTCGTTAGCGACTTTGGCGCTGTACCTGCCCGACGTCTCCGTGGTCACCTCCTTAATCACCAGCTTGTAGTTGTCACCTTCCTCGATCCTCGTGTACTCCGTCCGCTTCTCCGTTATCTCCATGTCGTCCAGGTACCTGCCCAACCACCACAGCTCATCACTCTGGTGGCTCTAACAGGGTTCCTTGGGACCGTTAAGATTGACACATTCCACCCAGCTTCGATTTTTTATGTACAGATATTCACAATCAAAATATATCGCCAGACATTAAAAATTAAAGCTTGACATAAGATAGAACACTGCATATAATAATTATTTTTAATTATGTATGCCTTCAGTTATATCAATATTTTCTTATATGTGACAACAACTGTGAAATAATAGGGAACCTTTGATAATGGGTATTGTGAAACAAGTAACGGGAGGAAAAGAAGTTGTATTTCTAAATAACTGTTAAGATGTTCCCTCTGTCTTAGAAGCTTGGGTTTTAAATATTGATTCGGGAAATTAAGTTATTGAAGAATATACGCCAATTTATGATTGCGGGGATTTCTACCACCTAAGAAGATTCAGCACTGCTACTGAAAAACTGCACTCCAAACTTTCACTGACACTACGTGTAATGATTCATAATACTTCTGTAAGAATACTTTCAAGCTGCTGATAGAAATGAATAACGACTCTTGTTATAAAAATTATTTCTATCCCTAGCAAAGTGTGGTTTTGTTAGCTAGCTGCCTTTTACATGAAATTCGAAAGCTTGAACAAACCATCTTAAATGATGGGTTCGATGTGTCACTTGCAAATTAAACCATACACTTATTTTATTTCTTGCAGCGACTTAGCTTTTCAGGCATAAAGTTTGTTACAAGGTACTTTATTATTATTTTTAAATGCACCGGTCTCGATTCCGTCGGGGTTGTTCCTGGATTTTCGCATGTGGGAATCGTGCCGCACGGTGCCACTGATCGGCGGGTTTTCTCGAGGACATCTCGTTTCCTCCACCCTTGTATTCCAGCGCTGCTCAATATTCACCTCGCTTCACCCTCATTGGCTCCCAAGACCTTGATGCTAAGAGCAACTCAAATCTTTTCACTCCACTCCACTTTTCTTAATTCTGGCTTCATTCACAAATACATACAATTTTATTACATGTTTCGTTAAGACTATAACTGTCATTCTATTCTATACGTAGTCCACATAATACGGACATGACGAATCAATACATGTATGCAGTATTTAAACTTATTACCACAATTAGATATACAGCATAGTTTATTATAGCCTGTTCGCGGTAAAACGAAAAATTTTGAAATTATCTTTTGAACGAAATCACTGTTCGCATTTAAGATAGTAGAGAAATAAGAAAAATATTTTCAAATCTTGATGTTAAGTTTGTTTCTTTCTGTTGTATATACATTTGAACACGGAATGGCATATTAGTGACATATTCAGGTTCCTCTCAATTGTACGTTTTTAACTGACCGATGCATGAACGAAGTGATCAGACCTATTGCTACATAAATTTTACACGTGGTTACAAAACTAATAAGAAAGAAGATTTTAAACAGGGTTTCCAATAATGCTCAATTTACCGCGTAAACTTTATACTTGCCGAACTGAAAAAGGCACTTCCTTTGTTCTAAGCGGGACACCGGTGTAACAGATGTCGCTGAGGTGTTAGGGTTACGCTGAAGGGCGGGGGAATCAAATGCTGGACAGGCGACAGAAGTATTTTTTTTAACATGTAAATCTAGGTTTTGTTTGATGAGAACTGTAATGATGAGTGTGAGCCAGTGGGTTGTGAGGAGACACTGACCACTTGACCTTGGGCGTGGGGTAGGCCTCGACGGTGATGACGAGCTCGACGTCGACGTCGCCCTCGCTGACGGTGATGTCGACCAGCTTCCTTCGGAACTCGGGGGCGCAGCGCACGTTCAGCTGGCACTCGTCCTTGAGCCAGCCGTGGTCGTTCCACGCCTCGCAAGCATAGCGGCCGGCGTCTGTGCGCGTCGCCCCGCTGATGACCAGCGTGTGCGTGTGGCCATCCTGCGTCGCTGTCACGCGCTTGCCGTCCGGCCTCAGCTCCTGCCCGTCCTTCACCCTGCCACACACACGCCTGCATTCACCCCTGGCTGGTGGCGTTCACACTACTTCTGCCACAGCAACACTAAAGCACGAGAACACTAAGGATTGTCTTTAGGAAACTGGATTACTGTGAATCACTGACAGTGGCGTAGCCAGACATCACGACAGATACTGGAATAACTTTTATTTCACAATATATAAAATGCATTAACGTTTAGAGCAATTAAGTACTTAATTGCAATTAATAATTAATTAAAAATTCTAATCCTAAATGTTGACAATCCTAGCAGCAAAGATAAGGTCGCTGCAACCCCCAAACCACCGCAATGCATAATCATTCACCAAACACGGGAAATTCAAGACGAAAAAACATAGTTTTAACGTCTTTTGATCCCACTCTGTGACTATTACGGAGTGGATGGATGATATAATGGAGCATATGTCTCAGAAGTGTATCAAGATCTATGACAGAAAGTGGCTACAATATTGGTGGAAAGAAAATCGGCTATATCTTGAAGCAAGATGTATGATGAAAGATATGCTCTTCACAAGAACTGGAGAGAGTTCGCTACAAAGACTGAGAGCTGATTAAAATAATATTATTAATAATGAAACAAATTACAAAATTTCCGAATAGGCCTACCTATGACGTTGGTTGGCATAGGGTAAAATATTACAACTGAGAGCATATACTAATTACGGAGGGCAGGATTTCAGTGATAACCTGTAAGAAATGTGTAACAAACAAAGAATATGTCATCCAAGATAGAAGCGAACAGAAAGATAAAAGATAAAAAGTTGAGTGTCATTGACAGGAGTAAGAGCGCAGTGCGTAGGTTTACAGATCATCGGGCCGTACAAACCTGCAAGTTACCACACTTCGTGATGCGGACGTGCTAGGTCTGCTGCATTCTACACTGCTTCAATTGACCTTTGTGCCACTGTAAATATATTCTGTATTAGCTTTACTAAAGCAGACTGCTGCAGTGACAGCGTGTTAACTGCACATGGATGCAAGTCGACCTGCGCCAACGGCCGATCATAAGCTAGACGAGACTCTCAACATTTCCCCTCGCCACTTCCACCTCCTACGCGCGCAACTTGTGCATTTATTCTGCGAGCCTGGGAATCTAACTTCCAGTCTCAGTTGATGATTCACTGCCATGATTATCCCTCAGCATTTCTTCCAATTCAAGCTAAGCTGTAAATAAAGACTTCGCTGTGAAGTAAGATACGTAAAAAACATGCCCGTGATGAATATTATCTTGTTAAAATATCACAAAGGTAGTTTATATAATAAGGTGGGTATGGGTTTGGGTTATCGTCTCATTTCCCTTTAGAGATGCCATATAAAACGTTAGGTGTAAAGTAACAAATATATAATTGTTTTATGGGGCCGCAGTGGCGCAGTGGCGCTCGCCTCCCACCAAGGCGAACCGGGTTCGATTCCCAGCCGGGTCGCTCCCAGATTTTCGCACGTGGGAATCTTGCCTGGCAATGCTGCTGGTCGGTAAGTTTTCTCGGGGACTTCCCGCTCCCCCCGCCCTTGCATTATAGCGCTGTTCCAAACTCACCACGCTTCACCTCTATCGGCTCTCATGACCTCGATTTTAACGCCACCGAAACCTATGCACTCCACTATAATTGTTTTATAAGACTCTTGATATCAATGTGCATTAATAAAGTATGGTGCAATTAAATGACTACTACCATAAAACTCCAGAGTTTGTAATTGCTGTTAGAGGTCGACATAATTAATGTAATACTGTTAAGAGAGGAAGGGGGGTGGCTAGACTCACCACTTGACCTCCGGCAGCGGGTCGCCTTCAACCTTGACCTCCAGGATGACATTGTCGTCCTCTTTGACGTCGAGGATCTTGCTGAGATTCTTGATGAAGCGTGGCGGGGAGTTGATGGTGAACTTCCAGAACTCGGAGGTCTGGCTGTCGTCGCTGGAGGCAACTACCGAGTAGGAACCGGAGTCCTCGAGTCTCGTCTTGTCGATGGAAAGTGTGTAGACTCCACTGCGCTCCTTCTTCACCGACACCCTGTCCGAGCCACTGATTGGCTGGCCGTCCTTGTACCTGCGACCAATTTCCCTTATGTCACACCACACCTTCAACAACACCTCCATTCCTTGTTGGAGCATTCATAGGTCATGCAACATAATTTATTACTACTACCACATTCCTGCTGTAGCCAATAGAACCCCGTTTAAATATGACTTAGCAAAACGCAACAGAGGAGAATATCCTCATACACACTTCAAACATGTTTTGCATTCTCATTTACCTGAAAAAATATGCACAATTATAAGGCGTTGAAATAGTGCATAAAACTGCATTGTACTGGCACATTTATTTCCTATGTTGACATAATTTGTTATACAACCATGTAAACTTCAAGTAAAACTCTAAACACTTATTCATATCGTATATGATCTTGAGAAGGTTATCTAAAATAGGTAATGTTAAACTGCAGTTTCTCATACGCAATTTGTAGTAGGTATATATCATAGAGTGTTTATTTAAGTATACGGGAAATAGTCCCTCTACGATTCCATTGCATCCTTAGAAAATATAGCATTTATGTAAACGAGACAGGATGACATGATATTATATAGCATTTATATGGTTTAAAAAATTCCAAGCAAACGTTTTTTTATGTAATTTTGAGAGTGAGTTACATTCACACCAAGATTATCGGTGATCCAACTAAAATAGTCTATCTGAATTTATGAAGGCGAATAACAACTATACCACTGGCAGTTTTCCCCTTGCAGGTGGCTTATCTAATGGCTACAAAATATCATATTAGTATCACTATACAGGTTGTCCCAGTAGAATGTGATGCATTTGAATTGCGCGCCATTTGAGAATGAGCAAGACCTAGTGGGGAACAAGTGCATCGTGGGAAGCAGCAGCCTTTACATTTTAGTATATCACTGAGCAGTAGTCAACATGGCGAATTGGTCTGTCGAGCATCGCATCTTCTAGTGCTAAGGTAACGGTTTGGTGTGAGGTGTCAGCTTTCGGAATCATAGGGTCATACTTTTTTTTGAGGAGAACACTCGAACTATGACAGTAACAGCAGCCCGCTACCAAAAGATTCTTATACTACGGAAGTTTCCTAATGCAGAAGGAGATGACGTATTCTGGTTTCAACAGGATGGTCCCCGGATCCGACTTTTCCCTTTGGGGATATTTGAAGTTAGAAATATACGTTACCAAACCCCGAAATATCCAACAGCTCAAGGAAAACATTGTTGCTGAAGTAAGGGAAATGAATATTTATTTACTGTAGCGTGTCATTGATGGTTTTGTACACAGATTATATACATGTGTTTGACGCTGACGTGGCCACGTAAATGATGGCATTTCCAAAAAGTGACACCTGTGTACTAAATTGTAAGTGAACAACGTTCTATTATGGTATTGTTTTCATTTATCATGCTATTTACTGTCTTGCTACAAAGGTTTATAAACCATCATATCCTACGGGGACACTGCACATAACAGTTACTACTCAGCTGACTATTAACACATAAGCCACACCTTGATAATCGTCTCTAGTTAAACATATCAGAACCTTTTTGGGGACGATGATAACAACTTAAGTGCCGTGAGAGGCAAACAACATGAAAGTCCACTTGGTGCACAAATTGTGAGGTACACCAAGGACTTCTCTGCCTTACAGCACGGCTACCAAAGACCCCAGTAGAGGAAGAACATCGAGGTCAAAATTCCAATTAGATTAGTCAACATGCATACCAGTGAATTTTGAATCATTTTACGAGCAAGTTCACCAGAAAAGTGGCACCGATTGACACTTCTACTTATCCACACAGCCAGCATAAGTGCACACACATGTGCCATTGCGAGGCCGGTACACAACAACTATGAACTCTGCTATGTCACCTACAGAGAATTCTGCCACTGAACAAAATATTTTAAGACCAATTTGATTACGTTGAAGGTTTTCATAACGTACTAACTTCCTCCTGCTGAGATTCATGGTGGAAGACCTCTTACACTATGTGCGGAATTACCTTAACTGCACTTCTCAAGCAAGTATTATGCCAGGCACTTTCGAATTATGATAGTTTTCTTGAAGTGCCCCATGTTCCTCTCCTGTCTATACTTCAGGCTGTCCACAAGCGACACACTTGTCATTCCAGCAAAGCAGCCGAATCCAACCTTGTGCCAGCCTCCACTCATCTCATCCATGTTGTGATGCGTGTGTTGATTTGCTAATGTGAGCCTGGCTGGCCGGGACTTACCACTTCACTTCCGGCTCCGGAGCGCCCTCTACCTCCACTGTGACCTTGTACGACTCTCCCACCATGCACGAGCTGTCAACCACCTTCGTCTTGATTTTAGGTGGCGCTGAAATTCAAAAATTATTATTCTATTATCCGCTGTTATTCCGATGTCGCTAATACTAGTCACATCGTAACATAGCTTAAGATAGAAATTGTTGGAAGAAGGAAAAAAACAATGTATAATGCAATAGCGTTTGGTATTATTCCCTCCTGAGTTACGGAATGACCAATTATATGAAAGCAGAACACCTCTTTTTATCCATAATTCCAGTAGCACCCTTCATCAAAATTACCAAATACTTTTGTATAACGTTTTATCATTAATTTATTACATACTAAACGGAGAATTTGCATAAATTTACTGGACTAGTGGTATGTTGTACTTTGTACACATACACAGCGCTTTGAACCAATTTGGTTAGGCCAAAAATCATTCAGTCAGCGACATGTGTAACTTAAACAAAGAGTAAGCGATCATACCTCTTCAGTGTACTTGCGTCTTATGGGGATCTATAAGAAGGTATTTGGTACTTAATGGTGTAGTGTTTATTTACTCTAGTGTTGAATATTTTAATTCACGTAAAAAGAAGGTAATGAGTATTAAATACAAAATAAATGGCATATATGCTTAAATACATACATCTTGCTGTGAATTTGCTAAACATTGCCACATATAAATTAAAAGTAGTAAATTAAATATAAAATGGCGTGCAGAAGCATATAATACTCAAAGGTTTATATAGATTGAAATGTGGACACTGGATGACCAAGCTGCGGTCATCTTGTGATGGCCTAGAACAACTTCGTAATGGCATTTATATTTTCATCTTACCTTTGAGAGAAAAAATCTGATAATGAAACATTGTAGACACGTATATTTATAACAAGTAAAATACGTATGGTATTATAGCCATACCTGCCTATTTCTTACGAAAAAAACCTGTGTGGAATTACATGCCAGATGAGATGTGCAAGGGAGGATACGTGGCTAGATTGACTAGTGACTGTCTGGCTTCGGGAAAGGCGATCTGAAACCAGTTCCAGCACTTGCCGGAACCTCTGCCGAACTTCAGTCACTTTACCGTTCCTATGTTCTTGTGCTATGTTAAATTTTACGTGTATATCGGCTTATTTTCCTGTTTATATTGTACTTGTACTGCGCCAAACAGCATTATATTTAAATCTGGTTTCGGCTCTTTATTTTTATAATTTTTCTTCCTTGTTGTAATTTTCCCATGCAGTTGTGTTGATTTTTTGAAGGTTGCATAACCCAAGTCCACATATTTGATTTATCGCATAGGGGATATTTTATGCTTACGTGCAACAGTTGATGTAGTCTTGAGGTTTTGTTTTGATTTAATTTTGCCCACAGTTATCATAGTCATTTTTATCGGGAATGTAAGCAGTGAAAAATGAGTGATGAACACTGAATGGAACTGAAACACGCCGCTGCTATTAAAATTTCGAAAACTACCTTAAGAGCCAGTTGCACTCTAAATTACTTTAAAATTCCATAAGTGTGAAGTAGTATATTCAGTGAGTGTTCCCTCGGTGGTCTCTTACTTCTAAGCATCATGCATGAAGTAGAGGGTAGCTTGAGGGACGAACCTTTGACTAGCAGCTGCAGCTCCGTGGAGTCCTGGCCCAGGTCGTTCCTGGCAACAGCCTTGTACTTGCCGGCATCCTCTGTCGTAACGCCCTTGATGATCATCGACATGGTTTCCTCGTCCTCGTACAGGAACCGGATACGACCGCCCGCCTCCACCACTTTCCCGTCTTTCGACCTGCAACACACACAATACTCTACATCATTGGATTGGATTGGAAAGGGCTTATTAACGTCCCCCAGCATTATGCCTGAAGGCTTATCAGGGGACGGCCTACAATATAACATACAACCTAACTTAAAATAACATCCATGCCTTACATGGGATTCGAACCCAGAACCTCCCACCCCTCATACTGGCGGTACACCAACCGACTGCGCCACGGAAAGTTCGCTCCCTCCATAATCGAAACATAAAGGAAACGGTTGGGTTGTACGTCGTTACACTGTGCACGTGCAGAAGGAAAACACAGTACCTCATGATTATGTTGTCCTCCGAAGCACGTGATTCTAAGTACTCGCAAAATGAGTTCAGCTTGTAAATTGGCACGAATCATCAGTGGTACCACCACCTGGCAACACTAATGTGATGTGTTAGTGACCAGAGTATACACAGAGAAAAAAATAAGGATGTGACCTCTTAAAATAAATGTTTTCCTTCATTAAACAATGGGGAAACGGGGATAAGGTTCCAAACGTTGGTATCACCAAGCTCCGTAACGTAAAATGCATAATGGTGCAACATACAGTTGGACATGTATAACGTTTGTAATCTCCCAACTGGTGACGTCACA
Source organism: Clitarchus hookeri (assembly GCA_002778355.1). Taxonomy (NCBI): domain Eukaryota; kingdom Metazoa; phylum Arthropoda; class Insecta; order Phasmatodea; family Phasmatidae; genus Clitarchus; species Clitarchus hookeri. The sequence continues at coordinate 278,819 of NQII01002590.1, read as the reverse complement.
CAGAAGTGTGCTACACACTGCTGGTCTAGACTGCGTCTACAGGCAGTACTGGTGTAAATCCTACTTGCAGCAGGGTGGATTATATTGCAGGCTGGATTATATTGCAGGGCAGTTTGATGAGCACTGCTATACGTATGTTTAATAAGTTCTTGGTAGGCGTTTCGTCATGCAATTCAGTACAACTGCAATTAATATTGTGTGATACTTATTTGGTAGACGTTTCGCCATGCAATTCAGTACGACTGCAATTAATATTGTGTGATAAGTATTTCATAGGTACGAAGCACAACTAATATAATTTAATAATAACGTGTTCTGCACATGTTGTGCAGCCACATAATCTCTCAATTAATTATAAAATTACTATAACATATATAAAACTTCGAAATTATCATAATTTTTGGTAAACCTAAAAAGAAAGATATTTTCAATGTTTCATTCATTCGTTGGTTGTCCTTTTATAAGTAGGTAAATGTTATAAATTGCTGCCTATAAATGTATAACACAACCAAAATACATTATCACTATAACATTACAGGTCCTTCATCTTATAACTTACCTTAATTGCATGGTGGAACTCTAGGCACACAGTGATTATTGTATTACAGGAATTTCGAAGTATAATTGTACAGTATAAAAACTTACGATGCAATGTAATTAATCAATTGTATTCAAATTTACGATTCACGTATACGGGTACAAAATACGTAAAAAGGGTATATTAGGAGAAGTAATTCTTTCTGGGACGTATTATTTAATGTATGATGTTTGAAGTTTCGTATAGCGGGTTGCACGTCTGTCATGTTTAATGATTCTCGTCAATCGTCGTTTGTCCCGTTCGTTCGCGATCTTTTTCCGGCCGCAGCGATGTCGAAGATTTTATGTTTTACCGGATTCCCGATATTCACGGTACACTCGTGAAATGGTCCTACCCGAAAATCCATATTTTATCGCTACCTCAGAGATGCTATGTCCCATCTCTCGTGCGCCGACTATGACACCACGTTCAAACTCATTTAAATCTTGATAACCTGCCATTGTAGCAGCAGTAACCGATCTAGCAACTTTGCCAGATGCTTGTTTTCTTATATAGGCGCTGCCGACCGCATCGCGTTACTCTGATTTGTTCTATACCTCTGTTATTTCCACACGCACGCCTATGCCAGTTTTTTTTTGGCTCTCCAGTGTACACACTAATATTAGCAGTGTTTCAAGGATTCCGTGAAGATCGTGGTTTCAGATAGGAAGTAAGTGATTGGTCATCACTTAACATTCTAAAGCAACAAAACAAAACCCGCCAGGAAGTGTGAAAAATTTTGTTTATTTATGCTGTAATTGTTTATTGTCTATTTATTTTGTTAGTTTTAAATACGTTTAACGATATAGTAATCAGGTTTTAAATGTATCCACATATCTATAAAACAATTTCATTAAATATTTTATACTGTTTGCAGTATCAGGCTACCCTAAATTACAGTGTTTTTACTTCTCTATAAAGTTAGCTGTACGTAGGTGAGGCGCAGTACAGCAACTCACCACTGGACCTCCGGCTTGGGGTAGCCCTGCACCTTGAGCTCCATCATGGCGGAGCTGCCTATGTTGACCTCGGTGGGCTCCACCTCACTCGACACTTTGGGTGGCTGCGGCTCCTTTAGTAGGTGATGCACCGAGCCTGCAGGCCAGACACACCTTCACACCACCTCTACTCTACAGTCACATCTGGTTAATATGTATTAACCTGGCACTAGTGATAGATGAGTGCGAAAACGACATTAAATAACGTTTGCATCCTCATTTTGTTAATAATGTGTCAAACTCACTGGTTCAAATAAAAATCAACCACATATATTGTTTTCTGTTTGAGATATAATTTGACATTCCGAGGAAAAGCAGATATATATTTGAAGTTTACTTTATTACTTATAAGAAATATGTTTTTACATATGGACACTATAAACTTTGAGTAATGGAGAAACGTTTTAAGTGAAATTTTACATGAAACACGCAGAATATTTCATGAAATTTATTTCAATATTACGTTGACATCAGAACTGAGGATACCAAATATTCAATTTTTAATGGATTTACAAATTATAAATTCTTATATTTAAAGAGACCTAGGGATTAAAGCAAGTCAAGTGCTTCATATATTCTGAGTGGTGCAATAAATCGGTGCGAAACCATCTCCTGCAAAACAGCCTCGTACAAGGAGCGTAGCACCTCGGCATGACACCGTTACTGCCGTCGTGCATTCTGTGGACGAGGTGTTCACTCATATAAAAAAACGAGAGTGAGTGGCGAATGAACACAAGTTTGGTTGCTGGAACTGCCTCCATGATAGCAGTCATTTTAACTTAACTTTGTACTAAACTTAGACTATTTTGAAACTTGACTTTTCCAGCAAATTACAATACTTCACTGAACTGATATCTTCTGTGCATTCAATAACTAGCCACAGTTTCTCCGCCTCATTGCTACAAAACCTTGGATGTGAAAACACAAGTATGGCCCTTGAATCACAGCAGACCGCTGAGAGACAACATTTGGGGACAGTGAATGATAGGAGTCATATAATGGAATATCAGAAGGAATTGGAAATTTTCTGAAAAACCTTAAGTCCATTATCACATACGTGACTTGACTGTGCTAGTGCAATAGAATAGCAGAAACGTTTAAGAACATTGCATAGTGAAAATGAAAGTCAATTTAAAATGTTGAAAGATATGAGTAGTTCGCAATAAAATCATGTTGACTGCATTTCAGTTTCAAAATCAATGTATCCTCCGAACATACAAACGGCTTGGCAAGAGTATGGGATGCATTAACACTACTACAAGAACGCGAATTTTATCTGTGGAATTTCATCGAGGCCAGTAAAAAGTACTGATGGCAGCACGTTAGTGAATTCAACAGCCCTGGAAATGGTAAACTGTAAATGCGAAAGCCCATTACTATTGACTTAATATTTCACAATTTACCTAGTGACTGATTATACTCCACTATATGATTTTTCTGGAGCAGTATTTCATCAGAATTAACTTATGTAATTTTATTCTGCAACATATTTATTTCATCTTCCCAACTGTGAATGTTCGGTATTGGCACAAAAGTATCATAAGGGTTGTGTTATAAAATTAAATCGTACGAATACAGAAAAGCATGTATAAGAATTATTTATTCTAAGTGTTTGAGCCAACAGGCTGAACCGGGTGCATCGATAATTGTGATTTTCCATGGGTACACACGCATACAAGAGGAAGTGGCGTTTCAGTGTGTGGTGACTGGACAAGCTGAGTACCTTGCACAGTGAGCTCGGCGCTGCAGGATATCTTGCCCGACGTGGTGGATGCCACACATGTATACAGTCCGGCGTCTTCTGGCTTCACGTGCTGGAAGACCAGAGCCAGAGTGTCCTCCTCGTCCTACAATATAGACAAGGAAGGTACAACAAACATGGTCCTCACTAATAATCCACACACAACTCATGCAACACAAACCCAGGAATGACTTACTGGGCCTACTAGCATTACGCAAAACACTCTGTCATTATATTTGATTATAAACAGTTATACAATGATGGTTATTTAATTTTCAACTCGTCTTACTAAATGATCTCTCAGTTGTGCATATGTGACTAATTACCGATAAGGAACATATATATAATTGAAAAACTGACTAGAAATAATTACCCAATAATTTCTTGAAATAATGATTCATGTCTCAGATCTGCCATGATTCTCTATTTTGCTATCTGTGTCTTTCTTCAAACAAAATAATATTTTGGAAAAGTTTACAAAACATGTGCTATTTAAACCGAACTTTAAAAAAAGTTAGCGTTTAACATAAAAATTGTACAGTGTAGAACGGCACATTCCATAAGAAGGCTGCCCATCTTCTCTCATATTTATGACTCGTGCGACATCTGCTGTTTCGTAAAGTATAAGCTTGTGTTTTTTCAGTCTATGATTACAAATAACCTGTATATGGCCACAGTTTCCAAGTACATATGGCAACAAGGGATGTCAAGTCATAGTCAGAGAGCGTATTTTTGGCATTTGGACCAGTGTGAACGGTCTTCAGGCTACTGAATTAGGAACTATTCATGCGTTCTCTGTCCAGGTTGCCATTTTTACCAATCCATCGTCAATCAATAGTTTTCTGTGGGCAGAGAAAGAGAACACCGGAGAAAAAATGGCGTCGCATTGCTTTCTTGGACGAATCACACTTCGCTACATGGTGCAATGATAGACACACATAGTACGGTATAAAGATACAGCGTATGTTGTAAAACAACAAAGAGGAACCATATAGATCGTTATGGTGTGGCGACCATTAGTTACTGTTCCAGACTTTGTCTGCTGCTTGTGTAGATCTCGCTGAATGCTCGTCGAAATGTTCACGAGATCTTCCAACCCCGTTTCTGCTATTTCCGCAAAATATGCTGAATGAAGCGTCAAGCACTTTATTTAATACTCAATTTCATTTCTCAGGATCACCAAAGAAAATATATTAATTAACCAAAAAGTAGTTAAATTTTTTTCTGTGCAACATATTTGCTGTCCTACAACAAACGCTCCTACAGTTAATTTATTGCATCAGTCTTGCACGAATACATTTACCTATTGATTCTGTATTTTTATTTGTATTGCAGAGATCAAGATGAAGCGTTTATTTAATGTGTTGCCTACTACTGGCATCCTGGCATTATCTTTGGCAGTGCGATCGTTGACTCCAACTCAGCTGCCATAAACAGCATCTCCATCTGCACCGGTGGCATGTACAGGATCGTTATCTCCGCAGCAATATCACTGCAGTGTCGCCTCATTTGCATTCTGCCAGCGCGTTCGAAATAAGGAAAAATATGGCTGCGTGGTGAGTAAGAATTGAGTGAAACATAATTATGCAAACTGCGGTGTGTCGTTTGCTAGAAGCGATACCTCGCAGAAACTTGTGAAAACCTGCAATACCAAAAACCTTTGGCATTTAAACTGCCAAAACTTACAGTAAATGGTACCCATTGCCATTTCCACTAAGAGTTCAAGATAATGTTAAACTGTCATCGTGCAAGCAACTGTCACGCTTCAGAATTGTAGCAGGTTTTGGGATAGTTAATGCCGGTGGTTTTGCAGGGGTCGAAACTGCATTTAGGAAAAATTTACAAACACAAAATGCCCAAACCATTACAGATACGCGGAAAGATGTTTGCATATACAGTTGTATTTATCACGAATGCGAAAAAATATTATTAGTCATTTGACCGAAGAAGTAGGAGAAGAAGGTCCAGTGTGATTGTACAACATGGAAAGAAATCAACGAAAGTACAGACAAGCAGACATTTAAAACAAGCAATTTACTTGTGAAAGAAACGCACCAAATCGAAAAGGCTGTAAGTACATGTGTAGAAAAAATATGTCACAAGGAGAAAACATGCAAAGGTACATTTTTGGGTGGATATTGCCAAAAGGTAAATCATCTATAGCTATTTTACTTCCCTCCATCAATCTCCTCCAACCGATCAGGGGAAAACCAGTCATTATCACCCTTAAAAAAACACCAGTGATGAAATGTGTTTGAAGTGGGTAATCGTGACATGATTCGTGGGAGGTGAAATTCAAACTCGCATAGACTAGTGTTAAAAATCCCTGGAAACGAAATTTGATTTTTCCGGACTAGAGTTTGCGACTCAGCTGGGTCAAATAAAACTTGCAGAACAACAACTCTGCTGTCTCGGTCAATGTTTGTTGTACTATTAAAGTGCGTTGCTAAAGTAGAAAAGCCTATACACTTACACTTGCTGCTGCTAATACTAACTTTATCGGTTCGTAGATCGTAAATAATTTCCGACAAAAGAGAAAATCCTTACCTATTTGCAAGTGGTGCTTCTGATATTACTATGACCTATCAAGAAATTCTGGACTGATGGACCAACAATATTTACAAAATAACAAGAAATGCAGCAAGGCAAATGCTCCAGCAAAAATCGAGATGGCACTGGAGGGGAGGGATGAAAGGCTTTCTATGCCGAAATTTAAAAAGTTACCTCCTCATGACTAAAGTGCCGATCGTCGTGCATGCGGACTTTGAGGGGTTGTTCAAACCCATTCAGTGTTTTGAACCGGACCCCAGTGGCTCCTAGATGTATGCCTACCAGAAACAAGTGGCGTGCAGTTGCTGTATATACGCCTACATTCTCGTGAACAATAATACAATACCGGCGTATTTAACTTCGCTTTTGCCAAAAGGAGCTGTACTGTATAATGGGTCATAAGCTAAGAGGCATTAAACAGAAGCGATAGTACATATAGGCAATATGATCAATGATATTTACGCCGTTTCAAAACAAATGACACCACTCGCATCGTCGAAAAGGGCCAGCTATGAACAGGGGACGAGATACTGCTACTGCGTCACCATGTTCCTGACGGACAACTACAGGGTTAAAGTCCATGGGCATTTAACCGGGAGGCACATCAGACCTGCATACACCAGTTGCAGTCTACTATGATGAAGGCTAATGAATTTCGTCGTTTTCTTCCATAGCTTGGGCTACGACGAGAATATCATCTTCAGGCAGCAGGGTTGCAATATTAAGGACATAATTCCACACACAAGCAATAAAATGATTCCATTTTCAACCAGACCGGCGGTAGATTTTGTATACAGTTTGTCGACACCTTACGATTAATGGTTTGCAGTGGTGTTTCTCTAGCATAGTTCTTGCTGCCTTGGAAACTCGCTAGAATAGGCCTAAAGTAAGTCCTTAGGTCTAACTAACTGCAGTTTTTAATGCGCAAAGACGTGTTTCGCTATGATTATGTCGACGACTGTGAAAACTTGGAATATGCAGCCGCCCCTGTAAGAAACGTTCCTCACAACCAAGTGATACAAAAAAAAAAAAACTACAAGCGAGAATAGGTAATTTTAAGCTATGGGCAGGGAGGAGTGGGTATTTTACAATTTATTTAGTTTTAAACGTATTACTATCCATTACCTACTATATTGTAAAGGCCAAACCGAATATAACTCATTACTTCCAATGCTAGGTATTTCGGGTTAGAGAAGGCATCAGACGAAGAACTGAGACATCACGGGCCGCTTGTGCCTAGTGCCCCATCTGGGACAGGTTGGATGGAGTACCTGGCCTACACGACCTCATTTCCATGCCTAACCTTTTGATGACTCTGATATCTAAGTTGTCTATGCCCTGGTGGGCCTATCTAGTGTATTATGCATATCTTAGGACGGTCACCCATCCAAATACTAATTGCGCCATATCATGTTGAACCACGGTGATCAGAAGACCACCAGGTTACCAGGACGGTACGGCAGTCGGCACCAACTGAGACATCGCGCGACCTTGACCGCCTCATATACCTGCATATCACATGACCAACAGCCAATCACGACCGAGGAATATGACGTCACTCGAAATTATGACATTTTCATAAAAAATTTCCCCCATCAGCACACACTACGGGAAAATGACGTAAACTGTATCGCGTATATAATTAATTAAATAATGGAATCGCGGTATTAAATTGACGAAACTTGTCTCCCCGTGTAGTACTCTGCAGAAAATTTCAAAATGAATTAAAATAATAAATTCTGATGAAAGTTAAAGACTTTCGACATGAGATGCCCTATGCCTATGAAACCTATATGGTCACCAATTCGGAGAAACAGAGTTTAAAATACATCCTTCTTGATGCCTCATAATTTTATTCGTGTTATCCAATAATTTCATAGCTTATTAACTACAAGAAACTATGATCATATAAATTCATTACTCGTAGGCATGGTAGATATTTATGCCGATTCCAATCTAACATGTGATCACTTTTTAAAGAGGAACAAATCATTCCGCTTACAATTTAACTTCAGAATTCTTACGACACCCGCATCATAAATTACGTTGGATACCATTTCTGAAAAATCTATTTTTAATCGATAAAACTTACGATCTTAAATTTTCAAAATATTTAAAACATACTTTGGTGAATTATTTGAATTTTAAAATATTAAAATAATCTAACGAACAGCGATAACTTCTATAAAAAAAATAGCGTAGAACTTCCTTCTTATGTTGACAATGAGCAAGTCAACGACATGCTCAAATATATTATATACCACGAGATTCGGGGCAATATGATTTTACTGAAGGAGATGATTACTCGACCCAATAGGAGTACAAACCATAACATTAACATGGTATGATTCGCAGTAGGCATGGTGTTATGATAATGCGTAGGATGGAACCATTGGGAAGCACGTACTCGCGGCATGGAATGGGGGCACGGGCCGAGTCAGACGTAGACCCTAGGCAGATGTGCTACGCAACAGTAAAGGTTTCCATTCCACGGGTATCACCACCTCTAAGATACCGTTCGTTAATGTTTACATGTGGTGGGTTAGTACGACTCTGCGATGGATATTCTTCTGCTGCTTGTGCGGGACACCAGTTACATTTTCTATGTCGCAGAATTCCAAAACGGGAAACATTATATCAGAGTTCCGTAAATTCTGACAGATTGGATCTGTTCCAATTGCTCGCACATCCTACGAGCTAGTCGTTTAACAGGACGTTGATGAGCAAGGGAACGTAATTGCCATAACACATCGCAGTTCACATGCTACAACACGAAGTATAGGCACACAGCTTGGTATTCCCTAGTCACGTGAATGGTGAACATTATTTGACGAAGGAATATATTCATACCATGTGCGTTGTGTCCAGCTCCGTTAACATGGCGATCCTGCCATACGAGTGGACTTTGTAAATGGCTGAATAATAACCAGTTCTTCTGTCGAAACATTTTATTGTGCGATGAAGCACAATTCACTAGAGATGGCATAAACAACACACGTAACACATGTTTGTTCGGATATAAATCCATATGCTATTATGGAGACCAATTTTCGACATCACTTCAGTGTGGATGTGTGGTGTGGGATTGTCTAAGATTAGCTTATTTGACCTTTGGACTTTCAGGGACGTCTGAGATGGAGTGTGTATTTGCATTTCCTAAAGGAAACATTTTCCCAATTATGGGAAAATACGTTATTGGCAACACGACAATGGATGCACTTACAATATGATGGTGCTCCATCTCATTTTATCCGTACGGTGCAAATGTACCTCAGTTAACATTGCCCAGGCTGATAGATAGGTCATGGTGGCCCGTAACCTTGGCCAGCAGGACATCCTGATTTTGTTAGATTAGATTATTATAATTTTGGATTGATGAAAGATATTGTCTACCAAGAACGGGTCATAACGCGAGACGCACTACTTCTCTTTATTGAGGTTGCTGCAGCCCGCAAGGCAGACATTCACGCACAACTTTGGAGAACAAAGCGCGCTGTGCACATACATGCTGGGTGTGATGTATGTGAATATCTCCTGTAAAAACCGATCACTATATAATGTACTAACATGTATGTCACTTACCATTACTTGTAATAAACACTGAATATTGACCCTCATCTAAATCATTGCATATTGTGATTGCCACCCATGTTGAAGCGCCTTTTTATACTTCTATTGACCAGAGTAATCAACTATTTCAGTTTGGCCATGTCGTCCCGTATCATGGTATTTATAATAGATGATATATAATTATCTTAACTTTAATATTTCGCTAAATAACTTCTTGTACTTAATCTACACGTCATTGTGTAAGTTCAACTAGCTGATTGGAATTCATGAGGTTCTTAATAAATTATACTCCTTCAAATTCAAATTTTGATACCGCCGATCTCATTGCTCAGTTGCAACAATTTATTGTCAGTTTTTTTAAACGCGTAACCCAACTCTCTTCCTAGATGAGTAACCGTCGCCGTCAGTTGTGAGGTGGTTTCACAGTACTGTAGGGAAGGCACGCACCTTGAAGAGCACTTTGAACCTCTCCTGAGGGTCATACGGTCGGCCGTCCTTGAACCAGCTGAAGTTTGGCTGCTTGCCTGGCTCCAGGTCTCCAGCTCCGTCCAGGCCGACAAATATGTCCTTGTCGTCTGCAACAGGACAACGCGCTGCCATCAACACACAACTCTGCGCTTGTGCACAAGTCAAACAACACAGCCTAGGCAGTCACAAAATAATTTACGATACAGAAAACATATTCGTTTTTAAAATATGTTATTTGATAGCGAAAAGATCTCTTTGGATACATACATTATGTTATTATTGCTGAAACATTTGGCAATTTATATTTTTGCATTAAATGTTAATATTTAAAGTATGGAACCATTTCATTTATTTACATTTTCATTATGTAAATAAATATATAATATTACGTTACTCCGTTCTCAAGTTCAAAAGTACTTAAATATCAATTCAAAGTTTTACGACATACTCTTCCCTGAGAAATGATTATTTTCTATATTAGCAGGATCTATTTGTTTATTATGTATGATTTTGTGAGAACGAAAGTGAGTAATTTTATATGCAAAACACATGGTTAAAACATTTCTGGCTCTGTTCGTATTTCTGACAGAAGCTGGTTTAATATATCATGTTTTCCAAATAGTGATACATTTCTGGTAGCAGTACGACCGGATTGTTTAGGTTATATTGTACACGTTGAATGTAATCCTTATGCTTAAGAATTCCTTTCACCCTTTCAATTCTGCTAAAGGCTTAATGCTCGTTTATCAGTAGTGCCTATACAACCGTGGTTCATTATAGTAGGTGTTATTTTTATCACTATTTTGGACTGCAAACCAAAATTCGCACTCACCAATTATATGAGCAAAGTTATTTGCTAATCTAAGACGTGATTTTATTCAACGAAAACCCCTCTAAGTCAATGGAATAAATACTCTCAGTCTCTCTGTATAGAAAAAAGCTTAAATCAAATAAATCGACTATATTGTTTTAAAGTCAGTCTCGTAGTAAGATAACAGTGGGAACGTGTAAAGGCATTGAATGATAAAGATATAGTGTAGGTATAATTTATTTTGCAGCTAAATTATTAGCTATGAAAGTCTGGCCTAAAATAGTTTCTTCCACATGTCCTCCTCTATTCTTCATTGGTCAAGTGTAGGTACTGACACGTCCATAGGTCTACTTACTAGTTAAAATATGTCCATGCGATAAATTAATTAACTCCTTTTATGCGATTCTGTTTGTTATTCACTTACCTGTTGAAAACTGTTAGCATTTGTCTCGTTTTAGTAATATTTTTGTTTCTGCTTTTTTTTTCGATTGTGTCATACTCGACGTTTCCTACAAACTACGAAGCCCTGCAATGGTTAATGTCTAAAAGAATCCATTTAATTTGAAACATAAACGAGTTTGTTATATCAAATTTTATTCTATGTTATATGAACCAAAATTTTGTCTGTTTCACTCGTCCCCAAATTAAAGGCGATACATTTAATGAAACGTCAATAAATGGAAAATATTGTCGTACTTGCTGCGTGTATGCATACGTGCGATAGTAAGTATTCAGATTAAACTACATAATGTGGTCAAAATTCAATAGAAACCCATTGCTGTTTGTTTCAAAGTCACCAGCAGCGTATAACTAATAGCATGCCGGACATGCCTTTACCCTTCTGGGTAGGCATTTCACAAAGTTCTAGCACAAAGCTCATGGAATTTGTTTCTACTCAGTGTGAAGCATGGTGAATAATTGATATTAGTGTATTTTTTAAGTGATCCTGGTAAGTAAACAAAACTCCAACTCATTCTAAGGAGGTTCTATTGGGATTTGGTTAAGTTCTTTTAGAGATACTGTTAAACCATCTCATAAAATGTCTTCAAACCGCGATGCAACTGCCCTTGCTTTATGAACATTCTAATTTTCTTGCCAGAGCAGGAGAAGGGACTATTCCAAATACTTGTCGTCATAGAGAAGGAGGCGAGGGTTTTGTCCTAAATCTCTTTTTATATGTCAGTGATTATCGATACGTTATTTTAAATTTACCGCCAAAACTCAAGGCAAAAGAAACTCCCATATACTATTATACCACTGCACCAAATTTCATTGCCGATATGACACACTCAGGTAAATAATGTCGCTAGGCATCCTCCTGGTTCACACACGTTTATCCGACTGCTACGTCAATTACCTTGACTAATAAATTTACAATACCTTTCACTAATACATAATACAATGACGGCGTTGTTTGCCCAGCTCCATACGACGTTGGACACCGACAAATGCAGTCAGTAGCTTCCTATTAATGGCACTACCGTGAAAACCTCGTGGTATCACTTGACGGTGAAGAGACCTGTCGCTGGCCTCTGTACCTGAGCCGAAACTCAAATTCTTTGCCATTACTATCATGTCTGCATAACGGCTTCTAGTCCCGATAAGTTTCTTGGGTCTACCAGAGCAAAGCTTAGAGCCAGGGCTTACACGTTTCCAATGGACTATGACACCGCTGACCAAGACCCGAGGCACGTCCAACTGCTGCGAAATCTTTCTGAAGTAATGTACGAATTTAAGGGCCCCTTCAAACACGATTTTTTTAGAATGCACATAAATCTGTCCGTTGACCTATGACAGCAAACACGTCTACAACGATGTAGCGTTCGTGCTTTCACTTATATAGTAAGTTTACTAGGAGCAAAGATGTGTCCAGTGAATTCTGTAAATTTACAAGTTGAGATAATTTGAAATGTTTTACTTCATACATGCTGAGTTAATAGAGAAGGGGCTGTGTGGCGAGACGTTGACGACGTACCAGTGACAGTGACAGTGCCATCGCAGCTGGTCTCGCCAAAGGAGTTCATGGCGACGCAGGTGTACTTGCCAGCGTCCTCGGGCCTCACCTCAGCGATCACCAGCTCGTAGTAGCCGCTTTCTGCACGCTCGTTCACCACCTGCACTCTCTTGTCTCCGGCGCAGATCAGTCGGCCATCCTTGAAGCTGACCATACACCCTCAGCCCCGTCATACTCCACGCCTCAAGACACCATACATTCCAAGTGCAGCTAACATAGAAACTACAGTACTTGTACGGGGAGGAGGGGCATTGGCTGAGCTATTAGACTACTCGACTCCCACCAGGGCGAACCGGGCTCAATTCCCGGCCGGACCTTTCCCAGATTTTCGCAAGTGGGAGTCGTGCCAGGTGATGCCACTGGTCGGCGGGCTTTCTCGAGGAGTTCCCATTTACCCCACCCTTTCATTGCAGCACTGCTTCATTCTCGCCTAATTTCACCCTCATCGGCTCAAGACCTTGTTGTTAAGAGCCACCCAAATCTCTCAACTCAACTCAACAGTACTTGGGCACTTGCCATTTAATACTACAATGTCATATGCTAATTTACATTATTTAAAAATTAAATTTTTATTTTTATTTTAATAATAGTGCTTGCTCCTGTATCTAAAAGTCATGATAAGAACGGAATTACTTAACCTTTCCTCTAATAACTGTGATCTGAAAATAAATAACAATTACAGTCTACCAACAAAAGCCTCATTGTAGAGCAAAGAAAAACCGGTATTACAGAGAAGATGCAGTGGATAAACCTAAGCAATACATCAACCAAGTATAAAAACTACAAATTACAATGGTAGCCATGGAGTAAAAAATTACAAATAACACATCTAAAAAAATTGAAATGGAATTAGGGGTTATTTCAACTCGGACATGCTGGTGGGCTCAGCCGACTCAGGTTATAGCCACGGTATAAGAACGAGGTCGGCTGATTTAATGTATTCTACATATATCCCCAACATTGACTCGCCTAACCCTGGGTAAAACAAGGACATGTTGTTTGTTTCAATTAAGTTTTTACAATTGCATGTTTCGTATATAATGTATAAATACATATATACATTAACATAAATTGTCCGTACTTGAACTTCTTACTGGCACATCAAAACTTCGAGCAACTTTACTTTCATTTTGTGGCACATGTTTGCATTTGAGGTTATAAAATGCGAACTACGTTGATTAAATAGTGTTGTTGGCAAAAAAGAAACATTTTAGTTATGAAAAATAAAAATTGACAGGCTTGTCCGTTCACAGGAATAGTGCGCGTTTGGTCAACACCGCTTGCCCGCCCGGTGGACGTTGTACACCGGCGCGCTGCTATAGTGCCTGACTAGTTGTACACTGCAATCTCAGTTGAGCTTATGAAGTCACTGCGGTGGCACTCATGCTTGTTTGGTATGCCCCATGCGCAGCGCGTGCTGCATGCAAGGAATGAACACAGACACATCCAACTGACCGGTTGGCCAATCGCTAAGCATCGACTCCTAAGTGCCACCTTCAATCGCAGATTATTTAACTACTACTGTGAATATTAACGTGCTCGGCGTTCTCCAGTACAGCAATAATATCAGCAGTTCGGCAGTGTGGCCAATGTGCTCTGGCTATTTGTTATTTTTACCTAGACTATCCTGTGAGGAAGCAGGGAGTGCCTGCGGGCACCCCGCGTCAGCAGCAGAGAAGGGAAGGAATCCGGCTCGTCCCGAACCAGTATGACAGGAGGGTATCCCAGCAGACTAGGGCTACAATAGGGCGGTCTGGCAATGCCTTTGCATTCTGGAGATAGTGACGTGATGGATGTGTACTTGTCGTGTCCCAGAGTGACTGGCACGCTGGATATTGCATGCGTTCCGTTGAGAAGTGGGGAACGTGCTGGTTCGTACCCTCGCGTCCCGGTGCCACCGGAGTGCAGCATCTGAGTTTGTCGCATCCTGGTGCTGGTGGCGTACTGGATCTGTTTGGATCCTATCCTGCAGACCAGTTTGGGGGCCTAACCCGAGGAGAAATAGGGTAAAGCGCCTGAATCTTGCCTTCACGCCTTATTGCTGGTGGCATGCTGGATCAGCTCTAGTCACGTCCCGCTACCACCAGCATGGTTGAACGTGAGGCCCACATCCGGCAGCCACCATAGAGCCCAAGGGAGCAGGGAAGAAAGTGCGTCACTAGGTCCGGCATAGTAGGGATAAAAAGGAGGCACAACACAATCCAACGAGCTGATGTGGGGATGTCATAGCTTTCCAGGTCTCCAAATAGGTAAGCATTAATGTCCTTACGGTAGAAATGTTCACCATCGCCTATGCAGTGGACCCGACGAGGACGCAGAATACCTACCCCGGCAGGTCACATTCTGGAATCAGGAAGGAAGGCCACCAAAGTGAGCTCCATAATTCATTATGATGCTGGCTCCGGGACATGACACCAGCACCGGGACGCGAAGACACGGTCCAATTACTTCACACTCTCTCTACCCCATTCTAGGGCCGTCACGTAGGCGAGTAGAAAATATAATTCGGGTTGAATATGTGTTGGTGTTACTAAAGGGTTTGCGGGAGTGAAGTTATCAGGATCTGCTAACAGATATGGTTATATTAATGTTAAGTAGGTTAGTATTATAATTATGATTGTGAATCCAACAATTATTTTTAAGAGATAGGTAAGGTGGAAGGGAACTTTATCTAATTTTCTTTTCAATCCTCAAAGGGTATTTGATCCTGTCTGGTGTAAGAATAATAAGAGTACTATTACTAAACCAAGAATTACAAACGATATTAGGAAGTGAATTGTGAAGAATATGTTTAATGTTACATTATCAACAGCGAATCCTCCTCATACTCACTGTACAAGATATGCTCCTAAATAAGGGAATGTTGATAGAAGGTTTGTAATTACTGTTGCTTCTATTCCAACACTCCACTGGCACCAGGGCACAAACCAGCACATCCCTTCCTTCGCAACGGATTGCATGCATGATCAATAATGCCCCAGACTCTGGGACACGATAGACACAGATCCACCATGCCAGTTGCTCCAGGATGTATCACCACATTACGTCGTCGCACTGTAGTGTATCTTCTGTTAATTTAACTTTAAATTGTATTCTTTCATTTCATTGTTTTAAGACAAGAGATAAAATAAAAATGAGGTAATAGTTTGAAAGATAGCACCTTGATGCAAAATGTTATTACATTTGTTACTTTTGTACTTTTTCATTACTTGTAAACGTTTCTTGTTTTAAAGTTTATGTTTTCGGAAATGAATTATCGGATAAACATTTATCCTATACTTGTTTACATTTTGCCACATGTGGTGGAAGGATACACAATGTTGTTAGCCTTGTCGTGTAACGCCTTTTGGAGTAGAAGCCTCACTGACCCCTTTCGCGAGCGCCTACCAGTTGACACGTGTCACGAGGCAGGTGGACAGCCAGAACGGATCGCAGTTACAAGTGTCAAGGTTGTGCCGAGTAAGAGCTGGCATATCGCCGGAGCATCCGGAAAGTGCTACGTAAATAAGAAGGAAAGCGGGAGAAATTGCAGAGCCAAGCAAGAGCACCTCTAGCTTCACGCCTGAGAAAACGGCTGACCAATTGAAAGTGGGGGCCACGAATACTCCTCACCCCTACCACCCTTGTAGCCAAACCGCGGGAAAATAAGCTGAGATGGTAAATTCAAGGGGCAGATCACCAATTCTCCCGCCCCCGAACCTTCACGAACCATGTCAAGTGGCTGAATGGCTTTGTACTGAAAGCAACCACCTCCCCCCTTTCCCCAATAAGAGAGACACATGCAGACACTTAGGGAGGGAAACTGGAAAGCATATAAGCCAATTATAGAGAGAAGAGGGAGCAGTTCATTATCACCGCGCCGAGGAAAGAGTTGTGTCAAGGAATCGCGAGAGGACTTCAGAACGAGCCCAGAACAGCAGTCCAGGGGAGACAACAACATACGCGGGCCTTTTCCAAGGCCGCCCACATCGTCGGAGCTCATCCACAGCTGACATCATACCAGCAGAGTTAAGTATAAAGTCACCGCCCAGAGAATCCCCCCCCCCCAACCACCAATCTCGAAGTCGCCCACAGTTAACTCGAGTTAGCCAAAACAGAGTACCACACCTCGGAAGTGTTTCTGTATGTAGTTTTTGTTTAAACTCGAGACAATATAATTATCCAGTTAAGTGAAACATCAAAAGACTACCTTACTGAAATACCCACAACCTTCTAGGCACCTTATAGTCTGTGCCTGGAGGAATTAACTACGACCCTATAAACCACTCTATATTCGACAGGTGGGGAATAGCGTCAGCCTGAAAGCAGAACTGGAGCAAGACTTTGGACAAGCAGTAAGTTAGCGCTGTAGCAGCGAGCAGTGGCGATACTCACAACTGCAGGCTAGGGTTGGGCGAACCCTTCACTTTGACCATGAAGCGCAGGAAGGTGTTCTCCAGCAGCTCCGTGTCCTTGAGGCGGATGAAGAAAAAGGGCGCGTTCGCCTCAGCTCGCCGCTGTTTCTCTTCGTCCGTCACTGCCACAACACACATACGCACGACATTATACCCTCATCACATCCAGTTGCACGCACCAAACTGCAGCTCGTGCACTCTGCAATAACTAGATTTCACATAATTTACCTAATATGAACATTACTTATTTTTACAGTTTTCCTCACTCAGTAAATATAATAATGTTCACACATTAGATTTATAATATTTCTAATTTACAGTTTAACTAAGTTTCATATTTTCCATTTAGATTTCACATTTTTTTTCATCGATCAAATATTTGAAGTTTATAATTTACAGAACTTTAAAATGTATTGTAAAGTTTTATTACTCTTTTATTTTATACTCAACGCAATAATTTTTTATACCATGCATTACGTTTTAATTTATTTACACAGCCCCATAACCTATGAACATAAAGTTACAATAATCAGTCTAATTACCAAATATGTACTTCATTTGAGTATATCCGAGCGAGATGGCACAGCAGTAAACCACTAGACTCACATTCGGGAGGACGCATGTTCGGTTTCCGGTCCGGCCATGCTTATTTCGGTTTTCTATGGTTTCTCAAAATCCCTCCAGGTGGATGCTGGGATAGTTCTTACTACAGGCTATGGCCGATTCCTTCTCTATTAATGCTTCTCTAAGCAACTTGCTTCTATTCTAATAACCTCGCAGTGGATGAGACGTTAAGCCCTACATACATATCTACATACCTTCTTTTGAGTATAAGATTTTGCGATGTAACTGGCGATTAATAAAGGAAATGAAGTTAAATACATGCTCAGTCACTTTATACATCATAGAGTGAAGAAATGCTGTGNGGGGGGGGGGGCAGGGAGGATGTGACCAAAGCGAGCTGGGAGAGGAGGTAGAGGTACTGACTCTCTTGCACGACGAGCTGGGCGGTGCAGGTGCTACTTCCGGCGCTGTTGGAGGCACGTGCCGTGTATGTGCCGGTGTCCGACTCTCGGCAGTGCTGGATCTCCAGACTGAAGCTGGTGTTGTCGGTGCAGGAGGCAAGCACGCGGTCTGCCAGCCGGTCATTCATTGGCTTGTTGTCCTTCAGCCAGGTGACCGAGCTGTCTGTCTCCACCTCGCACTCGAACACTGCGTCCTGCCCCGCTGCAACACAGCACCCCACCACTCGCCATCCAAACCAGCTCTACTCTCTTAGATATACACTGTGCATTGCAGCTGATTACCTCCCAATGTGTCCTCGTACTGGACACACGCCAATAACAAGTTTGTCAACATACAAAAACATAAATAAAAGACTTTACGTTAAACATTAGTATATAGAAATATGTTTTACTTTGTGACTAATATGTGGGATTTGTTCATATTTTCCACCCTGTCACATTAACTATTGGCTATCTCTATGTTAAAAATATTTTAACGTTATTTATAAAACCATATTAGTATTTTTTTCGGAACTAATTCAGGGTTGTTATTTGTGGGCATTAAACATTTTTCTATCGGAAATTTCACTGAAATAATTAAGAAAAATAAGTTGTTACCAGAAAAATCAATCAATTACAACGACCACTATTGAAAACCATCTAACATAAATGTAACAATGGATATTTTTCTAGCTAGCACCGCATGCCTGAAATATTGAGTGAATTATAAGAGGGAGGCTTTACACCTTAATTTAAGCAGGAAAAAATAATAAAACAAAGTTGAATTTTTCTAAAACACAAATTTTTGCATACAGATATAAATTTGGGGATATAGCAAATATTAGGATATGAAAGATAACTCAAATGTTTTTGTGCATCTATGTAAGTGCGTTATAAATGTAGAATTTTGACTCTATAACTGATGCTCTGCTGTGTGCTTTGTGGCCCCTGTCGGCCTACGTCACCTAATCACGCTCTCTTCTCGACCAGTTTACTGCAGTAAGGCTGCACTTTGCGGTGTGAAGTATCACTCATTTCCGTATTTTCCCGCACTTGCTAGCCTCGTCCTTATTATATATTTCTTCCACACACTAATTAGTACCGACTCTATGTAAGAAAATTTGAACAAGCTTTATTTTTTACAGTTTAACAGATTTTACATTATACACGAATTTGTAATCAGATTTTAAAGCATGGTTAATAATTTCATGACGTTCCATCTGTGGAAAAAATTTATAAATAACGTGTATCTAACCCAAACAAATACATTTATTACCCTACTTACAATTATAAATAAACCTTTAAGTATTAAATTTTACTCAACTGAAGATTATTTTGACTATTTCTGAGTCACGGCAAAAGTAAAATTGTCATTATGGCTGGAAAATAAGCAAAAATTCAAAAAAGTAAAATACTTGGACACATAGTTATACTGCCATATGATATGTGTTTTGGGCAATGTTTGAAAGAAACCAACAATTTGACCTACAACATCCTTACCGGCGAATAAGCAGAATGATGCACGCTCCATGCCACGAGGATTAGCGCCTAAAGAGCCTAGATAGGTGTTCTGCTACTCTCGATATTTGTCTAGTGTGCAAGGACGGATGTGCAAGGAGACTTGCGTGTCCACAGCTCGCCGCAGTACGGCGCGGCTTGTCTCTGCACACACGTCGTCTCACATCTACACAGTCGCCAATAGTGGCTTTGCAGGGGATGTTCCTAACAAACTGTAATAAGTTTTTGACAATTCCCACCTCGCATTACAATCAGTTTGTGGTGATCATGACAGCAATCTGAGAGCTCCAATTGCGAGACATTCATCATGGCTGTTGAAGCAGTGGTGCTCCCGCATTCAGCCAGGGAATGGAATACATGAAAACTAGCAGTCATAAACCGTAATGTA
Organism: Clitarchus hookeri; assembly: GCA_002778355.1. NCBI lineage: Eukaryota > Metazoa > Arthropoda > Insecta > Phasmatodea > Phasmatidae > Clitarchus > Clitarchus hookeri. The sequence continues at coordinate 258,786 of NQII01002590.1, read as the reverse complement.
CCACTGTGAGTTTCACATTGTCAGCGGAATAAAATATTCCTTATTCTCTACAAGACTTATTTTCTTATTTATCTTTCTATTGTGATAAGTGTTTGCTAGTGGAACATTTATAATTTTTTATATTTAATGTTGTTTACTTCTTTGGAAGTTGTCATAAATATATTTGTAATTTTGTATACTAATAATGAACACATGCAAGACTACACATATACGGTTAGAATTAAATATACAAGCAGCCATATACTGTAGAGTCTACGAAGAAACAAACATCATTAAGAAGAAAGATTGCTCTAGTACACAAAATTATTAATACAGGAAAGAATGCTCTAGTATACAATATACGTATATATAGCAAGTGACTTATACTTTCAGTGATAACTTTTACAGTTCCCAGCATGTGTGCTTGTGACATATACATGAACAATTTTTGAAGATATTATACGTAAATTATGTTTAGTTAAAGTTCACATTTTCAATATTGCGGGATTGTATAGATTAATTTACTAAAGCTAAACCCAAATTTAAAAATAATAATAAATTCATATGCCAAACATGGACTGCAAAAATTTTCACTAATAATTAAATCACACAGTATATAAATAAAGTTATTCACAAATAATACAAAGATGTTCGCCATAAAATTTAAAATTGTAGTATGCATTGATTAAATACAGTGTAAGAGCCAAAAAAAAAAAAAATATATTTCACGTAAAAAAATATTTTTGCGCTACATAAAAAGTTATGTCTACTGAAAAAATATAAAAGCAACCTGCGTTCATAGCAAGCAGTGCATTGCAAAAAAATTAAAAAAAAAAAAATGCAAAAGATTATCTGACATTTTGTAGTGGCTTACTTACAGTTTTGGTTTATGGTTGTGTTTCAGTGTAAATACTAGTGTCACATCTACAAGAAAAAAGAATACAAAATTATGAAAAAATTAAAAATTAGACAAAAAGTTGGTGGACACAGTTGGCAGTAGACGACACGTACGACGAGAGTGGCGGCACGGTGCATTGGGCGGAGGGGACAGGGGGCAGGACGAGGTAATGAAGACTCACGTTCGATATGCGAGCCTTCAATGGTCTTAGTNACAGGGGGCAGGACGAGGTAATGAAGACTCACGTTCGATATGCGAGCCTTCAATGGTCTTAGTGAAGACGGGGCGGCCGTCGAGCGACGAAGACTTGACCATGAGGGATCCGCGGGCCTCGCCGCCCTCCCTCACGCACCGAGACTCCTCGGCCGCCGAGGAGGAGAACGAGACGCTCTTAGTGGCGGACACGTTACTCGAGGCCGCCATGTAGACCTCCTCGCTGCTGCTCACCGAGGAGTACTCTGCGGCACACAAACAACACTGCACCACCCTCCTCCCTCCCTTGCCACGTCACGTCCTCGCAACTTACCGCCGGCCTAGCCCTCTCTCTACCACCTACCCTAACAATCTCACACAGCGTGCTCGTACTAGACATCACGACTTTTTACACTTTTATAAAGAAATCAGCTTTAAAAATTGCATACGCACGCAAAGTTAAATATCTGCCATTTAAAAATTTCCCCAAATCTTTAGGCACATTTAGATTTGACCTTAATTGGCGTTTTTTTCTATTTAATTATTAATTATTTGGCTGGGAATTATAATGATGTTAAAATAATTCTTTGTGTTTTATCAAATTGTGTTTTAGGTCAATTATGTTATTTCAAAATTAATTTCATTCGGGAATCGATGTGTTCGAAGTTCGTACAGAATNGAAGTTCGTACAGAACTAACTTTGCTTCCCAGCGTGGCTTGGTCGCCTAATTCCTTGCAGTACAACTAAAGTTGCACCGGATGTGCACTGCCACTGTTTCATTTCCTATGGGTGCGGCCCGCGTGTCTGTTCTTCGTTCGCCTCGCCTCGAATGCAACAGTACGTGATAACAGGTAGATTTCCGCTAGGAGTTTATTTGTACAACCGTCTTTGCGCTGTTTTGTTACACCCCTTAACGGACTCTTGCAATGATACGTGAACTAACCTTTGTATTTTGTTCGTACTATTAACCTTCTTCACTCGTTCACTCGCCATTTGAACTGACGTTTCATTGACTTTTGTCAACACCTCCAATCAGCCAAGACGTGTTCTATGTGTGCTCCGATTTACGTGCACGTAATTGGAGGAACTTAGTTTCCTGGTGTATCTTTACTTACTTTTCAAGATGTAAGTCAGTAACAGAAGAATTCAAACATGTATTAAGAGCGATTAACAAGTATTATTTTCAAGATTTGAACATGTGATCCTACATCAGGGTTTCTACATTGCCCTCCAATTGATAAGTACGAAACTCTAGTCTCCTACGCTACGGGAGTCATGTTAGTTCTCGTAATCGTGTGCAGTAATTAATTTTCTCTATTAAGTGATATTGTATTTTAGTGTTTTCCAGTTTCCAGCATTTCTGTTTACTTCAGTTTCTTATCCTACGTTTAATTTTTCCTGTCGGGTGTTTCTCAGCCCTCGCTGTTACGGCTTCCATTTGCTTCTTCTGAGTTTATAAGAAATCTTCAGATTCCTGGCCATCGCCTGGAGATTCCTTTACACCATGATGATTTCAACTATGTGCTACGCGATTATTACTTATTTTTAAATTGCACTATTATAATTGTGTCATTAAAATAAAAACACATTTGCATTTTTTTAAGAAGAGTGTTAAAAAATGAACTTTCAAAAATTTTGAATTACTTGCAAAGTCAAGAAAAATATTCGTTTTCATTAAAAGTAAAATTGGTAGCGTGTTTGTTACGAGTACGTCCAAGGGCCACTGTTCTCTTTTTTTCTATATCGTACGTATATTAATTATTTAAATTACACTCAAATACTGAGTACTGAACATTTNAACTGTTCTCTTTTTTTCTATATCGTACGTATATTAATTATTTAAATTACACTCAAATACTGAGTACTGAACATTTTGCCACACTTGGAACTTAAATAATACATAAAAGAACATTTTATTCAGAAACTGCAAATTTCGTTGTTTTCGTCCATCGCAAGAATGAAAGATTGTTATTTATTTTCATCTTGTTAATATCAAGTAAATAACATTAGGTAAGTAGCTTAACATATAGTAAGTTTCGTTGTATGTAGTGCAATGGGTTCCACTTTAATTCAGAGTATTTTTTTGTGAAAACGGTGTTCTCGGTGTGTTTCGTAGTTCACACGATTGTACTTAATTTTAGACGATGTTTAAAACAATGATAAGCCGAAGAATTCTTAGTAAATTAATTTCTTCGGTAAAAAAAACCAACATGCATTAAGAATGACGTCTCGTGTATTTAGATATTTTCGATATTACTTGTGTATTTAGTGCTGTTTGCGAAGGAAGCNGCATTAAGAATGACGTCTCGTGTATTTAGATATTTTCGATATTACTTGTGTATTTAGTGCTGTTTGCGAAGGAAGCTGGCTATAAATGCTGCGAAAATAAAGATAGTTGCGATATACAAGAATGAGGCGTGGATCAATGTGCATATTTCTAATGCAGATACAAAGTAGCAAAAGATTACAACTGAAGAGAGTTTAAGGCAATTGAAAACTGCGANGTGCATATTTCTAATGCAGATACAAAGTAGCAAAAGATTACAACTGAAGAGAGTTTAAGGCAATTGAAAACTGCGATATCTTTAGCAAGCTTACCACGGATTGTTGACGAGGATGAAGACATCTTTTTGCTCTTTCGCTCCATACTGGAATACTGACGTGACATGTCTGATGAGATTTGTTGACTATCAGCAATAACTGAAACAGGAGCTGGTTCGGTAGTGGCGTCTATAGTAGCTACCACGTATTTATCTTCCTCTGATAACTTCTCTTTGCCTGGTGCATGTGGTAATTTGACTTCTGATTGGCTATCAAGGGCTGGTTCAGACTTTTTACGTGCAGGCTCAGGTATGTTGTCTTTCTGTCCTTCAGATTCCGCCTTTTCTAGCACGAGTTCTTTATGTTCCGATTCTTTGCGAATCTTTTTCGTTCGTAAAGAGGTTTCTTCAATCTCTTCTTTCTGGTCGAGATTATGTTTGACGACTTCTTCGTGGGTAGGGGGTATTTTAACTCCTTCCTCTAAATGATTATGTTCTACTTCTATTGTATACGAAATGGGTTTAACTTCTTCAGAAGCAGAAAATGTTCTTAATTCTGTATCAGCTTTCACGGGAGAAAGCGATTCCCTATCTTGTTTCAGGGAAGGGGGGAGCTTCTTATCGTCCTTAAGGGTGGGAGATTTTTGGGATACTTCTATGGTAGTAGAGGTGGGTACGGTTTCTTTGTGGGGTGCAGGAGTGGTTTCAGTTTTAACTGTCAAAACTGACGTGTGTTCACTTTTTTCTTCCAAAGTACTGACCAATATCTGACTTTCAACATTTGTCACTGAAGATGCTGGAGCAGCTGCGGCAGTAACCTCTGTTACTTCGAGATCAGTCTTGGACTTGGCCTCTGGTTTCCCTAAGTTAGACTCGCTGTTGTCAGCAGTTTTGTGAGGCGCGAGCTGTTCTTCCTGAAGGACGACTGTGGAGGTGACAGGAGCGGCTGTGGTGTCCGGGCTGGAGGCACGTGGTTCTCCAGCTACCAGCGGCTCCTCGACGCCACTCTCTGCTGGAACTGGGGGCTCGACTGGCTGCTGCTGTGCTGCTGCTGGCTCCGGCAGAGCCTGGATCTGGAGGTCGTCTGCTGCGTGTTCGGCGAGGGTGACTGTAAACACACACACATACACAGCACTGCCGTTAACGTCTACTTCCGCACGAATGTCATAAACATCCTCTCAATTCCCGGCAGGAACCTCAACAACATAAAATATTCTGTCAAATGACACTTTTAAAAACAATATTCCGGCCACAAAAATTAAAACTTATAAATATCCATAGACAACTGCTAGTAACTGCCAATGAGTTAAAGGCAAGTCTTTATATAATTAAGAGGCGAAGTGCGTTCATAAAATGTGAAAATCCAAAATAAAGCAAACAATTCGCAAGATGATTAAGATATGGACATTGCAGTATAATACAAAGCATTTGAAATAACGCAGTAATTACATGAAAGAGTAAAAAATGTGTTACACATATTAAATAGTTGTATGCTTTGCAGCTAAATCATTTAAATACAATATTGCTTACTCAGAATCACTTCACCTGATTTATAGCTAATTTATTACTGGGAGATAAATATTACTAGCAACGAATGTGTGCCACCTTGTGGTGTCTATGTATAATAGATTGGTAAGAAACATAGTTATGGCGAGCATGGTTTAAGCCGCTCGCAATTAATGTAAGACCTGTATCTTTGTAATAAGCTCACCTCTCTGATCTCGGCACAGCAGACTTCATCTATTAACTGCGCTCATGTCTTTCAGCGAATACCTTGCTACTGTGCTTTTATACCGGAACTTTGTAAGCTAATCACTGAAACATTGCAATGTTTTACCACGAGCGATCGGTTACGTGGAAAAGGCCCTAACTTACTCGCAGTTGTCAAAACAGAAACGGGCCAAAACTGCGCGAAGGAGGCATCATAAATAATTGTAATAATTTATCCATACAAATTATTTACATGATAGGGATGTTCACGTGACTGTCCCAAATGACTTTTACAACTTCTTAGAGTCATTTCATCGTTTTCCTTTAATAATTTGGATAGAATGGCGGCAAATAATGCAGGAGATGAGTAAGAAGTTGGGGAGTGGACAAGTGTAAATGTGGGTAAATAGAGTTTGTAAGTGATCAGTGCTTGGGAAAGGGACCACTAAAACACAAAATGACTGCCATCAATTTGAATGAAGTGTCTAGAATCCAGAATCATCACAATCACTTTATTTTATGATTCTAATATACTCAGTTACACGCTTTCAACTTCTGTCAAGGGATGTCATAATTTATTAAATAATAAATAGAAAAACTAGCTTAACCATTAATAAGGCCCTGCTAATAAGTTCATGTTTAGTGTTGCACTATTTGGAGATTGGTAGATGCTTGTTTGAAGTAGGGAGAAAATACTACACCCTTACAAACAGATCTCAGTTGTTTACTACCCTTGTTCTAGTCATGTCCAGTCGCCATAAGCATCTACTTTGGTACCTCCGGAGATTACAGAATAGCCCGATACTTGTACGATGACACAAACTAGTTACCACGTTAAAATATGAGCTACCTAACAAACTGAGATGGTTGGTAACGTTCGTACTAAATGTATTTTTGTTTGTTTTAATTTGGTACTTCATTTCCTTACAAACATTTGACATTTAAGAATCTTGGTAAAGTAAATTTCAAGTATGTTATGATACTATTTTTCGCTACCATATTTATATGGGTATGCTACACTGTGCAAAGCTGATAGAGACATAGCAAAGCAACAATTCTCTAACCGGTTCTCACGGCAGCAGCATCCTAACTTCATCAAAATATCACGCAATTTTATTATTATAATTATTACAGTTGTTGCAGAACTATCCAGAAATAGGAGAAGTTATTTTGAAGAAACTGTTTTCTTTTTCAGTAGGCCTATAAGCAGAATGCTTTGATAAGAGAACTATTTAAAAAGACAAAAAAATCCGAGACATGAACACAACAGACAGTAATGTTGGTTTTACTACGTACTTTCAACAATATTAGTTGGTATAGACTGTTTACGATCAAGTGAGCATTTTCGAAAGCCCTGCTTACGATTTACTTTCCTCCTCATTTTAAGCCATTACACCATTTGTAAAATTAACATTGCCACGGGGCCAATCACTTTATTCATACAACATTCAGTGGAAACGTGGAATATTTAGGAACATAAATGAGTTACTAATATGCCAATATTTAAAAACATAACACCAACTTTATTTGCCAAAAATTTAAACATTTTACCGACAATACAACGTCAAGACTTGAAACACTATTTCCTAACTCACTGCCAGCTTCCTGAGCACTTAGCTTGCAGCCACAGAGTGTGAACGAGGAACCAATGTTATACAAATACTTTTTCAGTGCTTTAATTTTAAAGATAATTGTTTCAAACCAAAAATGATAAACACGATTATCTGACAAACACTGTCACGTTAAAATAGTATTTAAATATATACTTTATATTTAATTTATATACATTCATCATTTTCTGTAAAATAAAAACTTTAATGTTGAAATTTAGAAAAAAAATACTAATCACAAAATTCTTGATTAATTAAGAAATGCCACGTAGAATAATTTTTGTTTGAAACGGTTATCCTTAAAATTTATGCATTTAGGAGGAATTTCTTAAACATTGAATCCTCATTGAAAGTCAGTGGCTGGTGTGTTGGTAAGCAGCACCCTTAACTGGGAGACTGCATGTCTATGTGTATGTTTCCATAGAAGCAGTTAACGGACAGCAATGTTGAGCGTGAGCGAGCTTCAGGAACACCCCAGGGGAGAGTGTTTCCCTTGGGAAGGGTGTTGTTAGGGTAGCAGGGGCATGTTTGCGGTGAGTGGGAGACAAGGCGCCACTCACCGACGTCAGAGGCGTACTGGCGTATCTCGTATAGCCACTTGTCCTTGACGTGTTCGTTGTGTGCGGAGAAGGTGAGCGGGAAGTCGCCGTGGCCGGCGTGCTTGTGGTGCAACTCGAACACTCGCTCTTCGTCCTTATGGTCCTTCACCTCGACCTCGGGCAGCTGCCGCCCAACACGACACTCACACTCCGCTCGACAACAATGCCGTCATCGGTCAACCCATGCTCACACTTAGCGTGCTACATGCTATTTAATTAATCATATTATAGGTTGTTCACAATAAACTGAGTACTTTGAAAGCCCTGCTTAACATATACTTTTATGCATGGCATGCATTCTTCCACAATATGTAAAATTAACACTACCACAGGCCTGACCACTTTATTCATGCAACGGTAAAATGAGACACTAAAATTATTGGAAAAGTAAATTTCCCACAAATTTGCTTATTCTTACACTTATGTTCATTAAATTTTTAAAAGAAATTTTTCAATATTCACAAATATTTACATAACATTTTTAATTCAACGTTACCACATTCGTAACCAACTTCGGGGGTAGTCAGTTTTCCCTTTAAAATACACGTAGCGGCAGTAACGTTTTACAAAAGTTGCTTTAAAAAGTACTCAATTAACTGTGCAATAATTTGAATTTGTGGAAATTACTACGATGTACATGCCAGATCATTCTCGAATTTTCTGTTAAATGAATGCTTTGAGGAGAATGAATAGTGGGTGATGATGCAGAGAGAGAGAGAGAGAGAGTAACGGAATGAGAGCTAGTGGTGACGCAGTGACGGGGAGGCTGGACTGCCCCGTGCCAAAAGGAATGTCTGTTATTCTTCCTACGTGCTACTAAGAGTGAGATGGCCGTGAATTGAATCCGCACCAGCCTGTTGGAGTCGGCGGACTGACCCAAGCAAGCTCAGCCTCAATTCTGCTAACTCACGACGTGTCACATCAACAAATGCCTGTCTTCTACAAATAAGCCCGACTGCCATAATGGAAAAATCATGAGAAAAGGCGGCCAATTACATTGAGTGAGCGAGCTGCGGTTGGTAATGTGGCTAGAGCGCTCGCCTCAAATCAATGTGCACTGTGTTAGATTCCTGACTACCACATGCTAAAACCAAGGAGTAATTTCGGGTTTTCACATGTCGGTGTCGTTCCGAGCGATGCTGCTGATCGGCGGGTTTTCTCAATGATCTCCCATCTCCCCCACTTTTGCATTCTGACGCTGCTTCATACTCGCATCGCTTAATCCTTATCGGCTCTCAAGACCTCGTTAAGAGCCGTCCAAACCTCTCCACTCCTCATTGGCTGTGATAACCGTGTACATACACAACTGGCAAGCGTGTTGGCCGTCACTTGTAACTGGGAATGTTCAATATACAATTAACGTCATATTTAAAACATCAAACTCCTTGCAAAAAAACTACACATTATCTGAATGGAATGGCGTTCAGAGTAAAACAAATATGAAAACAAGTGCTATTTATTAAATTATTACCAATTAAGAAGATAATCATAATTTGAGAGACAGAAGTTAAGATATTTTAACATTTATTTTAATATACGTTTACCATTTACATTACGCTACTAAATGATAGTACCTGCTTTAAATATATAAACTGTAAAATAAGTTCTTCTCTCTTATAATATTTCGACCGATGCATAGAACTTACTCTTATTATTTCCTTGAGTAGGAACACAGATCTATCTTCAGATATCCTCTTGACTTTGCAAATGAGGATCCTGGCTTTAAACAAGAACAGGTACCGCTCCTTGCTTTTTTCTTCCTTGTCGGTCACCGTGAACCATTCCTAGCGCACAAACAGCAACAAACAAAGGTATCTAGTCATGAACAATTGCAAACTTGAATATACAACACAACCAAACGCTTAGAGCAGCATAACAAATACTGCAAAAAAAGATACTAAGAAAATGTTTCTAATTTTATGGCATATATTTGGTTATCTATTTGTCCTGGATCAACTTGCTTGCTTTCTGCTGTCCCGTTTTGTGTCCCGGGGAATTCCGTAGGCCCGTCATGAAGTAGGCTCGAAAATTATCTACGAGCTTAAAATATGCTTCGGTATACAAAAATAGATAAAGAAATGCTAATGAAGTTTCGCATTACCAGGAAGTATAGTAGCATCATATTAGGAAACCAAATTCAATTNTAGATAAAGAAATGCTAATGAAGTTTCGCATTACCAGGAAGTATAGTAGCATCATATTAGGAAACCAAATTCAATTACTCTAGTAACAAAATTCCAATTTATCCGTGAAAGGAATAATACAAGCATATTATACTCGTATGTATACCGATATAATACCGTATGTTGAGATATAAGAGAGCTAACAATATCTTCTGAAGTCTGATATTGATCATGTTATGTACTGAAAGTAATTTACAAAATTTATAACATTTATCTCAGAAGCTATTAATTAAATTAATTTAATTTCTAGTATGGCCAGGCCGTTCAGAGAACGCACTGTTAATCAGTAGAAGCTGCTCATAGCTCTGAGTTTATGAAGCATTAAAGAGGCTTTATTTCCGAGTAATGTGAACAGTGTAAAGAGTTAGGTGATAATTGGTGCTGTCAAAAGAACCTGATTCAGAAATGGCATTCAAAATTGAAAGGAAGGCAACCCTCACAGGAATGATACGAGTTTTGGATAATATATCGGTATTGTCATTTATGAAAATTTTGTAAATGTTATGACACTAAATATTTTGAAAAGTTAGGTTTTGTGAGATACGCAAAGTTTGGGTTATTTTAAAATAAATGTGATGAGTTGTTTAAATCAAATTTGATAAGCTCAATATATATCTCATTTTATAGAAAACAGATAGTCAGCAATACACATGCCCTGCTATACAGAGTTAAGAAAACAAAGTATTTTTCTAAAGTACTCTGTTAGAAATCTGAATTTATGTTAATCTATTGCAAACACGATTTTAGATGCTCCCTAATCAAGCCAAAACGACATTTTCTGGCAGAGATATATATCAAATTTACTAAAGGTAAATGTGGGAAACTCGTTATAAATTCGTTTAGGTAGCTGTAACGAACACTACAGCAGAGTTTTCATCAACAAAACGATTCTACCAACGTTTGAAGTCTCACTGTTGCATACAGCGTAATGGAAAGACTGACTACTATTTCAGTTATTTGTGCTTAAAGGCGACCGGACATGCGAAGATTATGTCATAATCGCATTACGTGTTCCCTAATTTCTGCAACTCGAGTAAATGTATAGAGATGCTGTTAGTAAAAATTTTATACGATTAAGATGTCTAGTCCTAGTTATACAATTAAACGTAAATAAATATAATTTTAAATAAGATAAATGTAATGAATATCATAATAAAAATATCTCGTTCGAATTTTTTGATTCATTGATGAGGTTCGAGCCCATTGCATAACTAAGCTTATTTTTCTGTGTTGTTTCAAGGTTGTTATTAACGTGCTTAAGACTCTATTATGTTACCTAACAGTGAGTTAAATCCTATGTAAGTGAGATAAACTGTAAGGAAACTCAAGTGTGCGTGAAGAGNTAGATAAAGAAATGCTAATGAAGTTTCGCATTACCAGGAAGTATAGTAGCATCATATTAGGAAACCAAATTCAATTTCTCTAGTAACAAAATTCCAATTTATCCGTGAAAGGAATAATACAAGCATATTATACTCGTATGTATACCGATATAATACCGTATGTTGAGATATAAGAGAGCTAACAATATCTTCTGAAGTCTGATATTGATCATGTCATGTACTGAAAGTAATTTACAAAATTTATAATATTTATCTCAGAAGCTATTAATTAAATTAATTTAATTTCTAGTATGGCCAGGCCGTTCAGAGAACGCACTGTTAATCAGTAGAAGCTGCTCATAGCTCTGAGTTTATGAAGCATTAAAGAGGCTTTATTTCCGAGTAATGTGAACAGTGTAAAGAGTTAGGTGATAATTGGTGCTGTCAAAAGAACCTGATTCAGAAATGGCATTCAAAATTGAAAGGAAGGCAACCCTCACAGGAATGATACGAGTTTTGGATAATATATCGGTATTGTCATTTATGAAAATTTTGTAAATGTTATGACACTAAATATTTTGAAAAGTTAGGTTTTGTGAGATACGCAAAGTTTGGGTTATTTTAAAATAAATGTGATGAGTTGTTTAAATCAAATTTGATAAGCTCAATAGATATCTCATTTTATAGAAAACAGATAGTCAGCAATACACATGCCCTGCTATACAGAGTTAAGAAAACAAAGTATTTTTCTAAAGTACTCTGTTAGAAATCTGAATTTATGTTAATCTATTGCAAACACGATATTCGATGCTCCCTAAGCAAGCCAAAACGACATTTTCTGGCAGATATATATATCAAATTTACTAAAGGTAAATGTGGGAAACTCGTTATAAATTCGTTTAGGTAGCTGTAACGAACACTACAGCAGAGTTTTCATCAAGAAAACGATTCTACCAATGTTTGAAGTCTCACTGTTGCATACAGCGTAATGGAAAGACTGACTACTATTTCAGTTATTTGTGCTTAAAGGCGACCGGACATGCGAAGATTATGTCATAATCGCATTACGTGTTCCCTAATTTCTGCAACTCGAGTAAATGTATAGAGATGCTGTTAGTAAAAATTTTATACCATTAAGATGTCTAGTCCTAGTTATACAATTAAACGTAAATAAATATAATTTTAAATGAGATAAATGTAATGAATATCATAATAAAAGTATCTCGTTCGAATTTTTTGATTCATTGATTAGGTTCGAGCCCATTGCATAACTAAGCTTACTTTTCTGTGTTGTTTCTAGGTGGTTATTAACGTGCTTAAGACTCTCTTATGTTACCTAACAGTGAGTTAAATCCTATGTAAGTGAGATAAACTGTAAGGAAACTCAAGTGTGCGTGAAGAGNATTATGTTACCTAACAGTGAGTTAAATCCTATGTAAGTGAGATAAACTGTAAGGAAACTCAAGTGTGCGTGAAGAGAGCCGCGCATACTACGTGATAAGGGAAGGATGGACGAGGACACACTCACGTGTCGGAGGAGCCGGCCTAGCTTGTGGATGTTGCCGTGGTATCCCTCAATGCTACTGGTGAACTTGATGTCGTTGGCCCGGTGTGGCACGCCGAGCATCAACTCCAAGGCCTTCTGGAGGTCGTCTGTGTCCTCGCCTAGGGCGCTCGAGTACTTGAGCAGCTCCTGAAACACGCCCAGCACTTCCTCAGTAGAACAACCTTGCACACCGTCTGCCGCCTTCTTCGCTGCTCACGTAACACACATACTAATAGCTCCTGGGAAGAATGCTGGAACTGCATATAAAGTGAACTTAACGTCTCTGTGTTAAGAGAAAATACGGTATACAAGGTGTTTTTAATCTGCATGTCGAAATTGAAACCACGGTATCTATGAGCTAATAAACAATAAATACTAATAGCTAAATGTTATCAAAACTATTCTAGCATTTTTGAAATTCAAAATTGAAGTTAGCAAAACAGCGCAGGAAGTCCCCAAATTCACGTACCTGCGTGTACAACAAGCTGCATATCACAAAGGTGTACGAATCCGGCGCGCCATGCAAACAGCGCCTGCGCATAGAACACCATAAACTCGAGGTACGTGGGGGCTACTAGTGGTTGCTTGCAAGTACACATGTGTCAAAGTACATGAAAAGTAGGGTATTAGCAGTTGAGTGGCATATGTCCAAGCGGTCGCCGCATGACGCGCCGGTCCCGATAGCTTTTGTGACATGTAATTTGTTGTTCAAGCAGGTAGTTGAAGTTGCGGACTCCTTGCGCTGTTTTACTAACTTCAATTTCAATTTAAAAATACTAGATGAATGTTTCTAACATTTTGCTACAAGGCGTTATCGTTTGTATTCGCCCATATATGCTGTGGTTTGAATTAAGAATTGTAGTTAAAAACCATCTGTACAAATGTGAAATACGAAGTTGATTACTGGAGCTAGTAGGGTAGAACAGCGCTAGTAAAATGTAACCCTGGTGGGTTATATTATGTGTATTACGTCTGGAACACTATAATAATTACAAAAGACAGAAAAATAAAAAAAAACTATAGTAATATAACAAAAACCTTACAACAGAAGCTGACCTCCCGTATCACTGTCAGTTGGTGCGCCACCGGTCTGAGGTGCAGGAGGCGCTGGGTTCGAATCCCAGGTAAGGTATGGGTGTTAATTTAAGTAAGGTTATAAGTAAGTTCGTATGCTGTCCCCTGATAAGCCTTCAGGAATAACACCGGGGGACGTTAATAAGAACTTTACAATACAATACTTACAACAGAATCTCTGATCTGCGTTTGAGAAACGATGCACTAATTTTACAATTTCTTTAATTATATATAAAATTTTGAAATTTTTTTCTTTAAGGGATTTAAAATATTAAAAAATTTATTTAATATAATTTTTTTAAAGTACAGCAGTAACAATAAAAACGAAAAAAAAANGGATTTAAAATATTAAAAAATTTATTTAATATAATTTTTTTAAAGTACAGCAGTAACAATAAAAACGAAAAAAAAAACCATGTCATATCAAAAAGTGATGGAAAATAATAAATACTTTGCAGTACGACAGAATCCATATCACTANAAAAAAAAACCATGTCATATCAAAAAGTGATGGAAAATAATAAATACTTTGCAGTACGACAGAATCCATATCACTAAACAAAATTAGATGTACGAATAGTTGTGAATATTGAACCTTGAAGAATTTCTTGGCGAGCATAGTGTAAAATAAAGAAGTATGTGAATAATGGTTTATCTATGGGGTCAGCTGGCAATCTTAGATATCAACATATAATACTTAATTACATTTGATAAGCTTTAGTCGTTTGCTGGATACCATAATAGTGGTAAAACGCGTAGAGTAAAAAAACCATGGAGTGGTAATATTGAGACATCAAGTTTTCGGAGTTGCTTCTCCCACGTATGTATGCAACACGTCGAGCTGCTGTGGGAATGGAACGTCGCCTCTCTACGTGGGTATGCAACACGCCGAACTGCTGTGTGTGCGGGACGTCGCCTCTCCCCGTGGGTAGGCAAAACGCCGAGCTGCTGTGTGTGCGGGACGTCGCCTCTCCACGTGGGTAGGCAACACGCCGAGCTGCTGTCTGTGCGGGACGTCGCCTCTCCACGTGGGTAGGCAACACGCCGAGCTGCTGTATGTGCCGGACGTCGCCTCTCCACGTGTGTAGGCAACAAGCTGAGCTGCTGTGTTTGCTGGACGTCACCTCTCCACGTGGGTAGGCAACACGCTGAGCGGCTGTGTGTGCGGGACGTCGCCTCTCCTCCAGAAACCAACAACGGGGGGTCCGCAGCAGGAAGCAGTGTGGCGGTCCAGTTAAGAACTATGAAGACGTCCTAGGCCACATGCCGCTACGTCTTTATCCAGTGGCGTAGCGTCACAAGACGCCCAGTCGCCCGGAATTACCCCTTCAAATTTTTCACAATTACGATATAGTTATTTTTCTTTTATTGTCAGCAGTATGTTAAACTTCCTGCAAAATAGACAACATTTAGCGAGCAACAATCGCGTTTTCTGCGTCCGTCCTGTTTAGCAGCTTATTGCACTTTTACCGAACCTTACCAATAATCCAGACGCCACGGTGGGCCGGCGTTTCGTCTGGGTACGTCTGCGGGCGCGGGACGGGAGCCTTGGCAGGGTACCGGGAAGGGGGGGGGGAGCAGCAGACGCAAACAATAGCTTCTCTCGCTGTACATCGCTGCGCTTAACGATAGTGTACAGCTAGGAAGACTAACATTGAGGACATTCGCTTGTCTCACTCGCTAGTTTTGGCACCAGGGAACCATGAACAAAACGAGAAAAATTAAAAAATACGCAACTCAGGAATAATATTCGTCATTTTTCGCAGTGTTGGCCTAATTCGGAAGTGATTGTAGCGAGGTAAACAGTTACGACTGTTTTATTAATCTTTTTTAGTAATTTGTTTAAATACTTCTTATATTATATTAATTAAAAGGAATATTATTTTAATTTTTCATTGATTCAAAAATGTTTAAATTAACGTATATAAAAGTAAATTCAATGAAGTTACTAAATAAAACATTCTTACTCGTAAAGTACTAACATCTGTGCAAACAATTAAAATTAGTTCCTGTGTTACTTCTGCGCAGTAGCAGTACGCCCAAAATATTAGTGGATTCAGTCCTCTCTCAAGTATTCACCCGTCCATCTCAGGGCACTGCTTAGCCGGGAAAGGAGGAGGTGGTTAATAACTGTTAGCAGGAACTAGTGGTCAGCTTCTGAGGAAGGTATATTTTCCACCAGGTTTTATTGACGTATGTTACACTCTCCAGTTGAAAGCAGATCCTATGTCTTTCATGCTGCTCTTGTTCTGTTTGTAATATCGACGTACATTGTTATTACAAATATGTGAAATCAGGATATAATTTATATTCATGATAACTGAGGCACTTATATTTTTACAGGGAACTGGAGTAGCAATATTTATTTTACATATCCTCTGGTCACTACATGAAGTTTGAATAAGTAGGGCGTGATACAGATAGATTCACACAAACAATTACAACAACTTTGTCCACGTCTCCTACCCAGACTGTACCATTGGGTACGCAATCCATCTTACGTACATTTTCAAGTTCCTGACGTACTTATAACTGAAAACAAGGCTTATCTTATCACCGAGATATTATGAGAAATGTGCTTTAACCAGTTACCTTTATAAACAAATGTTTTATATTCCCTGTGGATAGAAACCCTGGGATCAACGTTTGACTAATTAAAAGAAGTACATGAACTATCATGGGATCTCATTCCAAAACTTTGGTACAGCATCTTCTCAATTTTTTCCCCTTTGTTGTTTTCATTTGTTGTTACGATTGTCACCAGACCTGCTGTCTGCTGTAGTAAGCACGTTCCCCGCGATGTGAGAAAACATTCAATTAAAAGTGTTTCTGATCTTCTCGAAGAGTGATGCAATGCAAAAAAAGCAAAGAAATGCGTTAATCTAATTGAGCTATTTAAAATCCAGCATTTTAAATTTAATAAGCGATCTATAATAACTCTATATTTTCAGTGATTGCTACTTTAAGTCCTCTATTTGCTCACTCATGACCTACATAAAGCAAGAAATCAATATAATCGATGTTTTTGCAGTATTTAGAGACCATTACAAATGATTCACAAACATACAGGGAAAGGAGTAATAAAAACTTATGGTGCGGGCAGTCTACAGTGGATAATTGCCTACAGGGACCCAAATGTTTGCTGAACACAGAACGATGCCATACTCTTGTAGAAAAAATCCATATGTACAGTTATAAATATGCTAACATTTTGTATAGCTAAATTCCCACAAAACATTTACAGCTCGTAAACGTAAATCTAGCGATGCATTTTTGTTTCATGTCACGGGAAAAGACAGTTGTAACTTACTTAAAATATGTGGCTATGTTTTAATATGAATTGCCTGCCCCCTTGAAGGTAGATGTAGAAAGATTCAGTAAAGATCGAAAAACGCCATAAATAAATCGCAGAGAAATTCTTTTGACGTGATTACGTCTTCTAAATCAGATCAACACATGGGGTACCGGTGTAACGTTAGCAGGGCTATCTATTCCGACACTATACATTTCTGACTAACAATACAATTGGAATAGATGTGGTCTCGTTAAATCGGGTATATTACACCGATGTGAGCATGACCTTGAGTTTGTGCAGCGCATGCGCGAGGCGTGGGTGTGGGCCAGCGGCTATATGCGGTAATTTTGGGAGAGGACGAAAATTTCCGTGCATTATATCTCGCGACCCCGATGTGCTAGCACGCTTGTTTTGGTGCCAAACCAAATATCCCGTCTAAATCTGCTGAGTCAACCATAAAGTTCACGAACATTTCGTTACTTTCATTTCTTTCTCCCGGCGCTGCGGTAGTGAAGTTGTTAGACTGCTCGCCTCCCATCAAGGTGAACCAGGTTAGATTCCCAACAAGGTCGCCCCCAGATTTTCACATGTGGGAATCATGCCGGACGATGCCACTGGTCGGCGGGTTTCCTCAAGGATCTCCCGTTTCCCCCGCTCTGGCATTTCGGCGTGGCTCCATGCTCACCTCGCTTCACCCTCATCGAATCTCAAGACCTGAAATGCTAATAGCCGCCTAAATCTCTTCGCTCACTCACTCATTCACTAATTTCGTTCCCATATCGCTAAGAAAAGATTACCCGTTGACTCAGAGGTATTGACGTAAAATACACGACGGTGTCTCCGACAAAGCCACAGCCGTATTTCTTGCGACAATACAAAAGCGAAACACTTGGCTCGGCGTTAGGTGAGAAGAGTGACGCGGCTCTGTGTTCAGCCTGCAGGGGTGTGGCTAGGACAGGCAGCGAGCGGGGTCTAGGAGCGCGGAGACGGACCTAGGAGCAGGGGCAGTGGGTGGCTGACCTGAATCAGAGGATATTTTGAGAGCTGCCGACTGCCCGCACCACCGCGCCTACATAAGGCGCCACTCGGCCCGAGCTACCGCCCGTTCTCGCTACACATCGCACCGTCAGTGCAACATTATAGTCACTTTTTAAGTACAGCTTTGAAATATTTGTACCGGCAAGTGGAAAATACCGACCACTAACCAAGTGAATACTGTGGCAACATTATATTTACTTATAAACATTCGATTTACTTGTACTTGACGTGTGGCATACAAATAGCTGCTGTGCTTCGCAAAATACAGTATTTAAACTTAACACTCCATATTTACACATGCACGTAATTTAAAAGTGTTGAATGACGCGCCGTTATACATGATGTTTGGAAATTCAGTGGCCAAACTCCAGACTGGCTTCTTGTAATTGTAACACAAAAACCTTATATACTTATACACACAAACTCATTTTTATATCAAATAATTGTGTTCAAAGTTGTTGTGTACAGCGCCTGGTGAACATGGCGGTGCGATCATGCGTGTAGTACAAGTTGCATAGGAAGTAGGCACGCAATGCTGAGCATATAATAATTTAGTGTCGCATGCCTACAACCTATGCGACTTGTCCTACACGCATGATCCCACCGCTATATTCTCCAGGCGTTGTACGCCGTAATTTGAACACAATTATTTGACATAAAAATACGTTTCCGGATATAAATGTATGGGGTTTTTGTGTTGCTATTAGTTACACAACTGTGTCTGAAGTTTGGCCACTGAGTTCTGAACATTCTGTATATTAACATATCTTTAAAATTTCACGGTCTTTTGCTGACATAGTACTTTTAAGACGTGATAAAGAGGCAAAAAATGTATACTCTCATTTACCGTATATAAGACATTTTGATTTACTATAGTCTTGCATTCAAGGAGCGGCATGCTCCTCTCGTACAGCACCACTTGGCGTCATAAGGACTTCTGCGGGACCCCCTGGAGTGAAGAGCTGGCAGACCTATCACACGCTCACTTCATATCCATCTCCCCCTTTCTTCCTTCCAACGCCGCAACAATTTGAGCTTAAGGATCTGCGTGCAATTTTTACGGTCTAAACGCTCTCATATAATATTTTTATACACTTTTAGAAACGATTAATGTTACCTTTCGCTGATTTTGTACGTTATTTTTAATAANCTCATATAATATTTTTATACACTTTTAGAAACGATTAATGTTACCTTTCGCTGATTTTGTACGTTATTTTTAATAACCCGAAGTTACAGAAATTGGAAACTGGTAACGCTTGCCAGATAGTGTCATTTTGCAGCTTTCAGACGCACAGATGTACTGCTTGAAACATCACTGGTGGATTATAGATGCTCGGCAAGAGATACTATCAAGATGTGTTGGTGTTGAACGTAGCTAACGGAAGGTTATATCTGACTATAGAAACTATTCTGCACTAATTGAAACCAGTTTAAAGTAACGCCACAAAACAAATGTTTTTAATATATCATTTTTATACAGTTAATGTCTGTAGAATTATGAGCAAATATTATGTTGATACGCTTATTTATTACATACACCGTAAAATAATATACCTTCACACTGAGTGACCCAAATTAATGTTTACGTTCTTTGAACGTGAATAACTCAGAATCCATTAAAGAACGTCTGATGAAACTACTTGAATTTAACGCTAAAAAGACNATTCTTTGAACGTGAATAACTCAGAATCCATTAAAGAACGTCTGATGAAACTACTTGAATTTAACGCTAAAAAGACAACGTTGGGTGTTTGGAAATGTTAAAGACAGTTATAAATGTTCGAAACATTTTCTAAAACGTTGTAGAACGGAACGGCAAAGATCGGTTATAGTTTCGATGGTAGTGGTTCCACAGGCGATGATAATCGTGTCTCTCGTGGCATCCAGTGTCTGAGGCTTTGTGGCCTACCCAGTGTTCTTCAGTGTTCCACACATATACAAATCTAACGGCATTATATCTGCAGATCTGATTGGATACTCAACACTTCGTCGTCAGTTTATCCACATCACAAACAATGTTTTGTCCAGGAGCGACCGTACATCTCGATGGTAATGTGGCGGTGCATCGTCCTGCTGGAAAAAGCAATCGTCATCTGGGTTGAATTGGTGAACAGCTGGCAAAATGTTTTCCTGTCCGTAAAGTCATCTGACAGGCGTGCCGCACGACACTGCTNGTTGAATTGGTGAACAGCTGGCAAAATGTTTTCCTGTCCGTAAAGTCATCTGACAGGCGTGCCGCACGACACTGCTAACCGAGTACACACAATTGTTGTGGTTGACAGTTCCATTAATTTTAAAGGTTGACTCATCGGACCAAAAAATTACGCATGTAAAATGTTTGTTGTCGTTGCGCGTATTCACAACTTACTCATACAATTTGACACGCATATCTGGGTCGTCTTCATTCATAGCGCGAAGTAACGTGGGGATGTAGGGCGTCCCNGTTGAATTGGTGAACAGCTGGCAAAATGTTTTCCTGTCCGTAAAGTCATCTGACAGGCGTGCCGCACGACACTGCTTACCGAGTACACACAATTGTTGTGGTTGACAGTTCCATTAAGTTTAAAGGTTGACTCATCGGACCAAAAAATTACGCATGTAAAATGTTTGTTGTCATTGAGCGTATTCACAACATTCTCATACAATTTGACACGCATATCTGGGTCGTCTTCATTCATAGCGCGAAGTAACGTGGGGATGTAGGGCGTCCCCTTTACTTGCTTTAAAACGCTATGGACACTTTACTTACTGACACCTGGCTCACGCGCAGTTTACCGTCCGGACTTCAACTTCCCGGGAGAACGTGTGAATGTGTGCAACACAGCCCCTCACTTCCTTCGTCGGTGGTCGTTCTCTTCCTGCTGCACCTTCCTTTTTTCACATCACACACAGTTTCGTCCCTCTGATTTGTTTTGTCGCGTTGCCTAATCGTGTCCTTGTTACACATGACGGTGGCGCAGCATATAATTCTGTCGTCCCTCGTTTCTGCGCCTCAATAATCTTCTCACATTGTCAATAACACTTAAAATTCCACTTACGTTGCTCGAAATAAAACGTCACATTCCCCATTTCCTCTACAATTTTAGTGCTGCTTTTCGTGGCTGAAAACATAACTGAGANACGAAATAAAACGTCACATTCCCCATTTCCTCTACAATTTTAGTGCTGCTTTTCGTGGCTGAAAACATAACTGAGAACAGCAGAATGGCTACACGCACTCACACACACTCGTCAAATACACGCAATCCTGTTAGATAGTCATTAATAATTTCTCTGTTATTCACATTAAAGTAATGTAAATATTAACTTGGACATCCTCTGTTTGGGTTCCGTAAATTTATTACTGAGCTGCTTCACATCTTTTATCGCTAAATTCATTATTTTTAAGACATAGACATTAAACAAAGTTTATTACAAGTACGATTTTGTTTGCATTGTAACTAAAAAATTAAAATAAATTTTTTTTTTAAATCCATATCTAGCTTACAGCTTTACTGACTATAAGAGGAAGGGCAGTGTATGTGACAATAGTTTTAGGAGAGGAAAAAATGAAATTTTTATTGAGCAATAGATTGAATATATGGTGTGGTGGTTGGGGGTTCTATGATTGCTTTTAGTAGGACTAGCAGTTTCTCCACGGGTGTTAGTTTTTCGTTGAGGAGTCGAGCTGTTTTCTGGGGCTGAGGCTGTTGATCAGTTCGTGGAGTGCAGATAGCGTTTCCCCTGCGGCAAGAGTGGCTGCGTTGTTGAGTGACTTTTGTTGCTTGGAGACATCGGTGTGGTTCTGTTGTGGCGGGACTCGTTTTTGGTAGGTTGTAGGTATGCGTTGAAGGGCTAGCAAGTTCCCTGCGACTTTTGGGGGCTGTGTGCGCTTGGTTGAGGAATTGGCCTTTTGTTGATGAAGAAGTGATTCTCTCTCCTGCCGTTATGGACAGTTCTTAGAGCCACCATCGAGGTATGTATAGAGGTTGTTGGAAGCAGTTGCCGGTGACATGGCCGTAGCATAGGCACTTGCAACATCTCTTCTGGTTGAGCGACTGGTATGGCTCGAATCTAATGATGTAGTGATGACGTGACGGAGTTCAGCGAGCTTAGAGGCTTGACAGTTGTCTGGCAGTTTGATGAGAATCGGTGGGCTGTAGAAGACTGCTAGTTGTATTTGTGTGTTACCTAGTATTTCGCCGAAGGGTCGATTAAGCCTTGGTTCCTGAGGTCTTTCTCGAAGTATGCTGGGTTCCCTCTGGTAATTTATGTATTATCATTACAGTTTTGTACAAGCCAAACAAACAGCTGACAATTAAGAGAAAGAAAGGATTTTAATTGTAAATTTTACTGATACGAAAAAACAACGTTCAAGTAAGTAACTGCAATAAAACAGTGTGTTTAATAAAAACAAATGTTCTGGCCATTACTTCAAGCTTACAACTCTCTAGCACATGTATNGCAATAAAACAGTGTGTTTAATAAAAACAAATGTTCTGGCCATTACTTCAAGCTTACAACTCTCTAGCACATGTATGAGAGAAAATTTATATTAAGATACTTCTCATTAAAGAAGAAATTCAAAAATTCAAAACAGAATTTAATTGAAGCACATGAATTAAAGAGGAAAATGATTTTATTAATAACGCTGGAAGGGCTAGCAAAACGCTTCAAATTGTTTCATAGAGAATTATCATATAAGAACTTCTGATGTTGGCTATAACTNGGGAAGGGCTAGCAAAACGCTTCAAATTGTTTCATAGAGAATTATCATATAAGAACTTCTGATGTTGGCTATAACTTTAACTCCACGCCGCGGTTTTGATACTTTTACAGTAAGATGCCTAAACACTTTGTTATGGAGACTTGATATTTATTTTATGGCAGTGTATGCTTCTTAAACTGGTAGAAGTTTGCTGACTACAAAAAGTCCAGACAGCCCCTAAATACTCTGTATAAAAAGTGTTGATTCAGGTCACTCCGCTGGTATCAGATATGTAATATTTCGCATCATAAATAAAAAGTGATCTGCCACTGAGAAAATATTANAGGTCACTCCGCTGGTATCAGATATGTAATATTTCGCATCATAAATAAAAAGTGATCTGCCACTGAGAAAATATTACTTTTTATACGTTCAAAAAACGCCATAAGCATGTTGTGCCAATTAAGTTGAAAGAATTCAGTAGAAAAAGGATAAAAAAAGGTCCCGATTTACGATATTAATACAAAACCGTAAATAACAAAATATCATAAAATCGAGCATTTAAANAGGTCACTCCGCTGGTATCAGATATGTAATATTTCGCATCATAAATAAAAAGTGATCTGCCACTGAGAAAATATTATTTTTTATAAGTTCAAAAAACGCCATAAGCATGTTGTGCCAACTAAGTTGAAAGAATTCAGTAGAAAGCAATAAAAAAAGGTCCCGATTTACGATATTAATACAAAACCGTAAATAACAAAATATCATAAAATCGAGCATTTAAANAATAAAAAAAGGTCCCGATTTACGATATTAATACAAAACCGTAAATAACAAAATATCATAAAATCGAGCATTTAAAATTAAAAGTTTCAGTAAGGTCTTGTAAAAATCTTACTGAAACCATAAACAAATATTTTCTAAGATATTACATAAAATGTAAAAATGGGTAAAATTGCTATCAAGAAAAGAAGTGTGCGCGCTTGCCTTCCCCGAAGGAACGCAAATGGCGAGCTGCCAGTTCTACAGGAGTGGCTAATATTGTACAACTATGCAGTGATGTCTCAGCTCGCGACTAGCCACGACATTCTCACATTTTGTGCAGTGCCATTTAAGATGAATTCGTTCGCATATATGAAAAAACGCCGCAAGAAACTCGCCATTTGGTTCAAGTGATTACGTTACTCCCGAATCTCATTTCCGTTTTTTTGGTGAAACAATATTATAATGTGCATTTTTTGTGTCAGTTTAATATTTATGCAGATATTTTATTTGTTATGTTCGCAGAATATTAGTCTAATTCAGTTATGAATTACACTTACAGTAGCACATTCATTAACTGCATTACACACATTTTAATAAATACACTAATTTGCAAATGTTAAGGGACCAAGCAACTAAATTTTTTTAGCATACTTTCCGAAGGAAATAAGAATTATGAGATCATTTTCCTGTCTGTGGGCCTGTGTGTATGTGTGTGCGTATGTATGTATATTGTGTGTTTTTGTGCGTGCGTGTGTCCCCCCTTTTCAATTTTTGAACGCGTAAACAGAATTTCACCAAACTTGGTACACATATCTTACTGAAACAGGACACCTGACTTTTATAGTTTTGGACAACGCTGAGCACTTACTTTCAAAATGGTGGCAATTTTAATATTTAGGGTGATGTCATATCGTGGAAACCATTAAACCGAATTAACCCAAATTTTGTATGCTAACGGTGAAAGATATTAGCATTGAAATCAGAGGTAAATGTTGGTGTCGAGCGCCATTTTGGAAGATAGCGCCACACGAACAAATGAAGCTTTTATGTTATATCTCGAAAACTACTCAACCAATTTTCGTCAATTTTGGCATAAAAGTAATGCTATGATAGAACAGGTAAACATAAGTAATTAAAATTTATTAGTCAATTATTTTCAAAATGGTGTAATTTAAATATTTTAGATTTATTTGGTATAACTACCATTCCGTTTAACCAATTTAAACAAAATTTTGTATCCTGATAGTACCTATTACAAGCATCCTATCTGCCATAAAACAACAACTTTCGTAAGCTATTTTGTAAGGTTATTACACAAAAAGTATATTTAAATTTTTGTGTAATATTTCGGTAAACAATTGACAGATTCCTACCAAATTTGGCAAACAAGCAGCACTATGGAAGTTGTTATGCACAAATATGTAACAAGTATGTTCGACACTTATTTTAAAAATGGCGGCCTTCTAGCTACTTTGGCATCGTATGCTGTATCTTGAAAACCATTTAATGAATTCCACCTTAACTTTGTATTCTGAGAGTATAAAATTCAAAAACATCAAATGTGTCTACACGAAGCCTCTTTTGTCATCCATTTTGTATTATAGTGCCATACGAGTAAATAAAGTTTTCATGTCTTATCTCGGGAAACAATGACCGATTATTACCAAATATGGCAAACAAGTAGTACTGCGGTAGGTGTTCTTAACTAATATGTTTAAGGTTTGTCAGACACTTATTTTCAAAACGGTGGCCATAGAGTTATTTAAGTTTAAATTAAAAAAAAAAAATGTGATATCTCAGAACAAAAAACAACCGATTTCTATAAAATTTGTCGATCAAGTAGCACTATGGCAAGCCATGCAGCAAACTTATTAACTTTGAGAGTGTCAGACACACATATTTTCAAAATGGTGGTGCTATAAATATTTGAGCTCAGCATTTTTTATCTACGAAATTACAAAACAAATTCCAACTTAATTTTGTATGCTGACCATATCAATTATAGTGATCAAAATTGCCTATGCAAAGCCTCATTTCTCCGCCATTTTGTAAGAGAGCCTCACATGAAGTAATACAGTTTCATGTCGTATCTCGGTAGATAATCAACCGATTTCTTTAAAATTTGGCGAAGAATTTGTACTGTGGTAGGCCATATTAATATATTTGTTTTGAGTGTGTATAACGCTTATTTTCTGAATGGTGTCTATTCAAACATTTTAACTTAGTGTGCTGTATCTATAAAATTATGTAACATATTTAAATTTAATTTTC
Organism: Clitarchus hookeri; assembly: GCA_002778355.1. Lineage (NCBI taxonomy): Eukaryota > Metazoa > Arthropoda > Insecta > Phasmatodea > Phasmatidae > Clitarchus > Clitarchus hookeri. The sequence goes on along the minus strand of NQII01002590.1, from coordinate 233,070 downwards.
TATATGACAATCATCGAATGTGTTAATACATATTTTTGTCCTCCATTTATGAAGATCATCAGATAATGAATGGAGGTTTTATGCCATATCTCGAGAACCAATCAACTGATTCTTACCAAAATTTCACGCAAATATTGCATACAGCAGAGTATGTAAATTTACATGTTTGATGTGAGGTAGACATATTTTAATAGGGTTTATATAAACAATTTAGGTTAATTTGTTATATCTACAAAACATTTCAACAAAATTCATCCAAATTTTGTATGCAAACAGTATTGATTAGAAGCATCATTTACGTATACAGAGATCCTCTTTTGCCAGATTTTTTACAAAATAGTGTCAGGTGACTAAATGGACAATTTTTCCATATTTTCGGAATAATTTAATTAATTCCCCCAAAATTTTGCACACCTAGAGAAGGCCATTTAATGTTAATTAGTTTAAAAGGGTTCAGACAGTGGTTTTCAGAATGGTGGCCATATAAATATTTTGATATGGTTTGGCATATATTTTTAACAGTTTAACAATTTCAATCAAACTTTTAATGCTGACAGTATATATAAGAAACGTCGTGTACAGAGCCTCATTTTAAGCAATTTTGTAAGATAACCCCGTTAGAAAAAAGTTTTGTACCATATCTCAGAGACTTAATCAACTGATTTTCACCAAATTTTTCACACAATATCGTTATGGTAAGCCACGTAAACTTACGTGTTTTAGTGGCTCAGGCACATATTTTCAAAATGATAGCCGTGTAAATATGTCAGGTTAGTGAACCCTATAATTCTAAAAATTAAGACTGATTATATCCGAAGTTGATGCTCCGAATCCTACGTCCATGATTCAGTTGATTGCACGCTATCATAATTTTATGAGTTTTTCTGAATTAGAATCCCGAGTAAGTCGCTCGTGTAGTTTAATTGTCTTGGTACCATTTTACATGTTTCTGGATTCATCTCTAAAGACATTTCTGTCAATGAGTCGTCAAAGCCTACCTACTATATAAGCTTTTAAGAACTTAACTAAAATGCATTTACACCAATTTAGAGGAAAGTAGGCTCATTAGTTTTCTCTTCCTTCTTGTTTCAGTTTACATGATGATCAACTGACTGTCATCAATTTAGTTGAACAGAACATTTGAAAACATTATAAATCAATTTTTGTCCATCCTGCTTTCAAATCTGGTCATAGCTAACTTCATGACACCCAAAAAAACTCACGCCTCACCGCCGAGATGCGACAATGTGGCAATGAATCAATACGACGTGACTTCGCGGGCTTACTGATCACAAGATTGTGGAGACGTTGTGTGCACTCTTATTAGTTCACCGGAACACCCTAGTCACCTGGATAATTTGCGAAAGTGCTGCGCATTTGCAACACGACAGTCGAGTGTTTACCAAGCATGCTTTATATCGAAGGACATGGACAGTCAAAATGAACGAACAACATCATATATTTTCATGTAGTTCTTCATCATCATGTTCCCCTATTTACGGGTATTCTCCTCTATTAGGACAAAATGTGCAGCCATTGCAACCTTGGAAAGCCTGACGCACTGTCGGTTCATAAAATGTGTGTATACCGGGTCTGATATAATACCACCATAAAATAGTAGTACATGGTGTACGTGCGCCCAACACTATGCTACATATGACCGAGATGCCACAAATTCCGTTATAGTCCTCTTCAACGGTGTACGCTGGGCTGTACCAACTCCTCCTCCTTTGCCATATGTAAACACTCCGGGGGACCGCGAAGACTGAATCCGTACTCACCCGTAAATACACAACCCGCAATTCAATGGCTAATTTTACATCTTGTCACCACTGAAATCGAGAAGTTTTGAGCACAGCTGTCAAGTAGATTCATTTCGCAGACCTCCGGGTATGCAGTCCCACTTCAGATGTCAGTGTACAGCATGCCTGTAAATTCTGGTGGGTGAGACATCGCTCTTAGTTCACTAGCAGGGTCCTTCACAGTGTTTTTGCTTTCTCGTTTGACATGGCCAAATAACTACCTTCTCGTAGCGTTCATAACTGAAGACTGATGTTCCTTTTCATTCTATCGAAACCTTCGCCAGACTCTGAAAATGACACGCAGTGGGGCTTGCACGGTTCAGGTCGCCTGAGTTCTGCCTGTCTCAAGCGACGGTAGACACTGTACTTCCTTGCACAACATCGTCAATATGAGTACTTCTAAACACTGCAGTCGAGTTCATCCAGACTGCGCGTCAAGAACACGCACGCTGTCAGCTGCCTAATGTTCTGTGTGTTGCAGCGTTACACAATATTTACTTCTGATCGAGTTTAGAGAGCCACATTGCCGCTCACGTATATACGTCAATACACTCACACGCAATACTACACAGTACAATTCACTACAATATAATCCAATATAATCGCTGTCTATGCTGAAACTCGAAATGTATTACGTTACTCACCCATTAAATCGGCATACCTCGTAGATAATTAAGCACTACAGGTTAACGTGTATTCAATTTGTCTAAACTCCATAGATACTCAAATTACCGGACGAATATTATATTTTAACATTTACTTTGGACATAATGGCACAGAAGCACTAGTATATTTTATCACAATTATTTGATTTAACACGCCAAACAGAATTAATTGCAATAAACTACGCGCAACAGCACTCGTACATCACAAACCTGCGCACACTCAAAATCACACGTTACACTAAAGTGGTGCATTTCCCACAATATAACTGTGACGTAAACCAATTTCGATGCGCACTTGTTTTATACATATAAGAGTAGAAACATATTTGTGTTCTAAACATAAACACAGTTGCACTTGAAGATGCATCGAGTCGATTACAACATTAATTGACACGAAGAGCAGGGATACAACTTTCTCAGCAGCTTAGCAGGACTTCACAAGTACTCAGTTTAATGAGAATAACCTATAACAAAACACTTATATGAAAACATTTGTTTTAGTAATTTCAACGCTTTAGAAATAATGCGAAAAATGAAATGAGGAATTGCTTTCTGCCAAAATACATGTAAAATATATTGTGTGCTATTAGCATGCAGGCCGTAATCAGAATAACTAAATGCTGAGTTAAAACTATAGGTGTGCTTAGATCTGATTACTTAAAAAGGTGGGTACCTCAACTCATTCAACACTACTTAATATCGCTACGGCATTCTAAATGGTCAACATTTTAGTTCCAAAAGTACTATGTTTTAACATTACAGTTTTTCTGTGGAATGGTAACACAGCCACATTAAAATAAAAGACTACCACTGTAGATTGCTTACAACCATAAATAAACAGTAGTAAAATAAAATGATTCATAAACGAAAATGAAACAGACCATGGAAAGATCAGTTCAATGAAGTTCATCACAGACCATTTACATATACCTTTAATTTTTCTAGTGCTCAAATTCTAAAGGACAAATCGGTATTTTCTTGCGCTTAGCTAAGTATTGAAAGGAGAGAGAAATGCATAAATATAACGCTGGCTTGTAAAGCTCTACGAAACAGTTGTTTTATGAGGAAAGTAGCTCATATTCCAAACGGATTTCAGTTATTTGGAACGCCATCAAATGGGCCTTCGTCCAGGTACAGATATATGCATGAAGCGTTTAAATTAAACGTGGTATTTTAAGGAAACCGGACACATCATTCTCATATTATTATTTTTGAGAGGGCCAGATTACTGAATGCGATCCAAGTAAAATACCGTGGAAAACGTTTAATTCATTTGTGTTATTTAATTTTCTAATTTGAATGCCTTTGTTGTGAGTCTCATATCTACACAAATAACGATTAAACAGTGACTTTAATTTACTCAAGTTGATTTATTTTAACTTAAACTTAAAAGAAGAACTGCAGGAAGAATTATCCATCCACACTTTGAAAACTATAAATAGTCGTTTTTAATCCTTTGATGATTTACGACAAACAGCTCAAACTCAGTTATTGTTTTACGATCTTCATAAGTAATAATAGCAAAAATGTTTGAAAAGCCATTATAAGGAACAAACAAAAATATGTAACATCAACTAAACTGTGAAGAATCTATTAAATGGAAAATGAAACCATCACACAAGCATATTTATACTACAAATAAAATTTGTTTTGTTACTTATACGTTTGGTTTACACCTTACATTTTTCAGATTTTGTAATCAAGTATTTTAAAATCTGGAACTTACTGAGTTTTTCTTTTTTCATTTCGTACGAAGAGCAGTGAAGAAGTGTAGAGTGTTATTCTGAAATACAATTCAAAATTCTGCTATAAGATACCGAACAGAAGTCAGGTGTCCTACAAAATAAAAATGTTGAAGTGACATTTAAAGTAACAAGCACGATAATTCTCTTGTCCATAATGCAAGTACCATTGCATCGTGATTTAAATGTGATCAGGTGAAACTGCTTAATTGACCCGCTCAAATCCCAACATGAACCCAATAGAAAATTTTTGGAATGAGCTGGAGCGTCGTTTGTTTAAGAGATGCTAAACAGACATGTTTTAAGTTTATAACTCCGACAGTCCCAATGCAGACTCTAACCGACCGATGAACTCAACGCTACCACGGTAGACTCAGAGGCTACATGTGGCATCTCATTTTCACTGTCTGTGGACCTCACAATGCCGTTGGCAGAGGTTTCCCGCAGATTTGCGCACGTCACCATAAACATTTGGACGCGGGCCAATATCGCAATCGGCGAGTTTGTATCGGCGCCCGGTCGCTGGACACACCCGCTTGCCAAGTGCGCGCCAGAACACAATAACGTCCAGGCGACTGAAATACCAGTTGTCTAGCTGACAGTCCCCCTCGCCAGCCTCCCGTTCCACCACACCACCTCCCTCTCCCTATAACATGACATTTAAAGAGCTGGAAAATTCAGAGAAATATTACACTACCCTGCGGGTTACACTTCATCAACCTAAGGAAATTACTGTCAATAACATTTGCGACTCGCCTGGTGCCCTTGTGAGAGACCAACTTCATTCTTCATTAGATTAATAGTGGCCAGGACCTTAATTTTCTGTAACCTTGTTTGTAAAGAAGTTTTTCGTGTTACAATAAATTAAAAGTAACTACATTTGTTAATAAACTATACATTAAGGCAAGGTTTAACCCAAGAATGACCACCACTGCAGAATATGTTTTTACATGTTAAACAAATATTGTAACTGCTTTGGTACTTTTCGTGATATTGACTTAAAAAAAAACAATTTTGTAGATTTTGAAGCGCACAAAAGTGGAATGTGTTTCAAAATGTCGTTTAACGATTTTATTAATATATCATGTGCTGTAATATTTAAAAAGGAATAGTTTTCAGGCTATGCACATTCTTACCCGAGACCAGCTGCGGAAAAAGGTTTTAACATTAGTACCATAGCTTTTAAAACAAAGAAACCACAAGAGATTTTGTAATCAAAAACTTTGATAACCAGCACCGCATCATGTGACTCGGATGGCGTGCCCCCGCTCAAGCGCCTGGTGGGTAAGTCATTACCTGCCTGTGCGGCTTCTAGGGACAATCTGTGAGTCACACACCCTCCTCAGCTAGCAGAAGTGCCTCAAGACGACGTGGCATGGACTCACCCAATGTCTGAAGGTATGCAGGAGGCAATTCACACCATTAATCCTGCAGGGAAGTCCACAAATACAATCTGCGCCAATTTGAGAAAGGGTTGCACGTCTGTCACTATTAATGATTCTCGTCAGTCGTCGTTTGTCCCGTTATTTCACGATATTTTTCCAGCCACAGCGATGTCGAAGATGTGATGTTTTACCGGATTCCCGATATTTACGCTACACTCGTGAAATGGTCGTACGTGAACATACAAATGTTATCGCTACCTCGGAGATGCTATGTCCTATCTCTCGTGCGCCGACTATAACACCACGTTCAAATTCACGTATATCTTGATTACCTGCCATTGTAGCAGCAGTAACCGATCTAGCTGTCGACTGCATTGCGTTACTCTGTTTGGTTCCATACCACTGTTATTTGCATACGCACGCCTATATCAGTTTTTTTTTGCTCTTCATTGTAGAGTAGTTTTTATAAGTTTTATTAGTAAAGCCTAAAAAAATTAATATCATATATGTTAACAATTTTTTCCATTAATATTATTTTGTTTTTTGAATATTATTATTTACTCTATTGTTTTTATTTTGATTATATATATAAATTCTGTAACTACACGTATACAATTTGTGATTATGTTATCTGTAGTACATGTGATCTTCATTAAACAAACGTTTGTTTCATATTTATAAGTGGGTGAATGAAGAGGTTTGGGCCGCTCTTAATAGTGAGGTCTTGAGAGCTGATGAGGGTGATTGGAGTGAGTATGGAGCAGTGCCGGAATGAAAGGGTGGGGGAAACGGGAGATCCCCAAGAAAACCCGCCAACCAGTGGCATCGCCCGGCACGATTCCCAAACACTAAAATCCAGGAATGACCCGGATGATGATTGAACCCGGTTCGCCTTGGTGAACATAATGTTATATTACTAATTTAAATACAAATATAAATACTATTTAACGAAACTATTGCAAACAATATAAAATAGGTAATATTAACAATAACGCAGAAAATGTAACAACTTAATAAATTGTCAAAATGTCACTAAAACGATGTTACGGTCCAATTGTTGTAAATACAACACAGTGTAATTGCTTATAGAAATGACTGCTTTACATGTAATTATAACCTGTTTTACAGAAATTATTTTATAAAAGTTTAACGTATGATTAGTACAAAATAAACAAGTAAAACGGTATAGGTACTATATAATATTTATATTCAATTTATATATTCCAAGTAACTGTAGATTATGTCAGTACGAACCTATGTTACGTGTTGTTCACCACTGACCTACCACCAAAGGGTCGCAAGGAAATAATTCTTACTTTTAAAAATTAATTTTCATTGATCTTCGTTTACGTAAGAGCAACATTTGTAAGACGAGAGTTGATTACACATGCACACAGACTCACACACCAATTCACATACAACGTGTTTCGAAAACATGTGACTAAACTGTGAAAGGGAATTGTTGACGTCAAAACACGAGATTTGAAATATGACACCCGAAGTCCATCTCACATAATACGGGCTGTAGAAGCCCTTAAAGGTGGAGTCCAAAAAGCATATTATGTGGTATACTGTAATGAAAATTACTTGCGTTAGAGAAACACAATTTCGTATAGAAATCAATTTAACCAAGATATTGGATAAAATGGGTGATTGATATGTCGTACTCATCCCCATCATGTAAAACCTGTTATTACGAGCAACTTTTGTACCTTCAGGTAAAATTGATACCACGGTATTAAGCAATTCGTCGTAATTAGCCAAAAAGCTACTCGTGTTGCAACTCTCTAGGACTCATCGTTTTCGTGAAAAAAGGCACACAGAGGATTCAGTTGTAGCAATACTATGGCCTGGTGGGTAGGCAACACCTCCTGTCTCCCGGAGAAAAGGACATGCTTGTTGTAATACGGCTTTGCACACTGAATAATTATCGCCAAGAACAAACGAGCAGCAAACAAATTACATTTAGTAAATACGCTACACTGACGTTTAGTTGTGTTTTGTGGCACATTATGAAGCAAGGGGGTAGAAAAGAAGAGAGAAAACGTTTCCGTACAACTGCCTAGCGCAGATAGTTCTGCAGATACTGTACCACGTGTTTTAGCGGGTTGTGCATAGGCGTGGGTAGTGGTTAAGACACTGAAATCCTACCGGGAACATTAACTTCGCACTACAGTCAGTGATTTATTTACCTGAACCACGACTGCATTAGTGGACGTCCGTTGTTGAATGTCATAGAAGTTTCCCCTCTTCCCGCCCTTCGCCATCATTGTCGCTGCCCTACCTCTATGCCAGAGCAGTCTGTTATTCGCTGCGTGTCATTTCGTAGCTTCACTACTGCAAGAGAGGGGCATGATATCGTACACTAATGCGGAGATTACGCACATGGTGATGATGTGGGGAGAAACGAGAGGAAACGGAAGGGAAGCTGCACGTTTGTACAGTCAACGGTTTCCTGCATGACGTCAGCCTAACAGTCATACGTTCTACGAGAAACGGGCACGTTTTGGAGGTGATGTGGACCAGGGTCAACAGACACATTTGAACCCTGCGTTTTGAAGAGGCAGTCTTGGAGAGCGCAGAGAAAAACCCTTCTACTAGCATCCGTGCTATCGAACGTGCAATGGATGCATCAAATGCAACTGGATAACTTTTCTGTGGATACGTGCAGGAAATTAAGCATGATTTGTCAGGTTTTAAGTCTTAAATGAAGCGAATATGGGCTGAAGCACTTAGAAAAGAGAAACTTTTTTACAAGAAAAATAATGAATGGCATGAAGGTATATTTAAAATGCCAAAGGTAGCGTATCTACCAGGACGGCCATCAAAAGCGATCAGTAATTCAAGTGAAAGGAAAAAAAAGACGAAAAACGGGAGAATTGCGTAAATACTGACTAAAACCTGTGCTACCCAGTTAAAGTTAGCAGAGGGAGGAAAGAGAGATGCGTCCTTCGGGCTGAAAGATATCACCAGTTTATCAAAGCGAGCTACGAAATACAAGAGAGTTATGACACTTAGGCAACAAGAAAATATGATACCACCATTGAATGCATCACAGGATCTGTCGATGTTCGAAGAAGCATGACTGTATAGAAGAAAATACGAGATAATAAGGGGCGCTCATAAAAACTTGTATCCTTGTTACAGCATCCTGCAGAAAGCATAACTGGAGTGTTACCCTGATAAGGAAGAATACTGGGCAATTGATACATGTGCAGAAGTAAAGCTTCAAATCTTAATGGGTCATACAGTTACAAGGTTGTTGACATATTTAGAACAGGTATTACAAGTTGTGAGAGAAATGCAAGTAGGGCTGTTATGGGGCACAACAGGCTCAATATAAACAGAAGTTTGATAATTATTTCGATTCTGGCGCTATCTTATTTCAAAGTTCCTTTGTTCCTTTTCAACTTCAACTTTTGTGTTCTACGAACAATAAGGTGATTTGGCAGAATCCGACTTCCTCCTCCCGCGGTATTGTCACCCCATCACACTTTGATGTATTAAAGAGAACAGAGATATAACGAACGAAGAAATGGGTTACATTAAAAATGCCACAAATGCGTTACTGGAAACTAAAGTTTTGATGGCAGACAAAACGTTCTCGGTAAAGCACACGATGCTGTCCACCATGATTGAAGGAAAGGTGTGCAGTGCTGCCACCAACACAACGTCTACAATAAGATGTCACATCTGCGGTTTAACATCAAAGAATTTTAACAATTTATACATACACAAACAAGGTAATACGGAACCACTTGAATTCGGACTCTCAACCTTACTTGCCAGAATCCGTTTATTTGAGCCCATGTAACATCTGTGTTACAAATTACCTATAAAAATGGCAAATGAGAACAGACAATGACGAAGCTCAAGTAAAGCAAACTAAGTTGTAAATACAAGAGCATTTTCGTTTAAAACTGTGCCTTATCGTAGATGTACGTAAACCGGGCCATAGAAACCCGAATGATGGTAATAATAGTAAAAACGTTTTTGCAGACCATGAGTTGGCAGCAGAAATTACCGGAATTTACGTAACTTCATATTTTGCGTGAAAGTTATATTAGAAATATTATCGAGCGGACATAAAGTCAACACAGGAATTTTTTTCTGCTTATGCCAAGCAAACTGCAAAGCTGTATGCCCAGCTGTACTCGTGGCATCCGATGACTCACACGATGCATAATATACTCATACATGGTGCCATAGTAGAAGAAAAAGTGTTGCTTTCTATAGGCCAGTTATCGTAATAGGCCGCACAAGCGCGTAACAAGCATGTCTGGTTATACCGACAAAATTATGCAAGAAAGTTCTCAAGAGTATCTTGTAATGTGGATGTGCTAAACAGACTGTTAACAAGTTCAGATTATGTCGTAACAAGATTGAGGCCAATGCAAACCCTTTTTAAAATAGATTGTAGCCATTTTGTAAGCAGCTGAATCTCATCTAGGAGCAATGCATAATGAAACTGTCCTATTCAGATGAGAAATATGAACTTGTGTTGGACGAAGAACAATGGAATTCTTCTTCCTGAAGCTAACGGTTTTGTCAATAAATAAACCTAAGCGTATTTTGTTTGTTTTGATTTTTTCAATACATAATAATGTCTGCAAATTAAAACAAAATGGTTTTCCAACTTGACAAGTATTTTTAACCCATTAAATAGAACGGATTTTTCCAAGAGCACCAATACATTTGGCTGAAGTGCAGAAATAATTTTGGCCGCCCAGATTCCCCAAATACCCCATTGTGGAGTTGATGGAGCGCATTTACTAATTGTAATATGTTTCTTGCCGGTTTTTCCTTGGATATAATTATTCAACGTGCAACATCATATGCGGTGGATCAGCAGTTAGCCTGCTTGCCTCCCACCAAGGCGAACCGGGTTCAATTCCCGGCTGGCTCACTCCCGGATTTCCGCAAGTGGGAATCGTGCCGGACGATGCCGCTAGTCAGCTTGTTTTCTCGGAGATCTCCCGTTTCCCAAGTCCCTCCATTATTGCACTGCTACATTCTCACCTCATTTCACCTTCATCAGCTCTCAAGACCTCGTTGTTAAAAGTCGCTCAAATCTCTCAACTCAACTCAAAACCGCATGTGACCAACATGTGTTTACCTCCGGATGTAAGAAGTGTTGCTAACCCACCAGGCCATAGTAATGCTATAACAGAAACCTCTGTGTGCGTTTTGCACAAAAATGGTGGGTACTAGAGAGTTGCAATGGGAGTGATTTTTTGGTTAATTACGACGAACTGTTTGATATGGTGGCATCAAACATCAATTTTACCTGAAGGTACAGAAGTTGTTTGCAATAACAAGGTGCCAACTGCTATCTTTTACTTTATGGAGGTTAGTACGACTTACCATATCTTCATTTTATCCAAGATCTTGGTTTAATTAATTCATAAACCAAGTTTTGTACTTTTCATAATATCTCACATAATACGCTTTTCGTACGCCGTATTTAAGGGTTTCTACAGCCCTTATTATTTGAGCTGGACCATGGGTGTCATTCAAATTTCATCTTTTCACGTCAGCAATCCCCTAGCACAGTTTGGTCTTATGTTTCCGAAAAATGTTGTATAAAGATAAAATATGATCTCATGCGGCATTATTTCCAAAGTAAAAAATACTAATAAATCCGCTAAGGGAAGGAAAATTCGTAGAACTAAATGGCGCACACTTACTACTTTCAGTTGAATATTTCTTACATTAATTAAGATTCAAGATTATTTTGTATGGAAGGTAAACTTTTAAAAAATGTTACATTCAAGCCATATATCACCTTATTATAAATATCAACGCTTATTATTTTGTCCACCTATTTCGGCTCAATGTCACAATGTGCGCCCCATCCCACGGCCCAGCCGTCACTAGAACTGCGGTTTATTACAGTCGGAGACACTCGGTGGGCTGTTTCGCCATGTCGGTGGCCAAAAATACTCAAATTCACAACAGTCTAACCGGAGTTTCATATTCCTCACCCTTCGTAAGAATACACGAAATTTTTTTTACTTATTGCAACATGATTGAAGTTTACACAGAGGTAATGGCGATGGTAGCCCATGCGAAATAAAAAGAGCCCTTAGCCATTTTAAACGTAGATGCGATGTTCACTATTCAAGTGTAATTCGGAATGACTGGAACCACCACCGGTTCTGTCTCTTGAAACACGGCCTCAAACCATAGCCTTCACGGCATCCACGACCCTGGGCCGCATGTCATACACGCGCTCTCTTCTGGCCGATAACTCTGACTGCAGGATAGGCTGATCTTTCCTACCATCACGCATGTGTTCCGAATAAGTTTCTCTCTATGTCAGCTATTATTTATGTATTTGAATGTGTAAGGTACGGTGCGTATATGGATTGGAGGCTGACATTGTGGTGGTTCCAGCCCAACCACCTACCGTACGTGACTCAATCAGTGAGCGCGGAGTGAGTGCCCAAGTGGTTTGAGGCCAACTAAGAGCAACAAGCGTCACTCCACTTCTTGAGCGTACCCAAGTAGTAAACAACAATCTGTTAACAGTTGGCTATCTGTTAGCAGTGGTGGCAAACGTTCGGAACTGTTATTTACTGCTGGGTACATACAAGCAGCAAACGTGTGGGCCACTAATGGTACACCAACTGTTACTTACTGCCGCGGATATATTAGTGGCATGCTAATGGGCCACGTATGGCATACCAACTGTTTCTTACGGCTAGGGACATATATAGCATGTCGACTATATGTTCAGTAGCAAATAGCATTTGTGAATTCACTTGACTTTTTTATTTCATCCGTATATTAAATAAAATTATCGTGTGACATTACTAGGAATAGGAAAAATAGTTTTTATACTGGAAACTTGCAAAGGATAACACGTTAAAAAAATTCATCAATTTGCATTTTAAATTCTACCGGAAAGTATCCCGGAACTAAAATGCCTGTCTTTTAAACATAACACAGGAATTCCATTAGTGACTTGTGATACTAGAACATTAAAAGTGTCTAAAGTAAAGCTAATAATGCAACTTGTATGTATAGAAAGTATTCAGATTTACTTAAAATGTTTGGGCGAAATACATAGTAGAGTCGTTGCTAGCATTCTAGACTGTGGACGAAAGGTTTGTGAGTTCAATTCCAGGTTCTTCAAAAGAAATTTACTAGTTGAGAGAAACTGATTAATGCAACATATATTACTATTGAAAAAAATAAATTATATTTGGGTGAATCATAATTATTTTTTGGCTTTGAAATGCATGAAAAACTATTTCTGTGTGGGCCACAAGTGGCCAATAACTGGGCTGTAGCTGACAAACAGCTGGGCTGTACAAGTGGCCAGTAAGTGGGCCACAAGTGGCTTGCCAACAGTTGGCTGATGACATGTGGTTTACTTATAGCAAGCCATAATCAGAAAGCCAGTGGGCAACTGCTTCCACAAATGACTTTTGATGGTGGTGATATGTTTGGGGTACAATTGGTTACGCAGAAGCGGGCCGCTTGTGAGCAGATTATATTTTGCTACATGGACGTTATCTGAACAGTGGCCTAGATGTGGCCAACTGCAAACAACAGTCAACAGGCGTCATGTGGGTCACAAGCACCTGCAGACTGATTGTTAACTGATTATGGAAATCGTATGTGGGCCGTTCGTGTAGAAGCAGATTTGCACGTGGGCCAACTGACTTTTGCTACTTGGGCACTGGCTCACCAAACGTCCGGACTACTAATCAAACATTTCCTTATCACGTAAGTCACATGCTTCAATATGTATCACCTGAGATTAGTTAACTAAAATAAATTTANATTGTTAACTGATTATGGAAATCGTATGTGGGCCGTTCGTGTAGAAGCAGATTTGCACGTGGGCCAACTGACTTTTGATACTTGGGCACTGGCTCACCAAACGTCCGGACTACTAATCAAACATTTCCTTATCACGTAAGTCACATGCTTCAATATGTATCACCTGAGATTAGTTAACTAAAATAAATTTTAAAAAAAACATCCCGTTATAAGAATTAATAACATTTCGACAGTAATTTCACCTGAGCGTTCTTATTATATAAAAATACTGTATCGACAAAAATTACTTTTTTTTATCTCAGCTACCGGGTATCTTACTTAAGTCAGAGTGACATTTTATTTAAGAGTTTGAAGTTAATGTATAGGTGGCTGACATTCAGTCGTGCAATTGTGCGATGCTCATAATGCGACTTATGCTGCATGACCCCAGAGCAGGGATCGTCTAGAAAAAAATCACGAATATTATCTTTCACCGCCCATATGGACGTGTTTTCATATATAAACAACCTCCTCGCTGTGCCTGGAAGAATGCTGTTACAAGTATTTAAAACGCCGCTGCTTCGCGTCTTCAACCATTATAGCATCGCAATGAAGGCGTTTACGCAGGACTGTCTTGTATTTTTAATTAATGCGTTGTGATTTAACTCTGCGAGTGCTCTCAATTCATTAAGCATTAATTTCTCGAAAACGATGGTATTAACGGTTAAAACGAAAGACGAACATTTTTTTGAAACATTTAAAGTCGTTTATAATCCGCGGTAAACTACCAAAAAAGCTTATTGTTTCATGAGGAATCACCTTCTGAAGTTTGTCGGTAGAATTGATATCCATTCTGTATAAAAATAATAATTTACGTAATACGTTATGTTATATTTGTCTTATGTACACAACAAATTCTTAACTTATGCATATCATATGACTAAATTGTATCACAAAGTTTTGAAACACTAATTGTTAATAAAACACATGAACAGCATGCAATATGTTTAATAGTGCTGGGAACAGCTACTTATGTATCAAATATGTCTTTATTTCAAATTGTTACACGAACATGAAAAGGGATGATGATGATAATATTGAATGATTACTTTACTTTGTGCATATTGAAAACCATAAATAATAAGGTTTATGCCAGCACAATAAAACATAAATACACTGGCAGCCATTAAAATTGTCCCACCAAGAAGGACGCACCTGAAGGCCCCCACATTGGAAGAATGAGTAGAGCAGGGTACGACAATGGTGTGATTAGTTGTTTAGCCGAGTGATACAGCACATGCTCCAATGGCGAAACTGATTAGCGGTATATAAGTGAGGTCGGGGAGCCACTTATATGTGGTGGCATTGTGTTTCCCCGCCATTCGTATGCACGGACGTAGTGAGTATGCTGCGGCGAAGAACACGACGACCATACAAACAGGTTCCTGCCTCGAACGCAGAGGAATAGTAGCCTGTTGGGATTGTTGATTATCCTTCCGCGAAATTAGTTCCGGCATCGGAAGATATGTAAACACAGTGAGTGGATATGGGATCAGTGGGTTGAGGATGGACGGGCTGAACGACGTAAAGGGAGCCAATGACCCCTTTGTACGAAAGAGCGTGAAGACATACATCTGGATCGTAGGGCGATTACCAACCGTACAGCTACATCAAACACTTTCGCTTAGGAGTCGAAGCATGTATCACATAAATCTGTGTTCGCACGCATTGTTCGTCATCGTCTGTACTATTAGGGCATCTTGTCCAGCAGGCGCCCATTACTGCGGCTGCCACTGATCGCTCGCTGCGGCTGCAATGGCGGGTGGGGCCTGGAGGGACAAACAGTAGGCCATTGTCTTCGCCGAGGAATCCCGCTTGTGCTTGCAGTAGTACGACGGTCGCATCTCTGTCTGGCGGCACCGTGGTGCATGCCTGTCTGAGTCCTGCATTGCACGGTCATACCAGCCCAGCGCCTGGAGTTATGGTATGGAATGCCATCGGACTCCAGTCCCTCTCGCGCCTAGTCCTCGTAATTCGTAACAGAAGATCGCGGTGGAGGCGTGGCTAGAGCACCGACCTCCAGCCGTTGCAATGCTGTTGTAATTCCTGGAGGAGTCTCTCCTGATTTTAGCTTTGGTAAACATGGTGAATGTTGCGGTCATCCGGTGGTTTTTTCGTGGTACTGATGGTTTAAGTTACCAGTTCCCGTGTTGATGTTTTTCAACGGCCTACGGGATACGTCTGTAGTACACGGATCAACGTTGATAAGACGTTTTGTATCACCGATGGTAAGGTGAATGTTGATTCCACCAACCAAAGTGTGATAAGCAGCAATGATTTTTGGCAAAAATAGTGAGCATCAAGAACATTTTATAAACCTGTACTTTTTTAACCCTCTTTACAAATACAAATAGGCTTACGTTACAAATTTCCTGCCCGAGGGTGTATATTTTTGTGTGTAGGAGTCCAAATAGGATTGGATGTGTGCCGATGAGCGCGTGTGCTTGTTCTTGCGTGTGTGTTTTCGTTGTTGTTTCTCACATAGAAAATTTTTGCCTGTCAGTGTAGAATGTAGTAACAGGTAAATATAAATATTATATATATTTATATATATATATATAGAATACCCTCCAAACTACTCAATCGCTGTCAAATCTGGCACAGAATTAAGTACCATACCTAAACTTATGTGACCACAGTACAATTTTCATGATATACCACGTACACCAAATTGTGATGGTTACTGCAGTCACTGAATTGTCTATTTCGGAGCAGCGGCGTAACATCGTACGACGCCCAGACGCTTGTTATTTGCTAACAAGAATGTCGAAAATATTATAAATATATGTTTCTAAAATACGATACATTTTTTAACTAACTATATAAACGTATGTCGTAGAACCGCTGTTGAGGAGTTAATTGCAGCACTTGTAATGGGTGATGGGAGCGCAAATTCGCCACCGCAAGGCATCTGGAAATGATTGGTGGACACAGGAGCCCTAACACTGGCAGTATCGTGGACTGAGTCGCCATGGGATCCCTCCACCCCTGCCACACGATCAGTCCAATTTAATTTTTGTTCCGAATTTCTCCATGACTTTCCAGTTAGAAATGAAACAAATTTGTAAAATCAGTTAAAGCTTACTTCTCACATGAAAACGACAGAATTTTCGGTATCTTTTCATAAAGTTTTGCCGGAACCATAGGCTATGTCACAGAAGAATTTTGCCAAAAGACGGACACAACAGAGCCACAGAGAATCATGGCGTCCCGCAAAGGTAAAAGAAAATAAAAATTAACCCCTCTTGAAGTACGCGTAGGATTCGCACAAAAATTATATTTGCAATTTCTTAGGTGCCTATAACACTAAGAGGAATCATAAAAATGTGTCGATATCGAATGAAAATAGTTTTATAATTAAAATGTGCTGCATTTAATTTGCAACTGGATGGCAATCCACCTGGCGCGTCCTGGAGAGTTATATGCCAATATTAAACCTGCAGCAGGTGAACCAACATTTGAAGTGCAATAGAGAGAAACAGTAGTTTCACTTGTTGCAGCTAATGAACAATTAACTCACGGAGCATCTAAACGATGCTCCAACTCATAGAGAAACCTAATAATTTTTCAACACTGGAAATAGATTTGACTTAATTTAATTACATTATTTCTACAATCCCGTTTATGGTCAATAGTTAACATGTACCATACATTTTAACGCCCTTTAACTTGAAAAAACTTTCTAAAAATCCAAAATACTAAAAAGAAAACGACTTTTGCTTATTATACACATACACGCATATTAGGAGTTGAGCCTAATCAATATGTTGGCACTTTGAGGATAGCAAACAATTACTGGCAAATAACAGGAAAATTCACGAATTGGTGATAATTATTTATTCCTTTGTATCATCGGGCCACTTTAATTGTTCACTGACTGTAGCATTTGTGAGAGATAATTATAGTATATAAATGAACCGCAGTTAATTTGCTTGTTCTAATTTATGGGTTGTTCACTGACTCAGGACCCTCTCGTATGGTTGTAACGATCTGTTCTTGATTCGCAAGACAAAAAATGTGGTGTTGCGATTCAGTGAAAGTCCCAGATAAAAAGTGCGAACAGTTTATTGGTCAGTGTAAATGTTGTCAGAAATATCCGTGCTATCACAATAAAATGACATCTTATCCATAAGAGGCACTTGGTAACCTTGCTGTTAATCAGGAAACCAAAAGAATTGTAAGTCATTTTTGTAACTTACCAAAGCTAGTGTATTTATTCGCATGTAATTATAGATGTGTGGTGTGTTGAGCAGCGCGTTATTGTAACCAAAATAAATGTGACGTAATATCATATGTAAATAGAGAGAATAAAAGCTCGTCAGTAAAATATAACACTAGAACAAATGGCATGGCATATAGGACATGAAAGAACGTAACAAACGTTTAACTGTTCACACATTCAGACACAGACCGAAAGTTTTTACATTTAACGTGTTTTAACAGATAAATTTACCCAATAATTTAATTTGAATAGAGGTTATATATTTGATTGTTAGAATCATTTCTCACAGTTTCCTTATTGAGCAATAAAAGAAAAATAAAAAATTTGTATTTGTGTAAGTTCTTCACGTGTAATTATGAACATATTATTGCATTGGAGTGATAAAGCACAACTTGCAAGTCCTCATATTTCTAGAAGTTAGGTAATGAAATGATACGTAAATGTAATTTACCACTGGTAGCCATAAAACTCCTAAGTATAACCATGTTGCTGTCGTTTGTAAATAAAGTGCAACTATCACAGCAAGCTACCAAAACTCCTGTGTGTAACAGTCTTGTTGTCGTTTGTAACGGACGACTGTCACAGCAACATACCAAAATTAATTAGAATATCCGTGTTGCTATCGTTTGTAAGAACGACTGCCTTAGCGAGCTACCAAATCTCCTTTGTATAACAGTGTTTCTGTCGTTTGTAACGGTAGACTGTCACAGCAAGGTACGAAAATTCCATAGTATAACCGTGTTGCTGTCGTTTGTAACGGGCAGCTGTCACAGCAAGCTACCAAAATTCCTTAGTATAACCGTGTTGCTGTAGTTTGAAATGGGCGATTGTCACAGTGAGCAAAAAAACTCCTTCATATAACTGCGATGTTGTCGTTTGTAGCAGGCAGCAAGTTACCAAAATTTGTATAACGCTGCTGATGTCGGTTGTAACAGGAGACTGTCACAGTGATCTACAAAACTCCTTAATATAACTGTGTTACTGTCGTTTGTAACGGTCGTCTGTCTCAGCGAGCTACCATAATTTAAATAACGATTTTGATGTCATTTGTAACGGGCGACACTCACAGTGAGCTACCAAAACTCCTTAGTAAAACTGTGTTGCTGTCGTTTGTAACGGGCGACTGTCACAGTGAGCTACCAAAACTTCTTTGTATAAACGTTTTGCTGTCGTTTGTAATGGGCGGCTGTAACAGCGAGCTACCAAAACTCCTTTGTATAACCGTGTTGCTGTCGTTTGTAACGGGTGACTGTCACAGTGAGCTACCAAAACATCTTTGTATAAATGTGTTGCTGTCATTTGTAATGGGCAAATTTCACAGTGAGCTACCAAAATCTCCTTAGTATAGCCGTGTTGCTGTCGTTTGTAATGGAGGACTGTCACAACGAGATACCAAAACTCCTTTGTATAACCATGTTGCTGTCGTTTGTAACGTGCAGCTGTCACAGCGAACTACCAAAACTCCTTAGTATAACCGTGTTGATGTCGTTTGTAACGGGCAGCTGTCACAGCTAGCTACCAAAACTCCCTTGTATATCCCTGTGGCTGTCATTTGAAACGGGGAGCTGTCACAGCGATCTACCAAAACTCCTTAGTATAACCATGTTGCTGTCGTTTCTAACAGGCAGCTGTCAAAGCAAGCTTCCAAACTCCTTAGTATAACCATGTAGCTGTCGTTTGTAATGGGCACCTGTCACAGCAAGCTATCCAAATTTCTTATTATAACCGTGTTGCGGTCTTTTGTAACGGGCATCTGTCACAGCAAGCTACCAAAACTCCGTAGCATTGTCGTTTTGCTGTCATTTGTAACGGGCGACTGTCACAGCGAACTACCAAAACTCCTTAGTATAACCACGTTACTTTCGTTTGTAACGGGTGACTGTCACAGCGGCCTTCTAAATTAGTCTTGTCTTGGTTACTGGTGACAAACATTCGCGGCTTCAAGGGAGCAGCTGATGCTATGTGTCTATTGGCCAGCTGGTATGGTGAGAAGCCAGTCGACTGTTCTTCACATGATTGAATTCTTCTTTACTACGAGCTGAGTGTTACAAAGGTTTTCTGGACCAGCCGTAAATTAAGCATAGTGCTCAGGTTTGAAACGTATCCTCTAAGATTATGAAGTCGCGTGTTTTCTCGGTCCATTATTCTATTCTACTACATGATCATCTTTTGTTGACTATTGCTTAAGAGCTTGTTCTATCAGTGGTTCCTGGAATTCTCCGCTTTACTAGTTATGGGCCAACATTTTAGTTTAGTGCCAACGCAATATTTATTATATTTATGGGTATGTATTTCGTGTGCTTGCAGTTGTAGAATAAGTTGCGTGAAAGAACTTCGGGTGTTTCTTCTGTTACCAACCACTTTACTTTATTAATTATGTTGTTACAGCAGCATTTTAAAGCCGCTATTAGTAGATCAGGGAAGGGATCAGCCGTGGTTTTTAGAAAGGAAACATCCCAGCAATTGCCTGGAGTAATTTCGGGAAATCATGGAAATGCGAAACCAGGATGACCAGACAGGGAATCGAACCCGGGTCCTCCCGAACACGAGTTCAGTACGTTATCTTTGCGTTACCTCACTCGATCCCGTTATAAGTGCTGCAGGCAGTGACAGACAGTGAAGTGTAGCGAGGTATGGTAGTGTTTTCCTTGTAGTGTACTTGGCGGTGTGCTTAGTGGTCGCTATGTTTAGTTTCCCGGCTTCACGGTGATTATCGACGTCTATTTTGTTCGCGTAGAGAGTATAGTTGACAGGAAGCTCCTGCATATAATGTAACGTTCAGCCAGCCGCCACCTACCGAAGGCCATGTCAGATATCCTGCTGTCCACTCTTGAGAGCAACGGCAGGCCTGAAAGTGAAAAACGTGATAGTCTACTTGACGTAGATGTGGCGCAGCAAGCTGTAGGGAGATGCGTGAGACACGAGCGCGTATGCGCGGTACCCGTGGTCTGGCTGCTGGCACGGCCTGTCCTGGGCGGCCGCCAGCTCCCTGAACTGTGCGACTGCCGCAGACTGTTTTTACCACGCCGGGGTACAGTGCCGGCCACAAACACCTGCCCCGCCCCGCGCAGCCACCGACCAATCTCTAAGTATACATCCTCTCTGGCGCCACCTGCCATTACGGCTGTGCGACATGGTGGCATATCGATCACGAAACAATACAGGGTGAGTATAAAAGAATACCCCAACTTTGAAGGTCTAAAATGTCAAAATAAAACAACCTACAACCTTCATTAACCAATCAAATGAACCGTGGAACCGTGAAGTTTCTCTACCCTACATTTATAAATGTTCAATGTGACCACCACGAGTGGCCCGAACGACATCTACGCGATAATAAAACTCGTTCCACATTCTTGTCAGAATCTCTGGTGTTACGGTTTGGATGGCATCCGTAATTCCAGTTCTGAGGTCATCAATGTAAGCCGGCAATGGTGGACGAAACACTTGATCCTTTATGTACTTCCATAGAAAAAAATCGCACGGGGTAAGATCCGAGCTTCTTAGGGGCCAGTGATGAAGAGCCAGGTAACCAGCTGTTCCTCAACCAATCCAGCTCTGCGGCAACGTATCGTTCAGGCATCCGCGAACAGCTGGGTGCCAATCAGGTGGCGCATCATAAAGGAAACATCAGACCATCTCCTTCACATTGACGTGTCGAATGCGAGCTCTTTATCACCTCGCCACCTCAAACCGAGTTGAACATTTATGAATGTATGGTAAACAAACTTCACGGTTCATTTGATTGATCAATCAAGGTTGTAGGTGGTTTGATTTTAATATTATAGACCTTCAAATTTGGGGTATTATTTTATACTCATCCTGTATTATATTAAATATCGCTACTGCGATATGCTCCAAAACTCTATATCTAAACAAGTTGTGTTACATTTTTTAATTACTATGTTTAAACGACACGACAATATCTAATACATATTCTGTTGATAAAAATATATGAGTTCTATTGCCTCTCTGTCTATCTATATATCAATATGACCTATATTTTCTATACCAAGATATTTATAATGTCGTATTTGCGGTACCGATATGAGTAAGCGGTATTCCCCATATTGGTGAGAGCCATTTTTTGTGATGCGAAATATTTGCGATATAAATACAATCGATATTTGCGAATTTGATATATCACCATCGATTTTTAATATATTCTGTAGGCGTTACATCACACCGACAATAATATGGTCAACATGATAAGAAACGGCATTGAAAAGTGGATATCGCACAGTCATACCCACCAACACGGTAGAAACGTTATCTGGTCATTGGCACGTCACTTAAACTTTACAACGGGGCACCTGCGGTACAGAGATATAACAACAGAGAGGCTTTCTTTTCCCTTCATTATTTTTCCCCCCATTCCCATTTTATCCAAAGACGCCCTGCTTCTTACACATATCGGATTCTTGCGCCAAAAAAAGTATTAAACATTAAAGTACTTTTGCATAATATATGCATTAATTCATTTGTGTGTTTTTATTTTTAAAAAAATTAGTTTATGAAACTAGTGTTTCCATAACAAAATCCAAATTAAATAAATAAACTGAATAAGCAAAATGGAAAGGCTTACGCAAATAAATGAATATGCAGTAAATGTACATAAACTAATATAAGTACAAAATAAAAAGACAGTCACTAATTTTATTTAAGTAATACAAATATTACTCAAAATATTTTTAACGCATTAGCATGTTTACCCTTTCTGTTACTGTGTCCTATTTCAGCTCGAATACGCTTATTATGTTAGATTGTCAGCTAATTGTATCGTCAGTACACATGAGGGTATCAGGAGAAACGGATGAGAACACCAAGCCGGTAATGCGCTACGAAAGCTGCTCTTTGCGTAATGTACATAATTTTTTAAATGATGAGCATTCATAATCTATTAAAATTTGCTGCCACCTCAACGCCCCCAGCCCTCTTGATTATGTTTGAAACATTTACCTGGTCAGCATGTAGGCTCGTCAACCTGACTATAAACACGCATTCCCTCTCATAATTCGTCAAATACACTGCGCTTTAAACTTCAGAGCACACTGCAAACATCCATATAATTGCTTTTATCTACTGTCTGCAGTTGTTGACACGTTTGTGTCTTAACTTGGCTACGCATGCTTCACTTGCTTGTCTTTTAAATATTTTCATTGGCTGAGACTATAGGCGACAAACCCTGCTCCAAGAATAGCAGAAACAACTTACTGTCGGCTGAAAACAAGTATGTTGACAGATTATTGTGCAGACACGTCAAAATTCTTCCTGTACCGCACTGTAAATCACACACGTGCAGCGTACAATCAGAATATGAGAAGCTGTAAATTGACAATCATTTGGGTAATGTTCTGGGAGGAGGAAAGTTCTACGAATTTAAAAGCCGGCTTGATTGCGCTACATATTAAGACGTTATTACACAAGAAATGCACACTTTACAATATTTCTTTATAATAATTCACCAAAGTAACAAAACGTTATGTGATTGAAAATTCAAGAAGACTGGAAAAATTGGAAAATGTAAAAAACTCAATGAAGATAGGTTGTCAAGGTCGCTGTTTCTTCCCACTGAACAAAAAATCAGCAGCATCGCCGGAAGAAATATATTTCAAAACGGATACTTCTTTATTGGACTATACTGTAATACCTGTTTCTAAACATGGCGAGACTTTTTCCACATTTTTAGTACTCTTAGTACTCCCATTTGTTAGTGATGTAATATTGTAAACTGGAATGACACCATAAAAGTGAAAGTAATGAAGAGCTGTGCGATGGGAACTTGGAAGGTGCAATTGTCCCAAAACAACGTAATGAAGATATACCTTCGTAGAAACCATGCTGCATGGCTGCACGCACTCAAGGCATCAGTCCACGAACATTTTGAACATCGCAGTGGTGCGTGGCTGCCTACAGTCAGACACGTAGGTAAGTAGTTGGACTTAACGGATTGTCAGACGGCGAGGTCCATCTCTAAATGGAGCAAGTTAGTGGGGAAGGAATGGGAAGGAATCGGCCACGGCCTTTGTTAAGGACACATCCCAGCATTCGCCTGGAGTGATTACGGGAAACCATGGAAAACCGAAATAAGAATGGCCGGACCGGGAATTGAACCCGGGTCCTACCGAATACGAGTCCAGTGAGTTACCACTGCACTACCCAGCTCGGTCTTACAACCAGGGTACCAGTCAGTTTACGACAAACACTCTGGTAGTATCATGTTTATTTAAGTTGAACAGTCCTCAGGTCTCCCAAAACATGTGGCTCACTACGCGGACCCAGAACTAGAAACTCATTTGAGAACCTAGGCTGCATTGCTACACTGTGGTTCAGGGATAACTATTTAATACGCATAACGATGTAAACTAATGTGGCATATTTCTGAACACGCATTCTTGGTTTCGGCACGCGAAGCTCCTGAATGTGAGGGTTTAGTTACACACAACTCAGCGGCGTTGTCTACTCACAGGCGAATTTCTTTGTAGCGTTGGAGGAAGATTGGCCTCCAGATGTACTGCCTGGAACATTGCAGTCTGGCGAGTGCCGACTGACTTTGAGCTAGAAACAAACATTTGGCACTGTCGTGGCCATATCATGTGCTTCATTCCTATGGATTACACTTTGCGAAAACATCGCGCAATGAAGTACAGTAGCACTAGTTAGTTAGATGAAAGAGCCAATTTTTCAATCTCGTATAAGTATTCATAAGTTGAAGCACGGTGAATTTTTAAATACAAACAGTTTACTGGAAGGACTTATCTACTTACATCCATGATCCCTGAAATAATTTCCTCAAAATGCCACTGCTTTAATAAACGTTATATTCAGTAGTATTCTCGTTACGTATGATTTGACATTTGTGCCCAATGGTTATAATTGTAGTGGTTTTAAGAAGTTATGTATAGTATGACATGGAAAATTTTTATTTTATGCTGTATTTTTTTTAAGCATACTAGGAAAGTAATTTGATTTACGGAACTTACGTTAAAAATTTATGGCGATTTTTTATGCACAAACTAAAATAAATCTTTTAACCATTAAAAAAATATTACACAGAATCCACCATGGTAGAGACGAGTTCTAATAAAACACACAAATACAAAGCAAGCAGTTAAAACCATTTCAAGACCATAGAAATAAATGCAGAAACACGGAAATAGCAGAGTTCAAAAACACATTTCTTAGTAATAGAAAAAGCAGTAGCACGGTAAAAAAAATTATCAAAGAAAATTTTACATAAGCAGACGGACCTCATGCAAAACGTTATATGCTGCGAAATGTCTGTAGCGAATTACAAAAAATGTGAACTAGGCAGTGCCTTGCTGTCAGCATATTGCGTGAGGATATAATAAATTTAAAATTTCGATACCTCTTATGTAAGTAGTACCTTTGGATGAAGAAATGTGTCTTTCGTATGCTTAACGACACTTAACGAAACGTCTGGAACACAAGCGAACATATTAGTTTAAAATTAATGAGAACGGAAACATTCTTTCATGATGTCCGGTAGCCAATCAGATGCCAGATTCGTCCCTGTAGCAATTTACAGCCAATCAGCAACTTTGTTAAAACATGGCAAATAAGTAGTATAAAAAAATATGGTTCGGGGGACAAGAGCATCAGACAACGGAATCAGGATTCGTCCGCCATCTTGAACAACATCACAAGCGCGGTCGCTATCTAAGATATCATCATGGTGGTTATCTTGAATTACATTGATCTTGGTGTGACCTTGACCCCAGAGTGACTCTGGGATAACCTTACCGGTGAAAATTCAATAAAGTTAATAAAAACTAAAAAAAATTTTTTTTTAAGCATGACAAATGAAAAAAAATGTAACAATTTACAAGTTTTTTTTAAGTTACCTAATTAAAAACTTTTTAAATGTTAAAAAATTTGGAGATACAAAAAAATATTAAAATGCTGTAAAATCAAAATTAAAAAAAATTGAAAAAAATACAAAACTTACATGTAGGAAGGCTAATGTTCTCTTTTTCTTACCGTCCTGCCATGACAAGCATAGAACTGATCCACCGCGAAATTTTTCGTTGGTGATTCAATCGGCCCTCACCAAACTACTTCCCTCGCCTGCATCCCCACTGCTACCAATTATCTTGCATATGCTCGTTTTGGCAATGCCCCCTAGAGTGCGCGATTGATTGCTCATATTTTCAGCAGTGACCACTGGAGTGCACCTATGTCAACTTTTGCCTATCCTGTTAGCTGGAGTACGCTGAAGCCAACTTGTGCCGGGTGGCGACGAGGCCCAAACTACTCTACGTTTGTTTCAAGCCACAAAATATGTAATTTTATGAATGTAATTATTTTGTATAGTTAAAAATATTATTTACATTTTTAATCGTTTTTTACTATGAATTTATTTGCTTGACAATGTTTTATGAAACATATTTAAATAAAGCACAAGAACTAAAACACACCAGTATTATATTTATATCGATTTTTTTATTCAGTTAAGTCCATACATTTCCCTGCTGCAGTAGTGTCACTAAAGCTACGATCAGCGAGGTGCAACACCATTGCAGGTTCTTAAAAGTCCATTATCATGGTGTGATATATGGGTGTCACTCATAGTACACCGGAAACATACACGACAGGGACTCGTTTGCACAACTAGAACAGTCATGTCAACGTTTACTGAAATCGAAACTGAAGGTCTTTTCACTAAAGTGACACTGATAACGTTTCGGAATTTCGGCAGAAGAGGTCGACCTTTCAGTTTCCACTGGAACAGAAATCGATGGCACAGTTGGTGGCGCAGTCATCTACGTCGAAGAACCAGATGACACTTATGCAGACCACGCGTGAAACACTGCCGATGTCACTGGCGAAGACTTCGAAAATTCTGATAGACCTACATGTACCTCGGCCAAAGAGGCAGATGGTACAGCTAAAGAGGTTAATGGCATGATCTAACAAGGCGATGGCATGGCCCAGGTAGTTGTTAACATGGTCCAAGAAGTAGATGGTATGGTGCAAGAAGTCGTTTATATGGAGCTATATGTCGAAGACATGAACCAGAAAACTGATTTTATGGTCGGCGATACAGAAGTGGAAGTCGATGGCACTGTACCATCTTTAGACGATTATGCTGTTGCTGGATCCTCGCCCACTGTTTCCATATCATATTTCTGTTGTAACTAATCAAGATGGTCCATGTTTCATCGCAAAAGATTTAACAAGCCTACAAGATTGCCGACCCTTATAATTCCTAAAACCCACCAATCACACATCTCGAAAAATACGCCATAATAAACGTAGAAACTACTGGTCTGTGAGTATCTTGTAAGAAAAACAACAGGTTTTAATCTAACGCCAGAACAGTCGACATGAAATCCTGCGTGTTTATAGTTAAATTGTCTTACACGCATACACTAATAGACTGTTTAATACACTGACGTTTGTGAAGAATGCAACTCCAAGAAAGAGACATGTGATTGAAATGAACTTTATAACACAGATTAGACACATGACAATACACAATTGATTAGGATTACAGGACTGTGCATGATATCTGTCCTTGAGAATTCAGTATAGTGTGAAGCCCCCCACATTCTGCAAGCAGAGCCCCTAAATATCGTGGAATGGAATCGAAAAGGACCTTAATATGTTCTGGGGAATCTCCCTCCACGTAGTTTGAATACGATTCCGCAAAGCATCAACAGTGGTTGTTGGAGGACCGTGATGGACAAGTCGCCGACCAACTATATCCCAGACATGTTTGATAAGCGAAATATCAGGCGATTTTGCAGGCCAGAGAAGCAGTGGTACCCGTCGTTCATTGAAAAGGCTTGCATATTCCTCGCCACATGTGGCCGGGCATTGTCCTGCTGAAATATGGCATGTGTAGTTGCCTGAAGAAGGGGCAGAACTTTGGGCTCTAAAACATCTTTGGTATAGCAGTTGCTTTTCAAATTGCCTTTAATGCATAGGAGTCAAGATTGCATGTTGTATCCAATGGTGCCCCACACCATCACACTTGACTTTTGTCTCTTATGCCGATCCGCAATGCAGGCTGCAAGATTGTGGTCACCACGGTAGCATCTAACATGTATGCGGCCATCACTGTAGGACAGGTTGAAGCAGGACTCGTCCGAAAACACTACATTTTGCCACTCAGCACACCAGAGAAGGCGTTCATGTGCCCATTGCGGTCTGAGGCGTTTGTGGTTTCTGACCAATGGAAACCGACGCAATGGCATGCGTGCCACCAGTCCAGACCGCAGCAGACAGGGTCGAACCGTCAATGCAGACAGGTCCACCTGTTGCAGTGCTCCAGTGTAGAGCCAACACTGTGAACGAGGCTGTATGGTCAGTTATGGCCATGCGAACAATACGGTGGTCATCCCACTCGTCACTGCGCATGTCCCTCTTCTATCAACTGGTTCCACACACACATCACTGTCGTATCAGCATATTCTTTACGAGCCTAAGTGTCACGGTATGACAAACACGTTTTCCGGAGACCGATCGTTCTGCCCCGTTCGAACTCCCTCACATACTGATATAGTGAGTGCCCTTTGATGTTGACGAGGCATACTGGCACTTGCGTTCACTTCGTTTGATTGCTCTTCACTGACTGAACTTGGCATAGCACTGACCTTTCTGGTCACATAAAAGTGGGTGCTGCTGGGTCTACGTGTACGCCATCTCTCTGCAATCGTAATCACTTATTGCTGGTACACTGTTCAACACATCCTCCGAGCTTCGATTCATTTGGCTATTCTTTCTGGGTGTTGCGATTTTCACATACAACAGTGCATTTGTGTATAACATTATTTTTATTTTCGATTTATTAAATGTCACCTATCTAATGCAATGTTTGCAAAAAAATTTTAAAAGAAAATATTGATGTAGTTTTATGTGCATGTAAAAAAAACGCAATATAATTTAAGATAAAATATATTCTCCATATAACCGACGATTCATAATACATAACCAATAAAATTAAAATTTTTTATCATCTTTAAAAATATTTACGACCTTATGCGAACCGAAAACAAAACAAGTACTGAATAATAATTATAGGCTGTCACATAAAAGACCAAGCACTTCACGCAAGGCAGAAAGCAACAACATCCTGAGAAGGTTCCCAATATCAATGGATCACTGCGAAGACCATCGATACATGCAGTTACACTTGCGTTCGATTGACCATCTGCTGCATTATCAATGCACTGTAGATTTTACTCCACTATGATAGATGGCTCGACGACTTCTGGCTTCACGACATCCAGCTCGATGATAGCAGTATAAACATAAAGCTCATCAACAGCAGGTACGATGGTGGTAGGACTTGCATCGACTGTTATGGAAATACCCATAGCTTGGTGAAGGGGGCGTTAACAAAAAAGGCGCCATTTCGACTTCGGAACTGGAGGCCTATCCATCGGAAGGCGCAGCATCAGCAATAGTGGAAATGTTGACGGGTGCATCATGTTGGTTATGCATTTATGCATTCCCCGATGTCTCGACCTCTGGTTCTTGGCCGGTCTTGACTGGTAGCTGAGTGGTCTGTCCTATGAAGTTTAAATGAGTCTTCGTGCAAGCAGAAAAAAACACCACATCTAAGATGCTAGTATGGAAGAACTGTTGTTGGACTTATGTGAAATACAGCACCCTTTCCAGGCTCGCAACATACTTCCTACTGCATTGGTCCGTTCGACAGGGGAAACCACGAAAATCTCGAGTGCAGCATGACACTACCATTGCAACTTTCCATGTACGCGTGTAGGTAGCCAGCATCCTAGTAACTGCATTCGAAGGTAAAGGGAACGGGCTTGACTCTTGCATAAATGTCCGCTGGGTGTAATGTGTACATTTGAGATCGGTGTCTAGCAGCTATCTGAAGGTGGGGAGATGCTCTTTATGATATGTATACATAAGGGGAGTGGCTGGCAAACATCAATGTGAATAATAAAACGAATATACACGAAATTAGCCTACTCGACTGGAGCAGTTGAGTAGGCTAATTTCGTGTCTATTCGTAGCCACTGAATACTGGCTCACTCAGCACTTGCAAAAAGATCTAAAAAAATTTCCATGTGCAGGTCCATTCATGTTCCGATCGGTTGCAGACACAACTATCCAACTCACTGTTTTTTCCCTTTTTTTTTTTTTTAATTTAGCCAAATGGGCAGACATATTCCGCCTGCATATCGACAATTTCCATATCTCCTATTTCATAAAGTTATTTCTTATGTTCCTGATCTACCACATATAATGGAGCCTTCAGGAATTGCATCAGCACATCGCATAACACATTTCCCACTTGATCGTATGGTATCTGGCATTTATCCCAATCCAGGTCATGGTAGTACTTGGTGAACCAATCGCTAATTTTCGTGTTATTCTCGTCCACGAGATTCCAGCGCAAAATATGGGGGAGAGGGATTATGAAAGACTGTGTTTTTATCTTGTCATAATCTTTATGGATCAAAGGCGATCTCCTAAAGCACAAAACCATTTAGGCTCTGTAAATCTTGATGAATACAGTACATCTTCACACTACCCTCGAAGACATTTAAACAGCTATCATGTGTGAACGTTTGTAGGAATACAGAATGTCCAAGAAGTCTCTTCCTGATTACAAACATTATTTATGTCCACTGTATGTAAGATATAGATGTGAAACTGTTGCCAAAATGTTGGAAAATTAACCAAGTTTTCTGTTGCATGTTTCAGTAACATGACTGTAATGTAGCAGTTGCAGTGTCGAGGAAACCAGACATTTTCACAAATCAGGAAAAAACTCAGTGTGTCCACTGGTACCATGAGACCTAGTCACGAATAACAGTGCAGATGAACTCTCAGACAATGCATGTAAAGATGCCACCCGATATCAAGAGCATTAAGTCATGGTACGACAAGATAAAGAACACATGATCTGTTGCTGACTTACGAGAACTGGCCGACCATCAACCTCAGCTGGTAGGTTGGAAGTAGTGAGAGAGTCTTTTGTGCTAAGTCTCAAGACATTAGTGCGTAGGGCCTTATGTGAATTACAGATGCCAAAAATTGATAATCATGGTACCTTACACAAACATTTATTATTTCGTGCATACAATGTGCAAATTGTTCAGGTTTTGTTGCCCAGTCCCCACTTGCTCCTGACACACCAAGTGGTGTTGTGTCTGAAAGAGCCCTCGAAGTTGAAAGTGATTCGGATTTAGAAAAGTGGCCATCACACATATCTGGTTTCAGTAGCAGCATGAGATGAACAGTATTGTGTTCTGTGTAGGTGGCATCATGTATTGTGATAGTTACTTTGTTTATTTGCAGCAGTTAGGTTAGGTTTTTAATTGATTGTGTGGCAGTGTGAAGTATGTTGCAATTGTTACTGTAAAATGAATAATTGAGAAATAATAATAATACAATATGAAAAGATATATGTGTTTCCATTTATTTGGTAAATACAAATTTTGTTGAATGGCATATGATGATTTAATTTACCTAAGCCCAGCTACACTTAATTAGCTGACTTAGCCAAAGGTGACCTAACACAACTTAAACTTACTTTACCTAACCTTACCTAATCTAACATAACTTAATCTATTTAAATATTATTTCAGATTCCAAAATGTAGAAAAATATAATGTACAGAAGTAATAGTAGTAATAGAAGACCTACTGCTTTGAAATTTTTCCGTTTCGAGGGGATAATGACTATTTCTAATGTGTTACTTTTTGTGACGAAGCGACCTTCTTTGTCAGTGGTGTGGTGAACTGGCAAAACGTGCGTATTTGGGGTCAGAGCCCCCTTGCGAGATGTCATAGTGTACCAGAGGCAGCCCAAAGGTGAATGTTTGGTGCGTACTTTTGCATAGCAAAATTAACGGACCATTATTTTTCTCTATGGCCATCCTTAACATCTCCATTGTTTGCGACTTATTGCTGTTGCTCAGTTGCTTGAATATCACCCAGATGCCATTTTCCAACAAGACAGTGCACCCCCTCATTGGGGTTTGAATATTCGTGCCTACCTTGATACAAAATTTCCTGAATCGGTCGTAATGGCCCTACAGCTTGGCTTCCATGCTCTCATTATATAACCCCATTGGATATTTTCCTATGGAGTTATGTCAAGGGCAATGTCTACAGAACTCCTGTATCAGATCTTGCAACTCTGCAACAATGGATATCTACATTCATTACATCGAGCCCTCCTGTGATGTTGGCTAATATATGGACAGAAATTTAATTCGACTATTTGTGGTATGTACTACCAAGAGTGTTCACGTGGAGATTTACTGATGTGTTGTCCTGTTGTAACGAAAATCTTGGTTCGTTTGCCAACATTTTGGCACTGGTTTCACGTCTCCATCCTACATGTAGCGGATATAAATAAAGTTTTTATTTATGGCAAGACTTTTCGGACATTCTGTATATTCTCTGCAGTACTTAAGATAGTACATTCACAGCCGCCTTGTCTTGGCAGTTTTATGGTGTGAGCCAATCGTGGAGTATCTGGCAGAAAGTGAATGTGTATGCAAGAACATTTCCATTTGTCGGAAAGTGTCGTCCTGAGATTAAACCTACAGTGAGTTGGTTCTGCTGTGAGAGAAGTGAAATATAAGTGCTCTGGTTGCCCTCGGACTCTGATCAGCTTGCTGGGAAGTTGAAGAGGTCAACATCGTGGCACACTGTCTCCCCGCCTCTGCGTCGGCCGGGTGGATAAACGGGCCAGAGGGTTATCAGTCCACCGGACTTGTCTGTGTGTGGCCACAATTCCCCTAGTGGGACCCCCTCTGGACGGCGAAGAGGGAGAAAAGGGTTTCAAGCCGGTCTGAGGCCTACGGCCTCAGGCTGCCCCTGAGGCTTGACTAGTGAAAGTGGACTTGGGACTTGTGTATTTGTCATACCTATGTACTGTGTGTAGTGTGGAGACTTGCGGAAGTAAGCACACATTGAAACTTGTTAGTGTAAAGTGTTGTGTTTTTGTATTGTACTCTTTAATTAGAGACTTGCAGAAAGTTGAAGAGAGAAGGAGGAAGATCCATCGTGCGGGTCCTGCTGCCGCAGGAGCACCATGGCGTCTTCTAGCAGCCCTGCTGGAATACCAAAACTGGGAGTAATGGAGGCACTGGGACTGACAGCAATGGAGGGATCTCCAACACTAAAAGAAAAGAGGAAAGGCCTAACTGGATTTTTGAAAAGGGAATTTGTTCCATGTGAAGTGACACTGGCAGCTCTTGAAAGGTTAAGGGACCCTTACTTCAACTGGAGAAGATTCCCGATGTCTGCTGACAAAAAGCGAGTGCACAGAAAGATCTGGAAAAATATCCAGGGAGTGAAGGCCTCCATCGTGAACTCCTGGGTCCAGGAGGTCTACGATGGCGAGTTACAGGGGTCGGAGGAAGAGGAGGAGGTTGCTGCCCCTGCTGTGGACGTTGAAGAGGCTGGAATTGTTGTCTCAGAAGAAGGTTCCTCTTCATCTGAAGAGGAGGCGTATTAAGAGCAGCAACTCGGAGAATACAAGAGTTTACCCTAGTGGGTAAGAAAGGCAAGCCCTTGAAGACATCACGTCTGGTCTTCCCAGAGACACAAGAAGCTGAAACTGTCCCCAGGTCCTCCTTGAAACCAGTTGCGGACGATCTTGCATCAAGTGCAAATAAGGCCAAGAGGAAACTGAGGTTCCAGAATGTGGTTGAAACGGAAACTGGGAGAGACTCACTAGATAATGAAAGGGAATGCATTATGAAGATGCACGAGGAAACCAAAGAGTTAGTGGAGTCCATGCAAAAATGGATTACAAGTAAAAGCTCTAAAATAACCTCGACCCAGGCGAATTGGTTGGTCCCTAAGCTAAGCCAGATACAAGGCAATATTGACGGAGTACTGATTCAGAGTAGTCAGTTACTGGGAAGACTCCAGCAAGTTCAACTTAGTGGACCAAGGCCTGATACCTTAAAGCCTTATAAACCGGAAGTGCCAGTAATTAAAAGTTACGCACAGGCAGCTGGTGTGGAATATCAGCCCAAACCGGCAAAAAAGATTGTTCTGGTTTACCCAGAAGCTGAAGGGAAGACAAGCACTGAGACCAGATAAATGCTAAAGAAGGGATTTGATCCCAGAGAAGAAGGCCTCCAGATTCGGAAATTAGAGGCATAAGAGGCGGAGGGGTATTGGTGGAAGCTGGAGATGAAAAGACACTCCAGAGCATTAACAATGCGGCAAAAATCCACTCATTGGGTTTGAAGTTGGAGGCGCCAAGGAGACGTGACCCCAAAGTGGTCGTCTATGATGTACCACATGGTGAGGATACCACAGAGCTACCTGAAACCATATTCAGTCAGAACTTTCGTGATGGCAAGTGTGGAGGACACACACTCGAATCCTTTAAGAGGGTGGTTACAATCAGCCAGAGAACTGGCCGTAGGGAGGCAGACAGGGTCAATGTGGTGCTCCAATGTGATCCCAATGTACGAAATGCACTCATAGACATGGATAGAATCTATGTTGGATACGAGAGTTGCCGAGTGCGAGATTATATCTCGCTCTCGCGCTGCTATAAGTGTCAACAGTGGGGGCACATAGCCGGAAAATGCAGAGAGAGAGAATCCACATGCTCAATGTGTAGTGCAACGGGCCACGAGTATGGAAATTGCCCGAAGAAATCAGACAATACGCACAAGGATTCCTGTGCAAACTGCAAGAAAAAAGGGCAACCACATGAACATCGGGTTGACTCACGAGATTGTCCGGAGTACCAAAAGGCCTTGTCTGTCGAGCTCGCCAGAATAAATTATGGTGTGTAACACTATTAAGGTTGGGCAGTTAAATATGCAGCGGTCAGCGGCGGTGGCGGCTGAGCTGAATAGGATCGTGGTGGAGCAGAAGCTTGATATTGTCTTGTTTCAAGAGCCCTACGTGCCTTTTGATAACGTTGTGGGCCTGCGGGGCGAGGTGTACACCTGTGGCGTGTCCCCCCGGGGCTGGAGTGCTGGGAGCCAACAAAGAAATGAATATAACCATGATGACGAGTGTATCTGATACGCACCACACATGTGTACAGGCCATCAAGGGTACTACTGAGTGTTGGTTGGTTTCCTCGTACTTTCAGTTCGGGGACGACACACAGACACACGTCGATAGATGGGAAATCATTGTGAACACATTAAGGGAGAAACCGCTCATTATGGGAGCGGATGTTAATGGAAAATCAGAACTGTGGCACTCCCCCGTCACTAATGAGGCGGGGGAGATAGTAAGCCAATTCATTCTAACGAATGATCTGGATGTAGCGAATCTGGAAGGTAAACTCCCAACCTTCGTTTCGCAGGCCCACGAAACAGAATCGTTTCTGGATATAACTGTTACCAACAGAAAGGTAATGTGACAGATGAAAGCTCGAGTTNAGGTATATAATAATATAAGGCACTGGAATGTGACAGATGAAAGCTCGAGTGATCATAGGTTGATCACGTTTGAAATTCACGGAGGTGGTTATCGTGAGCCCGAACAAGTGGATAAAGAGGTCCGTTATATACACAATATGGCGGACTGGCCAGTCTTTGACCGGGCCCTGCTGGGTAAGCTTAGCTCATACAATGTCATGGGAACTCTGGATGACCGAGTCAAGCAATTGACTCGGATTATCCAGGAAACATGCGAAGAGAATTTGCGGAAAACAACTAAGGGCCTCCCAAACCTATCCTGGTGGGATGTAGAACTGGAACGAGATCGGAAAGCTCTCAGGCGGGACAGAAGACATCTTCATTGACTAAGGGGAGAAGAAAGGAAACAATTCTCGAGCATATATAAAAGTAAGAAGCAGGCTTACTTTAGTAGGGTCAGGAAAAATAAGACAAGATCATGGGAAAACTTTATCACGTAAATGGGAAACGAGGACCCGTTCGGCTTGGTCTATAGACTTGCTGCGAACAAGTTGAAGAGAACGGTGCCACCGCCGTGTATGAAGATTAATGGTAATCTGATCTTGGATCAGAAGAAATCTATGGAAGCTCTGCTCCACGCGCTCCTACCTGATGACTCCCTGGAAAATGAAGAGGAGGGGCACTCCATTAGGAGACGGTCTATGACTATAGTGCCAGAAGAACAGGATGCACCTGATTTCAGTATGGAAGAACTTACTGCTATTATGTATAAAATGAAGAACGGTAAGGCTCCTGGAATCGACAGAATAACCACGGAGATACTAAAAAGGTGTTTCTCCCGGATAAAGGATATTCTCTTAGATATTGTAAATGACTGTCTTCAAACTGGAGTGTTCCTCTCCCCATGGAAAATGGGTTTGTTGAAAATCTTGTACAAAGAGAACAAGAAGGACCTGGATGACCCCAAGTCATACAGGCCACTGACGTTGCTTCCGGCGCTGGGCAAAGTCTACAAAAAAATGATTAATCGAAGACTCACAATGGCATTAGAAGCAGAAGGAATGCTAAATGAACTACAGTACGGGTTCAGAAGAGGAACAGGGACTGACTTCGAGCTTGCGGATGTCATGAAGAATATAAGAGAATCCCCACAAAAATATGTAATGGCTATTTTCCTCGACATCTCTGGGGCGTTTGACAATGCCTGGTGGCCGGAGGTAATGCACAGACTGAAAATGAAGAAATGTCCTGCCAACATTTACAAGGTCATCCAGGACTTCTTTGCAAACAGATGGAGCATCTACTCCAACAAGAACTTACAAGTAAAGAAGAGACTGACTAAGGGATGTCCCCAGGGCTCGGTCCTAGGACCGATCCTATGGAATATCCTTTTCGACGGTTTCTTGGAATTGGAACTCCCCACGGGGTGTACAGTCTTTGGCTATGCGGACGATGGCTTGGTACTTGTATAAGCCAATTCTAGAAAGGAACTTGAGACGAAATCGTCCATGAATATGGATAAAGCCTGGGAATGGTCTAAAGATGTGAAATTTCAATTCTCTGTGGACAAAACNCGAAATCGTCCATGAATATGGATAAAGCCTGGGAATGGTCTAAAGATGTGAAATTTCAATTCTCTGTGGACAAAACAAAAATAATGTTGGTTAAAGGGAAATTGCAAAGATCCCCGACTGTGCGCTTCGGGGGACGACCGATCAAGTATGTACAAGAATTTAAATATTTGGGAGTCATCATGGATGATAAGATGAGTTTTCTGAAACATATTGAGTATGTGTCGCGGAAGGCAGTGGTGGTGTTTCAAAAGTTGAGAAGGATTGGAAACACCAGTTGGGCCTAAACTATGGTACCTTGCGTACCATATACAAGGCGGTGTTCGAAGCAATAATATCTTATGGAGCTGTAATGTGGCACCACCGTGCTGACCTTTCGTGACACAAAAGGAAACTAATTAGTGCACAGAGGGCTGCTCTGCTGACTGTAACAAGGGCATATAAAACTGTACCCAATGAGTCTCTCCCAGTTGTTGCTGGAGTTCTGCCTGCTGATCTTCTGATCAGATACAGGGGCCTTGTGGCGGAGAGATCGCGGGCTGGCAGGCTATCTAAGGAAGAAAAGGAGGAGGTGTACGATGAAATCATTCACCTTACCGTTAGTTCTACCTGTTTGAGGTGATTTGGTAGGCAGACGTATGAGCTCCTTCCAGATATCAGAACAAGGTTTAATTGCAAATGGCTAAGTACTAATTTTTATAGTATGCAGCTAATTACTGGGCACGGCAACTTCAAGGCCAAGTTACACAGTCTGCAGCTTGTGAGATCTCCGCTATGCGAGGTCTGTGGTGTCGACGACACCTCACAGCATGTACTAATGGACTGTTTAAAAACAGAAGACCTGCGAGAAGCTTTCAGTGAGAAAATGGAAGAGATGGGCATTCACTTGGAAGCAAGAAATATAATGGATAACAAACAACTATACAGGATGTGGAGTGATTTCGCCACCAAAATTGGTAGAAGACTAGAGGACTTTGACAAATGGAATCGGCAAAATTCTGATGACCCATGATAGGGTACTCAGGTAAAGGCTTTAAAGAGCAAAAGTCAGAGTATCTTAGATTGGTGAGGAGGACAGGTTTTAAACGAGAAAACCAGTAGAATACTGAGTTAACGGCAAGTAAGAAAAGTGAATGGCCCGAAGAGACCAAGAGGAAAGTGCAGTGCACTGTCTTACCCACCAGGGTACAGTTGCATTGCATGAGGATGGAGGGTGTGCTGGCCTTCGGGCCTTAAAACCTGTCGTATATTGTATTATACAATAGATTATATTCGTTGTAATATGCTCGTCCTGATTACTCAAATCCTAAACCATGATTGGGGCCATACACTTGAAAGTAACAGGGCTTAGAATCAGGAACTTTGCATGTCCATTATATGCATGTTGGAATCGTGCATACATTTGATACTACAGCTGGTTCGTATACCAATGCTGGTGAACCTCGTATTCTCATTAAAGAAGCTGGACTTAAACGATTGATACATCGTTTACTGCCAACAAGTTGATACATCGACTTGTTGGCAGTACTGCACAGGGTATGTCTCTAGACACCATGACCTGAACACATAGATTTCTTGTCACCAGCCATGTTCTTCGACTTTTTGAGACATTCAGCAGTGTTCAATTGAATATGATACAACATCCATCCCATAAACTGTATCTTCAGTTCCACGACTTCCAGGTTATCTTCCATACAAAAGATGGTACCCATGTGCATGTTTGCGAGAAGCAACTTCAATTCCTGCTTCGAATTTATGATAATGTGTTTATAATATTCGGCAAAGCTCAGAAACATTGAGAAAACGATGCGCACCTAAAACTTGACTTCTATTTATAGGAACATTTTAGTCGTCATCTATTCTCAACCAGCCATTTTGGCTGCAGATAGCTCTTCAGGCAAGAGAGAGATTTAGTTTTTATCATTGTCATTATGCTGACATCTCTAGTCGGGTCCACCTCGACACCACTGAGCAACTACCTGATGCGATAGATCATCAGGTGAAGAATGCCATTGCTCATAGTTATCGTAGAAATCAGGTTCAATCGATCTTTTTTCATTACAGTCCCCCTAAATAGCAGTAAAGTCATTCTTGGAAGAGTGCAAACATCTTGGTGTTGGACCATGACATGATCTTCTGACAGCAGTGTGTATGGCTTGAACAATAATGGCTGGTACACATGAAGTTCCACTTTCGTCATTCTGCCTTCAGAAACTATGGCTCTTGGAAAGTTTATGTAATCGTCCATGGCGATCAAATTCAAAGTGAAGACTGCTAAGGCAAAACTTGTTGGCATGCATTAACACCTTGGTTTCTCGTGGTGTACAGATAGCCAAATTTGTGGCTTCGGATTGGATATATTATTGCCATCTTCTCAAATGCAGGTGTTGAGTGATTTCAATGTTAAGAAAGTTCACCAATTCTCTATGCTGGTTGTCGATAAACATGACCACCTTGTGAGCTATATTCGCAACAACCAGAATGTAAATAATGCTTTGTGGTGCCACGGCCAGTTTGAAATCGGGGGAAGGGGGAGGGCCATCGGTGAAATATCATGCATGGTTCGTTCACGGTTATTCGTGGGCACTCAATGTAATAATATTTTGCATGTGGACTATTTCTTACTAGCCATTGCAACTTGGTTATTATCTCCCTGTTTTATTCGTATTAATTATAAATGAAATATTATAATTTATAAGTAAATTATGACTAAAGGTTAAAATTTACCAAAAATAAGCTTTTTTAACGTTAACACAGGTATGAAACGCTTGCGATACATAACATATTGAGGAAACAACCAGACATGTCATAGATGGGGTGATTTACAAAGGTTTGATTCAAAAATGTGAATAAACCGCAAAAAGACTATAGCATCTTGCTTGTCTGCCACTAAGTTGTGTGCCAATGGGCAAACTGCAGTTTATCCGTATCATGTTAACTGACAAAAATGTTTACTATCCGCGACGATTGCTGTGTTTTGCCAGCTACGTAGATACGTCACTCGAATCCTAGCATCTGTCCGATCGTATCGAGTTTAGTAAAGTCGATATTTCCGCTGCATATTGTCTTATCAGAGTAATGAGATTTCTACAAGGTCATGAGATTATATCAGGAGATAGCGATTCTTTGTTGTACCTTGCAAGGTCATTTATGTAGTTAAAACCCGTGGGCAATTTTACCTTACGTGAAATACATCATTTATATTCACGAGGTACAGCTTGTAGTTTTTCTCCTCGATGTTTGGTATTGCATTGTACATTTTAAACTCACCAGTCCTATCCACCAGTACCCATCCAGGTGGAGCGGTGGGAATTCATTGTTCATATGACTGGTGGTTTCTGGACGATGTTAAAGTTTTTAATTCAATTTAACTTGTTTGATCGAACAAGGAATTGAAGGTAAAAATGCCCACAGTTCCGTGTGTTCGGCAAATGTTCCACCTCGTATTCATGTGTCAGGGTCATCGTTCCACAAAGGCATTGTCGCAGTTCGAGTGGAGGCCTTCGCTTACTGAAACTGTTATAGTAGTCTGCACGAATGCATCATTTCATGCAGGCAATACCAGATGCACCATTGCTTTTCATGGTGTCCAGATATATTGTGGTACATTCAATTCATTATATTAAGGGTTAGTTTGCAAGTCGTCTTGCATAAACACTGCCCTGAAATTACGTACTTAAATTTTGCATGATTTTCCTGATGCATCACTTTTGCACACATCTGCCTCCTACTGGGTACAACTGTAGGTATATGCCTTTCCTATTTTTCCCCATTGCTATAGCTCCCATATTTGCATTGTGTCATTAGACTTCGGCCAAATGATTTCGTTTATTCGATATGGTGTTGATGACTCGGACGATACTGTGTTTATGACTTCAATTAGGCCCCTGATGGTACTAATGGTAGAAAACTGTCAGTAGACCATTTTTTAGCTTTAATGATTTTGTATTTTCATGGACATCTACATTTCCACTTGTACCCTACTATTACTCTTTACACCTATTCCATTCTTCATATTGTATTACGTACTGTTCGAAATTCCCCAGGCAGCTTTTTGCTCCGAGATCTATGTCTGGCGATTTGCATATCTGGTTGGCCTTATGCGCTAGTATCATGTCTACCATATTCCTAGTTTCGAGATCCTTGTCCAGGAGTAGGCAATTTCATATTCCTTGTGTGCTTCATCCAGGGCAATGACACAAATATCTTCCTGGTCTGCAGAGAAAGTATCCAGGTACGTGCAGCTCGAACAGCTTACAGTTAGTCAATGCAACCAAGATGTCTTGTCCAAACTTAAACTTTTCTCTTCGAGACATAGCCATGAACTGAATTATGTTTATACAAATATGGCAACTTTCAATGTGTTCATGACACAATTAAGGAAATCGTCAAACACATTGTTCATCTTCCGATTAAAGTTTGCGAGGAAGACGTTGAAGTCTGCCTATGACTCACTTAATGGTGAGCTGTTGTCCAATACCATTAGGTGTATGGTTGTAGGGCCACTCAATTGTGGCAAGTCATGAGTGCTGCTGAGTTTCCTCTAAAAATTAAATTGCATTTGGTTCGAGAACATTTGTCTGTACTGCAAGACCCTGCAGCAGCCAAAATACTAGCAATTGGTGTAGATTCTGCAAGTAATTTATGGTATGAGTAATTTTCTGTGCTAGGATAACTAAATGGTGGTGCCTCCAAGTGAAGCACTAACAAAATTCATATTATATTTGGATGATGTTGCATGCAAGAAATAAACCTGCATGCAAAACCACTTTAGCATGGAATAGCATGCGAATTCAGGCTTTATATACCTGTGGATAACTTATTCGTGTATACCTAAACAATTACTTTGTAAAAATGTAAAAATGTTGTTTCGCATGGACGAAACGAATTTGCGATATGTGTATGACCATCTAAACACAGACATGATGTTCGCAGAGTTAAAGAATTTGAGTACCTTGTGCTGCAAGTGAAAATATGGTATATTGTTTATTGTGAAACATTAACCCCCATATTACAGTAGGTATCG
Source organism: Clitarchus hookeri (assembly GCA_002778355.1). NCBI lineage: Eukaryota > Metazoa > Arthropoda > Insecta > Phasmatodea > Phasmatidae > Clitarchus > Clitarchus hookeri. Next base: position 191,474 of record NQII01002590.1, on the reverse strand, counting down.
AGAGTTGTTCGGCGATGAAAAGTGTAACAGTCTCATACCGAGAAGTGATGGGACCTGCAATGCCGAAAAAAGAATCATTCGAAACATAGGCGGACCTAAACGACCTGAAAATGCTGCTACCAAAAACTTTGTTCTCAAAGCTGGTAATTGAGTCATGTTGGGATTGCGCATCATGTTTTCGAAGGAACTCCTTCGGAACTTCTTGTCAGATTGAAAGTAGCATCCACACAAAGTGAAGAGAATTCGGAAAGCCTGGGAGGTTTCATAACATGTAGCATTAAACTCTCGTATTTTCCGGTTTCCCACATCAGGAAAGTATTGGATATCTGCTACAAACATCTGGACAGAATCGAAAGATGTATGTCGGAAACTATCTACTAATCCTATAATAACAAGTGAGTGTAACCATTTTTATGCAGTATAATGTCGGAAATCGCTAGCAATCTGTATCGAGCGATACAGCCTGTTGACCCGAAATATTTGCTTTCCAAGAGTGTCAGGCTTTCAAGCCTTCTGACAAATGAAGACATTTTCAAGCCTGTAACATGAAGTCTCGATGTACTTAGAAAATATGACGATGCAATGGTAGTGGTGAATATCAGAATCGGCGGTAGGGCTGATCCTACAAAGAAGCTGAAACACAACAATGTGTATGCAGGGCGAGACAATGGGACGAATATGGATTTACTGCATAAGAAAAGGACAAAAGAGAGCCCTCAATACCAGTGCTTTGGTTAGCCAGTACCTATGATAGTACTTATTTTGGCTTAATGATACAATGCACAGTATGCACAGGTATGACTATTTATGGTTCCTTGGTGCCAGAAAATAGAACACCTACAAATTGACATGATCCAAGTAGGCGATTACATAGACTTATGGTCGTTACAAATTGCTATTTTACAATAGACCAAGGAATAGACTGAGTACGACCTGCCAGAAAGTAAGAAGTTGCTCAATATTATCCATGCACTTTAACGTGATAATGATCCTTATAAGAAGAAAGATCATGGAAAACTCGAGATTATCGCAGAACTATTTGGTGGACTAACAGTGAAAAATTTCGAAATTCTGAAGAAGATTTAAGATATTGTCATCGACTATATACATATTCTTGGACAACCCGAACGAACTGGTTGATGCAATGAAACTTGCTTTCACTTCCAAACTGTTGGCAGTTACTTGCACACCAACAAGATAATTTCGGTCATTGAAAAACTGAAAGAGGGAGGCTGCATACGATGAGACAATTGGTAACTGCACATGGTCATAAGATGCAACGACCTCCGGTGCAATGTCGTAATATATGGGATAAACGACATGTTTCAAGGTGACATCTTCAAAATGATAACACATGCTTAAGTTAACAAGGCTTTTAACACATGCTGACAGTCATCGATGTATATTGCAAATTCACCTGGGCCACGGTCATCGAGAAGAAGAATGCGACTGATTTCACGAAGGCGATTGTAGACATATGAAGGAAAGTCACATATCGACCAATCTGCACTTAGCATTATTCTGCATTTCAAGGAATCATGTAGAGAGGTTCAACTGGATTGTGATGAGCCGAGTGTGGACACATTTCACAGCGAATGGAAACTTCTGGAGCAACTGCCAAAAACTCGTTCGCGAATATAACTCTATGGTACAATCTACCACACATATAAAACCCAAAGATGTGTAGTAAGAAACATTTATATGAACCGTGAACACCAATCCAAATATGAGGGACCCTTGCATTCAAAAACCCAATTTCTGAGTCCTGGTGTACATCTTCAAACAGATTGCATATCCGAAAAAAACTTTTCTGTGAATTGAAGACTGAAACATTTTCATGTTAGTTGAGTTATATAGTCCATTCACGGTTTCTTCGGATGTTTTGAAACGAACCTATAAAAAAATCAGCCTAGGAGTAAAATGTCAACCTGTTTTTTAAATAACTTGTATAACACAAATATATATAACACTTTGATTAACCTTAAAGTATTGTATTTTTGAATAAATGAAACTTTAACTTAGTATCTTCTATAATTTGTAATGTTTATTTCGTATTAAATACGAATTAAAAACAGTGACAGCAGCGATGTCTTGGCAACTGCTAGTAAGAAATAGTTCACAGATGAAATATTGTTTTAACCTAGTTTTTGTGTATGCTATTTGTAAATTAAACGTTGCCTCTTCTAATATTTAAATTTTTAGGTACCACTGAAGGAAACAATTTCATTGTTACAGTTAAAAAATATCAGCTTAAATTACAGTGCATAGGCCATAGTGACATGGTGATTTTTTTCGTCCGATTTCCGTCCGAGGAAGAAACGAATAGGCGGAGCGGAGCTTGTCGCTCTCTCTCTCTCTCTCTCTCTCTGTCTCTTTTTCGCGCGCTCTCTCTCTCTTTGTCTCTTTTTCGCTCTCTCTCGTAAAATTTCGCACTGCTACTGTAGCAGCAGGAAAATTATACACATTTTCAATTTTAGCATATTTAATACTTATTGCAGAAAAAATAATGATTAATGGTTTGAATACTTATTATAATATATTCAGACGTGATGGCGGGAAGGTTACAAGTCTGAAGTTGGCAGAAGTCGCGACTGGTGACATGACATGGCGTATTGCTCATAGAAAAGAGAGACTGAAGAAGCATTCATTTCTCTTCTCGCGAAAAATACTTAAAAGTGCTACATCATGTTTGTACACCTTGTGATTTTTAAACCTACATAGTAAAGTTACGATGTTTCGATAGATCTATTATTCCACGGCAGGTATAAATATATAGTAACCTGCATCTTGACCGCTGTGTGTGAAAGAGTGTTGTTGTCTTTACGTTACGGTGTGCCGCCTGCCAGTGTGTATGTGATTGCCAATAGTGGATGTGCAAAGTTTATATTATTTAACCGTAAACTGTTTTAATAACTAAATTATTTTTTTTAAAGTCACGTCTGTATATTTATCACAACATAACTGTGCCCTAGGTATTTGAAACACAATTGTGTAATGTGCTTACAGATATATGATTTTAATGTTTACCACAATTCCAACTAATACTTAGTCCAGCCAGATAAACCTAGCAAACATTATGTAACAATGCATATACATATGAGTGGAATGAAAGCTACGGTAGACCTATTTGTGTGCATTTTCACCACTATTTTTTAAGTTTGTTGCTGCTAAGTACAAAATATAAGCGATACGAGTAGCGTGCTTGAATTTACTGTGTCTTTTCGTTAGACTGGTTATTTCCTTCGTTTTAATATTTATTCGAATTGAAGCTGACCTTTTAAAGAAATAACCCAACACATATAATTTACAAGAGTTTAAATAGTACTGTTCTTTCACCCGCAGTAGTAACAAGGTTAAACACAGTAGCAGCAAAATATTAATGTGTATTACTTGTAATGTGCTGCATCGTGTATAACAAATATGTTTACAATGTAAAATAATAACTTAAGGACTATTGTTGATTACGTTGTTAAAAAGTCATAAAGCGGACCTAAATATGGTTACAGGCTTAAATTGTGAATATTCGTAAGAAATGGTATTAAAATATGAGAGAATTCTTCAAACAGCTGAAAACAGTAAACAAAGCATTTAACAGTTAAAATGTATTAGTCACATTTTTTATGTTTACATGTAGTGAAATGATACATAATTGGTAACCATTTTAGAACTTAAGCAGGGCTTCAGAAAAGTTTGAAGTGATCGTGAATGGCCTATATATGAGCAACTACTATCACGAGAATTTGAACACGTTGCGTGCTAGGCGTGGCGTCTATGCTGAGGAGATCTAGCCTACAAGGTTCCCAGATGATTATGTGTTCGAGAAGATTATGTGACAACAAAGTGAGCACCATTAAATTAATTGGTGGGGTTTCCCGGCCTGCTCAAATTCCCGAGTCACCGATATAGACATCGAGAGATGAACACTGTGTAGATGGAATGGTACTTTCACAGAAGCTTTGTGAATAAGAAACATACATACACGTAATTTTTGGCATGGGCATATGTGTTTCCTAATGTTGTTGTAGTAAATAGACTTTACTGACTAATGTACAAATAAATATACTCTCATCGTCAAAATAATAGTTGCACCCACAAAAAGTGTCGGATTTTAATGATATTCGGAAGGAAAGCAAAAGTTAAAAAGAATAAGGAATGGTTGCAAATAGAGACTGGTATGCACAATATTTATTTTGCTACATTTATAACTCTCACTATGACGTCGAGTTGCCATGTTCAAGAGCACATTCAACCAGATGTCGCAGCATGGAGTTGTTGAGGTCCCCAATGGTGTCCTGCAATAATTTATCCCAAAAAGCTTAAACATATTTTAGCAGATTTTGCGGTAGGAGTGGGGTCGCGATAGATCAGCCAATAGCATGGGACACATTTTCAATTGGGGATAGGTCTGATAAAGGTGGCCATTACAGAGCATCCATGGATTCAAAGCATGCTCTTTAGAAGACATCAGTATGATGACGAGCACTGACATGGGCATTCACAAATGGCAGGGTCACTGGTTACAGGATCTCATGAACGTACCATTGAGCTTTCAAATTACCAGTGATGAAAACCAACGTTAATTGAGCATCGTACGAAATCGTACCCCACGCCATGATACTAGGCCGTCTGGATATGTGACCTGTGACAACAGACTGTAAATCTTGGCGCTGCCCACATTGTCTTCGTCATTGCCACCAAGTCAAAAGCGATACTCATCACTGAAGATCAAACACTGGCATTCTGTATGGCTCCATGACAGTAGGTAACACCATTATATTCTGGGGCGATGTTGTGTTAAAGGCAGTCGTCGTAACAGGCTATGTGTAGTAGTCCTGAATTTTCTAGCTGTCTGCCTATGGTACTGGCACTCACAGCATGCTGCAGAGTGAGCATCACTGCTCGCTGAATGTCCGCAATCGTTGCAGTTAGCGCACTCCATGGATGCCGAACAATCCGCTGGCTCTCCCTCGGTGTGATTCGTGGCTGTCTCCCAGATCCTTTATGTCGTGTGTGCATGCCTTCCTCTATTCTCTGAGGCCCATAGTATGCTGCAATAATATCCACACAACCGTTATCGCGAACAATATAGCAATATGACTATCCTGCTTTTCATAGCACTACAGTGGGACCTCTCTCAAATGCTTCAAACTCTTGTAAGTATTGTCGAACTAATCTCCTAGTCATACTACATTTTGAAGGGGTTTTATCGACACAAAAGCACGAGTCAGGATTGAAAGCATGCACAATGGGACGATCTTACATGGTCAGGCAGGTACAGCGACAAGGCTCACACTTGTTGACATACTTGCATGGCTGAGCATGAAACATGAATTATCTGCATGTCTTACATTATCATATATATCATCCATGTTTCATCAATTTAGGTTTGTGTCTTGTCAGTGCAACTGTTTTTTGAATATGTGTTTATATATATGCAATATTGATGTTTATCTGCCAAAATCTGCTTGATTAAATCTAATTTATTTCATTAAGCATTACGATGCAAATAAATTAATAATAAAATGTTTACAAAATCAAAATTGAGATTGCACGACATAGATAATAACAGAAAAATTAAATATGTCGAGTCGACTACTTTGTGGGTTGGGACAAACATGGAGTAGTTTGAGCTTCGGCACAAGTCGGTATCAGTGCACTTTAGCCTTCAGGTTTGGCAATGGAAAACATGGAATGGGTATACTCTGATGGTCGATGCTGAAAAAATAGGTTATCAGTGCATTCTAATGGGCAATGCCAAACGAGCATATGAAAGTAGAGGGGTTAGTTGGTTGGGGCCCGACTAAATAGGCAATAAAATAATTATTTGTGGGTCGGTTGTCTACTGGTTGCCACACTGGGAGAATGTGCACCATTATCTTTAAGAAAATCCAGTCCTGGATCTTTTACATGTAAATTTTTTTATTTAGATATTTTTATTTTTATTTAAAAAAAAGAGTTTTAATGTTTTTAATTTTTAAATATCATTAAACATTTTAAAAATAAAGTTTTTTATGAAACTACAAATATTTATTACCTTTTGTAAATTTGATTTTTCATACATTTATAAAAGCAGGGCAATATAAACTTTTTACAATACATTTATTTTGCATTTTTATGTCTATCGATTTTCAGCTTTAAAATGTAATTCCAAAGTATGTATGTATGCCAAAGGTAACAATCGAGTCATAAACAACTCCATCCTAGATGGCCGCTATAATATCGTCAAACATGTCATCCAAGATGGCAGACGAATCATGAATCTGATGCCTGGTGGCCTTATCCCTGTACAATCTTTATTATACTACTTTGTATAAAATGTCAATTCTCTCTACCACAATCTGCCAAAATCTTTGTCATCGAAATATATATATTTTTCTAATAACAAGAAATATATTGTCGTTAACCACTTGAAGCGAAACTTAAATCTGCAATCTCCTTTTAACGTCTAAGAGGAGAGGTACATATTAAAACATAAACGTGAACTCGATTTTAATGTTTGTACCAGCCAAAATGTTTGCCTACCCGTGGCGATATTTTTACAAGTTTTTGTAATCCGTAATAATTCAAGTGCAATTTCTTTACGAATTTGACAGTATAGTGGGTAATTATATTTTTATTATAAGTCGTGTTTTGGTTGATTTAGAAAAAAAACATGGCTTTCCAAGAGCATAATACATAGTACAGTATTTTGCCATCATTTTAATTTCAGTTTTATGTTAATAGCATTCGCATGACGAAAATTAGGAGCAAATTAAAACTATTCTTACTACTACAATGTTAGTAGAGAATGTAAATGCAGTTGATTTACATGGGCCTTGGACCATGATTTGACTCCGGCGATTTGTAAGGCGTGAGTGCCAAATTTATCAGTCGTAGTGTTACCCATGTTTAATAATTAATATATATGTAATAAATAAAAATATATAACCTACTTTTCACATTATTTTATCGTTTTGGAAACTTTTCATATTGTAGATGGTTATATGTAATATATCAGCAAATGCATTTTTATTCATTTCCATGGTTTTTTGCGTTTTTAAACTGAAATTTTTAGCTCCATTGACATAAATTGTAACGTATATTTAACAGAAGGTTAGCAAAGTTAATTCACCAAATAATTAAAAATTATGTTCTAAATCATTTCTATAGCAAACTATATAAAACAAAAAAAATTAGTTTTTATATGGAACGTATGTTCAAAAAGCGCACAAATGTCAGTAATGGCACGTAATTTAAGCGATTATGTAAAGGTACTTGCAAGCACAATGTGAGTCAAAGTAAGGCTACTTCTACTACAGGTTGGGAAGATCAATGTTAAAAGTTTGGCAAGGGACCAGATTCGATTTATTTTCCACGTTAAAAACAGATAATTTCAATAAACATAAATCAAATATATAGTAACTTCGTAACTAACGAAAATTTTTCTTTTCTTTTATTCACATAGATTAAAATTTTAATCAAAAATTACCTTTTGGAACACTGCACACCTGGTGATGGAAATTTTCCCTATGCCAAAATATCCCATAAGAAATTTGTTTGGTTCCGAACTTGTAGTATAAATAACTTAAGTAGAAGCGAGGAAGCAGCTTTACCTTGAGCAGTAGCTGGTAGTCGTTAATCCGCTGTATGGGAAGTTTGAGGTGCTCCGACAAGGACTTGTCGTCGCCTAGCTGCTGACTGCGCTCCTGCACAACAAGCACATCTCGCTCTACCATCTTGCCATATTACTGACTGCTTTGTCAAACCAAACACTCATCAGTCGCTCTCCACGCCATCTTTACTGCCAGGTACCTAACACGGAGACAAGCTAGCCAGGCAACTCAAAAAACACCTTCCTTAAACATGACACTATGTTTGACTGTCAAATCTATCAACATAGCCTACCGACAGAACACTTTCTTAAAATCAAAAGTATTAATAATTACCCACAAAAACGCGTGTAACTGATATGATACAAAAAACAATTGTTTATGGTGTGCTTCAGTGAACATTATTTTGTTATCATTACCGATACGATTACAGCCGCAAAGCGGAAACACTTATTTCATAGGTTGAATTTTCATAAAACAGTCCCTGTATTGAAAATAATAAAACCTTTCTCCTCCTTATCCCGTTGAGGGGCCGCCTACCTGGCGTTTGAACTGCGCTGCAGTGTGTTTGAAAAACTAGTTTTTTTTTTTTTCACGAAAATATTAAACACGTTTCGAATGTGTTTACCTACGAAAAGAATACGCATTTTAGACGAGGCCTGTTGAGTTTTTTAAAGATGTTACATATTTATATTAGAAACATCACACTCGAACATAGCTAAAAAGGGCTTCTTCAAAACACTGTATCTCAAAATATAAGATGTCAAAAACAAAAGATTTAATTGCCCTGCAGTGAGCCTTGTCACAGCCTTTTCATCAACAAAATGGTAGGGTTACCGCTTAAATTTCCTTAGCTAGACGCAGCACAAAGAGAACATTTCTCGCAAATTCAGAGCTTTGCGCTTTGTGGCAATGGCGCACTTGATTTGCGTAACATTATAGCCCTTGTCACTCCTGTACTTCTCGGCTTCAAACACGGTAAATAATTTTACATAAAGAAACCTATTTACTGAATTTCAGTACTGTAAATTATTATTCATAGCCTCTGGATAGTAATATACAGGATAGTCTGAATAACGTGGACACGCCCAAAATTTTCGGAACGATTGCAGATCACGAAATGCGGTTTTCACTAAATGAAATTACGTATGGTGGCAAGAAATTTGCCACAAAGTGACAATTCGTAACACGTGTATGGACAGAAATAATTAAACCATATATGATTTTTCCCCTGGAAACATACATTTATTTTAACGGCATCTTAAAGTACGCGCAAAGAGGAATTCAGTGATTATAGCCTATGCTATGTAAAGTTACACAGAAACGTCAAGAAATAATGTTGAAATATGATTGAGTTAAGTGGGCCGGTAGCATGGGGTAGTGGACCTGTACTCACAGCTGTAAGCAAGCAACACGCATCGTGACCCATCCTGGTCGGACCACTTCCTTATAGCAGCGTTGGAGTTAACTTAATGGGGCAAGGGGCACGGAATTCGATATTGGACAAAGGAGAGTACCGCAGCTGAGGGAAGGCGGGCAATGTGAGTACAAATCTGATATCAATACTTTACATTATATTCTGATACTAACATAAATAAGGAGATTTGTTTCCTAGTCATTAACTGCACTGAGTAATGAGTGCGTACAGATGCACAACAAAAAAACAAGAAACCAGCCTAAGGAGAAATGCAATTGCGTCCACATACATCGTACAAAAGAGCACAATTTATGGTTGAAACGCTTTACATTAGGTATTTTCATATTATGTGCTCGATGTGTTTACCATCGACAGCAATACACATCTGTAAACGCGAATGTAGTGTGCGACGAGCGGCCTCTGCAAGTTGCCACAATGCGATCCTGCGTATCTTCTGGCGTAGTAGGAACCGTGTTGTACACCCTATTTTTCAGTGTTCCCACAGGAAAAAAAATCGAGAGGTGTGAGGTCAGGGGAACGAGATGGCCATCTTACAACAACACCGCTCCTTAACAACCGTTTTGGAAACGTTTCGTAAACCAAAGCAAAAAGTGCAGGACAACTAACATGCTGAAATCAAATATCATGATGTAGGTCAAGCTGTATGTCTTCCAGAAGTGCCAGTAAAATCTCTCTGAGGAAATGGGCGTACAAACAGCCAGTCATTGTTCCTTGAATGAAGTATGGCTCTATGACGTAGTATTCAACGATTCCACACCACATGTTCACTTTCCACTGTCGCTGGTGCTCCATGTGCCGGACCCAAAGTGGATTCTCCGTCGTCCAGTAGTGCATATTTCGTAAATTTACGCACCCATGGTTTGTGATGGTCGCTTCATCGGTAAATAATATATTCTTCTGCTTTCGCCACTTACAGACATCAGAACAAAACTACAAAACTAAACATGGTGCTGGAAATCACCTTCATGTAATAAATACCTGATGAATAGCCACGAGTTATGGATAGAATTTCCGTTGGTGCAGTATCTGTAACACACTCGTTTTTCTTATTCCTACAAACCTGGAAAGTTCTCGCGTACCCAAGTGGGGTATGCATCGCATTGTGCCAACACATCGTCTCGCCCATAGCAGTATTTCATCGTACTCGTGTTGTGGATTGCCAATCACCTCGTGACAAGAGACGTGTGCAAATTCTTGTTATCATTTGCCATGAGATGGGCGTCCAATTAGGATACCTTTCACCATACATTTGGACGGCTTACTTGGCATTTATGCCACACTTGCTGTAAATAAGTAGATCGTCAAGTTTTTCCTCCATTGCGTATGTACAGTTACACACTGCAATACCACTAACCATAACATATTAAGGCGACCGGTTCTGCGCTGCTATTAGGGAGCAGTCACGCCAGGATGAGTCACGGTGCGTGCTCCTTGATTACAGCTGTGAGTGCAGGCCCACTGTTCCTTGCTACCAGACCACCTCAAATAATCATATTAGCACATTATTTCTTTGCGTTTCTGTGCTACTTTTTTATTGAATATGCTATACCGCTGAATTTCTTATTTAACATATTTTCAGATGATGTTGAATTAAATGTATGTTTTCTGGGAAAAAATCATATCTGATTTAATTATTTTGTACATACACATTTTATGAATAGTCACTTTGCGGCAAATTACTTGCCCCCAAACGTAATTTCATTTAACGAAAACCGCATTTAGTTATCTGCAACCGTTCCGGAAATGTTGGGGGTGTCAAACTTAGGTGGACCAACTTGTATATACGCTAACGTTTGTGAACAATGCAACCTCAAGAAGGATACATGTGATTGAAATTAACTTTATACCACAGATTAGGTACATGACAATACACAATTGATTAGGATTACAGAATTGTGCATGATCTCTGTCATTCAGAATTCATTATGATCTAAAGCCCCCACATGCTGCAATCAGAGCCCTTCAGCGTCGTAGCATGAAGTCAAAGAGGATCTAGACATGTTCCTGGGGAATCTTCCTCCACGTGGTTTGTATGCGAGTCAACAAAGCATCAACAGTGGTTGCTAGAGGACCGTGACGAACAACTCGCCGACCAACCATATCCTAGACATGTTTGATGGGCGACCTGTCGGGCAAATGTGCAGGCCAGTAAGCAGTGGTACCCGTCGTTCATAGAAGAATATTTGCACATTCCTTGCCACCTGTGGTGGGGCATTCTCCTGATGAAATATGGCATATGGAGATGCCTCAAGAAGGGGCAGAACCTCGGGGTCTAAAACCTCCCTGGTATAGCAGTTGCTATTCAGATTGCCCTCAATACGTAGGAGGCGAGATCGCATGTTGTATCCAATGGCGCCCCAAACCATGACACTTGGCGTTTGTGCAGGCTGCCAGATTGCGGTCACCACGGTAGTGTCTAACACATATGCGGCCATTACTGTAAGACAGCTAGAAGCAGGACTCGTCTGAAAACACTACATTCTGCCACTCAGCATGCCAGCGAGGGCGTTCACATGCCCATTGTGGTCTGAGGCATTTGTGGTTTCTGACCAATGGAAGTCGACGCAATGGCATGCGGCGTGCCACCAGTCCAGCCTGCAGCAAATGACGTCGAGCCGTTCATGCAGACAAATTCACAACCCTTGCAGTGCTCCAGTGTCAAGCCAACACTGTGGACGAGCTGTACGATCCGTTACGGCTATGCGGACAAGAAGGTGGTCATCCTGTGCTGTGGTCACATTGTGTGGTCCAGTACCCACTCTTCACTGCATACGACCCTCTTCTATACACTGGTTCCACACACGCATCACTGTCATAGCAGCATGTCCTGTACGAGCCAAAAAGTCACGGTATGACAAACCCATTTCCCGGAGACCTCTGACCTGTTATAACTCACTCATATGCTTATATGGCACCCTGAGACGTCAACGAGGCATACTGTCACTTGATTAAATTTCGTTTGTCGGCTATTTACTGACTGAGGTTGGTGTAACACGGACCTTCCGGTCACACATAAGAGGGCGCTGCTGGGCCGACGTGTACATCATCTCTCTGCAATCGCAGTCATATTGCTGGTACACTGTTCTACACATCTTCCGAGTTTGGATTCGTTCGTGCCATTCTTTCTGGGTTTTGCATTTTTCACAAACGATAGTGTGTGTGTATATATATGTATAAATCAATGATTGTATGTATGTATGTATATATGATTGTTCCTTACATAATTGTACACAGTTTCACGGATTTGGACCAAATTTTGACAGCGATGACTTTCATAAGCCAGCTTAAATACTTTGTAGATCAAAATAGGCTCTGACAGCCCTATTAACCCCGAAAATCCGAAAAACAGGGTTGTGTATTTCATTTGTACACTTTTCGACAGATCTGGACCAAATTTGGCAGGTATGTACTCCATTACACAAATAAAAATACTTTCTAGACTAAAATAGGCAGCTCCTCCCTCCCCCCTCTGGACAAGAAGCCCACCAAAACCCCTAAAATTGGGTTATGTATCACGATTCCATACCGTCAATGAATCTGGCCCAAATGTGGCAGAAGTACCCTTCAGTTTCCAACTTCAAATAATATGTATGCCAAAATGGACTCCAGACTTTTTTGTGCTGGAAACTCCTATAACCGGTTTGTGTTATTTCGGAGCCCTACTGGATCCGAAACCCTAAAACGGGGCAGTGTATCTCTTATTGCCCTATTATGCCTGGGCAATGCCGGGTAGTTCCATTAGTGTCCTGTCTTCTGAATACATAACAAGTGAAACTATCTGACGAATATGAAGTTACTTAAAGGAGGAAAAGCTTTTAATATTATAAAAAAAATAGCAAATACCAATTAGATGCGCTGTTTTCTAGCTTACACGAATTCGAAAAGGCGAAAGGCAGGATATATATATATATATATATCACACTGTTATATGTCTGTATACAAGACAGTGTGTATTCCTCTTTCGCCCTCCCAATTATTATTACACTTAGCGAAATTTATAGACAGTTTAAAAAAGGGCTGATTGTAACACCTGGATTGTGTAGAGAAAGAGAAGAAAATATACAAACGATTTTTTATTTTAGTCAACCGATTGATATGTGTGACCCCATTATTCGAGCGTGTACGATAGTATTTAGGGCACCGCACTTGCTACACAGTACTGCTGTGGTGATAAAGGCAAAAAATTATGGATTGTAAGGTTTCGCGTGTAATGGCCACATTAAGACTCTAACACACACTACTCTACAGTATAAGCTTAAGAGCAGAACTAGCGGTTAACAACTGGGGTCCACAATGTTTTGTTAGACCACCCGGATTTACAACAGATGTTCAAAATGTCCGGCGTACATCGCCGTCATGGGGCCGTACGCCACATACTTATTACCTTGCACATTTTTCAACATCTCATTATTAACTGTAGTAATCGCAGCATGAATTATTGCCACCATATCTGCAATATAATTTGGTGTATCAATGTAGACAATTTCCTTAAGGTGACCCCACAGGCAAAAGTCTAAGGGATTGAGGTTTTGTCTCAACCACTGCAACTTCCATACGTTTACTAGCAAGTGGCCTATGCATTAGGGTTCAACAGCTGCTTTGTGTAGTGGTAACGGTGATACATGATCATATGCAAGATTCATGGGGCCGCTGTGACAAAATGGTTTGCCATAATTCAAAATGACCCGTATAATTTCTTCACTGTTTAGATTTCTACATACAACCCCAGTGTTACAATCAACAATTTTTACACATTGATGTGTGATGTATTAGGAGTATTTTTGCGGCGCTGTCCCACCAACCAATCCCCCCCCTCCAGCCTAACCAGTGTAGGGGCTTAGAGAGACACATGGCAATCATAAACACCGCAGAGAAAGGTCAAGCCAAGGGAGATACGTGTGCTGGCTATTACATGTGTCACTGCTGCGTAGTCCGGCCACTTACCCCCCTTCCATTAGTTAGCCAAGTAGAATTTGTAAGCGCCGAGATATCAGGAGATAGTCAGGTGTATTTTGCCTGAAGCCAGAAAACACGCACCACGAAAGAATAAGCTGAGATGGTAAATTCAAGGGGCAAGATCGCCACTCCCCCCCCCAACCTACAGGAAACAGGGCACGTTTTTGAAATGCATTGTTCTGTTTCCTACCACCGACCCTCGCCCCAACAAGGCGACATGTGCCGACAATTAGGGAGAGAGGCTAGAAGCATATAAGCATCTTTGCGGGGAGGATGGGTTGTCAGTAATCAGTAGACCATCGGTCAGTTTGCCAGTACCGCACAGAGAGAGGTCAGTCACACAGAGAGCTGCCAGGGGGGGGGGAGAATCGGACCCCTGGCCACGTCAGTACATCAGTAGAGCAGTTAGTGAGATGGCACTAAACGCTGGCCTTTGCCAAGGCCGCTCACATCGCCAGAGCTCACACACCGCAGCCAACATACCAGCACCAACAGCAGCATAGTTAAGTATCAAGTCATCCACAGAAGCCCCCCTCCACCACAATGTCACCCCCAGTTAATATGAGTTAGCCAAATTAGAGTGCCACACCTCGGAAGTGTTTCTGTATGTTTTTTTATAACTCGAGACAATATATCCATCCTTCAAAATGAAACACCAAAAGACTACATTATTGAAATATTCTCAACCTTCAAGGCACCTTATAGTCAGTGCCTGGAGGAATTAACTCCGACCCTACGAACCACTCTGTGTGCCACAGGTGGGGAATAGCATCAAGTTAAATTGGCGCCCTGACATGGGGCATAGCATCAAGGTAAATTGGTGCCCAATGTGGGGCGTAGATACATCTGTACAGACCATATCAATAACCAGACTATACCTGTATACCCGAGAAAAGGGGTCTCACCCATACCAGATAGTCGACTAGTCAGGCTGAACCATACCGAATTACCGAGCTGGTAAGGAGGAACCCAAAGACTTAAGGGAGTCTCAAATCCTTTGGCACCTAACAACCAATCCGAACTAGAGAAGTCAGGGTTACTAGGTCGACAAACTAGGAATTGTCGAGGACGAGCGAGAGAGAGCGAGGCGGGAGACCTAAGGACGTTTAGCGAGGAGCAGTTAGCAGAGAAGTAGGCCACAATAGCCCATTGGAGGATGGACGATAGTGAAAGTGGCGAGAATATTTCGAGAGCTGACGAGGGACAAGCAAGCGAGAGAGATCGACGAGCAAAGATGAAGCGAGGGAGAAATTAGCAACGAGGGTAGCGAGCGAGGAGCGGGATTGGTAGGGAAATGAGAGGTCATTTCCACTGGGCAGTGGGAAATTACGTGAGGTAGGCAGACAAGGATGAAATACCGCACCTAACTGAATAGCAAATTAGGTCATAGGTGCCCTGAAGGAGGGCCACTGTCAATGACGGGAAAAGTAAGCAGGCGGACGAGTGTATAACAGCGAAGCCAGGAAGGTAGGCAGAGCGCTGGTGAGATGCGCTTATCGGGCCACAAATGCTCAGAGACGTGAGTAGCAAGGCCAATGAACCGCAGTGGGTTACTAGGTCAAGGGACAGCGACCCAGGTCAGGAAGATATCGAGCACAGTAAACACTGCGAAGGCAAACACAGCCCCTACGCATTATCTTCATTAATAAAAGCCACAAGGCCACCCAGCTCCGCGCACTATCAGTCAAGCAAGTAAGACACCCGAGTATTCATGCCAGGCGGGCAAGGAAGAGAGATAACAGGCAACAGTAATGAAAGCTGTGAAGTAACACAGCCCTATGTGTTATCTACTTTAATACGCACAGTGCTGCCGTGCGCGCTATCTCAGATAATATGCCCGAGTATTCATTCAGCAGGGCGGACCAATAAGAAATGTGGCCGCACGCTATCTCAGTTAATACACGCCAGGCGGAGAGATAACAGCGCCGCCCGCCAGAGACGCGATTACCGTCCAGAAAAGTATATGCACACGGGAAGATGAGTGTAAAGAAGTACAAGTGGGCGAAGGACAGACAGGTGAGAGCGAAAACAAGAAGAATAACGAGCGAATGCGAGAAGAAAGCAGATCTAGAACAGACAGTAGGCGAGAAGCGAAGTGCACCGACCAAGAAACGAAGCCGCGTGTCCGCAGCCACAAACCGAGGACGAGCCTACAAACCAACAGTCCAGAGTCAACCAAATGAGAAGAAGTGAAGCAGCCTTCACCCCCTCACCTCGCAGATAGCTAGGCACATCCAGGTTCCAAGTGCGAGGTGCAAGAAGAAACCACCCCACAGCCTAAAGAAACAGTCTTAGGGTAAGTGTTTACCCATGTCACCCGTTAAGACAACCAGATCAGGTTACACGACCTGCCAGACAACCTAAGTGCACCGCAATTTAAGTGCGACAAGACTTGTTTACAGTTTGACCAGTGAAGTCAGGCCTTCAGCCGAAAACATGTAGATGCCACACTCAAGTGTGCCTGAGTATAATTTTATTTTATTTCCAAGGTACCCAATATATGCCTTCAGCAGGGAACCGGAGTAGAAGGTGTTCCTTAGTTTTTTACCGAGAGAGTTGATGTTTACATTTGCCCAGACCGCGGGCAACAGCTGAGAGACAGATAAAGGTCATAGTTTTGTTCTTCCATGACCTGTGTGTTGTCATAATAGTAAAATGTACCATGAGTCAGTGTGCTTTGTGTGTCATCGTCAGACCATTTGTTAAAAAGTGGCAAGAGTGCCAGACATCAGAATTAACTCTTGAACAGAGTTACCAGCCTAGTAGTTAAGAGTTGTTTTTTCTTTGATGACCTGTGCAGTCGTCCTTAACATAAAATTATTTCCTGTCACCAAAACGTAAATATTGCCAACTGTGCAATATATACCGGCCATAAGCCACCTGTTTGTTTGCGTACATCAAGAATGTTTCCGCTTTACCAGGAAACCAAAACTCAGAAGAACGATTAAGGTAGAAGTGTAGTGATCTGGATAGATCACTGAAGGTCATGTTGTGTAACCCTGTAAATTGGTTTGTAACCCTGTAAGAACATTGGTAAGTACTGTACGGATTCCGAGGTGTGTGGTACCAGGTGTTTGTTTAAATAGCTCAAGAAGTGTATCACCCTATGTTTTGTATTTTGCAAGTTCAAATAGGTAGCCAGGAGTTACACTGCACTGTAACATACAGTCGACAGCAGGAATAGAACCCAGGTAGAAGTCCATCAGTTTTTTTGAGAATAAATGCCTTGTGTTTTGTAACCTGCAGAGCCAGAGTGTTAGGCCTTTGTTACAGGCAGGGCCACGCCTGTTTAACCTTAGGGCCGCGTGCGCCCGGAATGTCAACAGGTGGGGCGGCCAGATAAGATGACCGCGAAGGGAAAGAGATGTAAGGAGGGGAGGTCTCAGCTGTCGCACCACACAGGACAGCTGCATGAGAAACACATGGTGCTAGCCCACGCTAGAGACAAGGCAGAGCGAACACAGAGAAGGTTAGCTTACAGAGGCAACCATATGCCGAAAACCGAGATTTTGGAACAGAATGTGTCAGCACCAAAAGGCGAGAGGGGAATTGACGTGTGTTGTATTTGCAGTATTATTGCGGCAATGTCACGCCAACAAACCACCCCACGCCCCCCCCCCTTGCATAACCAGTGTAGGGCTTAGAGAGACACATGGCAATCGTAAACACCGCAGAGAAAGGTCAAGCCGAGGGAGATGCACGTGCCGGCTATTACATGTGTTACTGCTGCGTAGTTCACCCACTTCCCCTCTCCCACTAGTTAGCCAAGTAGAATTTGTAAGCGCCGAGATATCAGGGGATAGTCAGGTGTATTTTGCCTGAAGCCAGAAAACACGCACCGCGAAAGAATAAGCTGAGATGGTAAATTCAAGGGCAAGATCACCACTCCCCCCCCCAACCAACAGGAACCAGGGCACATTTTGAAATGCATTGTTCTGTTTCCTACCACCGCCCCCTCACCCCAACAAGGCGACATGTGCCGACAATTAGGGAGGGAGGCTAGAGAGCATACAAGCCTCTTTGCGGGGAGGATTCGTTGTCAGTAATCAGTAGACCATCGGTCAGTTTGCCAGTACCGCACAGAGAGAGGTCAGTCACACAGAGAGCTGCCAGGGGGGGGGGAGAATCGGACCCCTGGCCACGTCAGTACATCAGTAGAGCAGTTAGTGAGATGGCACTAAACGCTGGCCTTTGCCAAGGCCGCTCACATCGCCAGAGCTCACACACCGCAGCCAACATACCAGCACCAACAGCAGCATAGTTAAGTATCAAGTCATCCACAGAAGCCCCCCTCCACCACAATGTCACCCCCAGTTAATATGAGTTAGCCAAATTAGAGTGCCACACCTCGGAAGTGTTTCTGTATGTTTTTTATAACTCGAGACAATATATCCATCCTTCAAAATGAAACACCAAAAGACTACATTATTGAAATACCCTCAACCTTCAAAGCACCTTATAGTCAGTGCTTGGAGGAATTAACTCCGACCCTACGAACCACTCTGTGTGCCACAGGTGGGGAATAGCGTCAAGATAAATTGGCGCCCTGACGTGGGGCGTAGCGTCAACGTGGTATGAAATTATGCAAAATGTATTTATGGCGCTATCTTCAATAGAAATTACGTTTTGCTTTCGTAAAACTGCTGAAATGCAATATTTTCAGTGAATGAGTGCGATATCAGCATGCCTTCGGATATTTATATCAGGGCGACATGCAACAGTGTTTCATACGTCATTTCCACATTCTCCACATTACAATTTTGTATGCCTTTGGTGTAAAGTCAAAATTTGTGTTCTCTAATACCATAGACGTATATTGTTTGCAAATTCAATGCATTATTTTAAAATGTTATAATTTTGTCACTGTTAGTAATAAGCTTTTTGGTTTTTGGTCCTTCAATTTTTTGCACAACAATGTGTATTTAATTTTTTTTGTAAACTTGTGTTTTGCAGAAATTTCTGTAGATTTGCTTTTTTTATTTTGAAATCATTCGGATGTTATTTATGGGACATGATCATGTGCATCCAGTGTAAAACACTTAAAATTTATTGTTCATAATATGTACAGTGAATCGCAAGTTATATTCCTCGTTCACCATGCTGGTGGCACAGTCACTAACTTACAAAGACCTGTGTCGCGTTTTATTAGTGTGAAATGTTACCAGAGTTAAGTAACCTAGAGGTCAAATCTATGAACGCAGGCCGTAAGTCGAATTCATAAAAGCTTAATTTTGACAGGCATAGATGAGACACTAAATCAGCGTGTGATGTCAGGTGGTCGCGATAAGACACGTTATTGCAACTAAATACATGCAATAGTGGTGTGAGGCTCCTTTGTAATAAATAGAATTATTCAAGAACTCTCACGTCGGAAACTCTTCATAATAAAAATTAGTTAATATTCTCCAAGTTTCCTGAACATATACCGGTGTTGTTTATTTCTGTACAGATTCATTTCATAAACTTTTTTAGCATCAAACTTATTAATTAGTTATCAATTTTACATGTATACAATATAGTTAAATAACATTTCTTAAAAATTTAACAGAACTAAATTTTCACTAAGTAACAGACATAGCTGCCTCATTTGCTTAGAGACTGCATGCAGTCGTTAGGTTGTGTACATGTACTTACACACCTAGCTTTGTCGTGTAGACACACGTACGACACTGAGAATATGGATTCCGATATCAGGGTACTCCACTTATGTTAATAGCAACACGAATGTTTTAATAACATACGATATAAAATATTTGAAGAAATTTTTCAACAGAAAATAACAAAATATTTTAACAGTACTGACTGTATGCTTGCTGTCAAAACGTAAAATAATATTACTAATGAATCAAAATTTATACTACGAATAGGCCTTCAATCACATAGCAATTTCGTCATTTGTTTTTATTTTAAAACTGACCAGACACTGTCCTAGCTGTTATATGTGCTTCGAAGGAAATAAGGGAGGAAGCTCTTTGAGAACTGTTCGTTGTAGTTGAACTTTACCTGATCGGCCGGATTAGTTTTCACTAAATGACAGAATGCAAAGAAAGAATTTAGTGCCTCTCAGAATTATTTAGAAATAGGGCTAAATAAGAAAATATATATTGGTTTTCAAAATTACCCTCAGAAAAGCTGTGTGCACGTAGCAGAATAACCAGAACACGACGTATGAACACACAGACATCGAAAGAAGCCAAGATACATATGTGGTTGTCAACATACACGCAAATAACACGTGGCTATTGTTTTTATGATTTTAACTGTACATAATATAAAATAAAGTGTCAAACAGAGTACGATCCATACGGATAGGTAATTTTGTATTAAACAGAACCCAGAAAACAACTAGTCTATTCACGGTTTCTGCACAAATTTTTAATCAAAGCTTTGAAAAATTGCCTATGGCGCGTTTGGTTATTTCCTTACCACGCAATTTATCACAACCTTTTATACTTCTGTTAACATAAAAATATATTACTTTTGTTTAAACTCAACTTTTAATTTTATTTTCCCTGTGAATTATAATAATGTTTCACATATAGATTATATGATTAGAAACATAGAGACAATTTGTATGTTGGTAATGTGTAGCAAGAAATAGTTGTCACCGAAATTTTTCTGACCTGAGTGCGGTGTGTTGTCCCTTTTGTTGAATTTTTTGACTTGGTTAAGCTTTCTTTACGCAGGGCTGAGGAATATCCGAAAGTATAAATTTAGCAGGGCTTCAGAAATGTTGGAATTAACCATGAGTGGACTAAAGGTTCTTTGCTTTGTCACAATCTGTGCGCCAGCTGAGGTGGCTGCATGGTTCTTGGAAACCAGACTGTAGTGACCAGAGGCATAAGTAGCCGGCATCTAGTAGCGTGTGCGATGTGTAGTCCGCCGATCGCTACTAGACAGTCTCGGCTTATCAGAGGTGCTCCCTCTACCGTGTTTACTTTGTACCTACACTCCACTTCACTCATACACACAACGTACGACTTTTATACCTCTACAGGCAATGCAAGGACCACAATCATTTTCCGGTTATCTCGAAAATTCTGCATTGCTTTTACAAAAAAAATATGAAATGCATGACGGAAATATGGCCTAAAGGTACAGATATAACGTCCATGTCTCTAACGTCTGAGTGGAATCATATGTATTATATTTTTAGTCAAACGATTCGCAATAGAGACATGACAATACATACCACATTTTAGGCTGTCGGTTTAAAACTCGAGAACGGGTGCGGCTTGTTTATGAACGAACCCACCCGAGACATGTGCAATGTTTGTTATACCCGAGACATGTGCAATGTTTGTTATTCCACCGGAATTCCGTATCGTTCTGAAGAATGCCTAAGAAGCTGAGAGAGAGAGGGAACAGAAAACGCACCCACCACCTACAAATGCATTAAATTTTTAACAAAAATATTATGGTCCTCACGACGTTACTTGAGATCGTAGCCTGAAGAGCAATAACTAGCCAATCCTAGCTTGTGCATCCCACGTGTTTTTCGACAATTTATCAACAACGGCAGGTAAAATTTACAATTATTTCATTTTTATTTTACCTACAACGTAAACAAGAATTTTGTAAAATTTAGGATTATTCGATCAGACCTGATAAAAGTAATATGTACTGTTGTAATTTATTTAACAGGTTATTTCACATATGGTATAACTAATTTGACGTTATTCATTGATTTAAAAAATTTTTTTACCTACAGAAGCAAAGGAAATCATTAAATTTTGTCAAATGCATATTTACAACCACTTAAACCAAATTAAATGCTTGCATTAAAATTTGACAGTAAAAACACATAAACTGAAAAGTTAAAAATAAATAGTGAGTTCACAATTTGTACAGTTTCACAAAGCCCACATTCAAATTACGCCAAAAGAAAAGTTCAACTGTTATTCTGTGTCATCATCATTGTGTTGTCCTGGGGTTTTTAATTTTTTTCGTTTATTCGTTCTGTAATTTTATTTTTTGTTTTATAGTTTGTTATTTATCTGAAAAAATTACTTGTTGGATATATTATGCGTTTTATTTATATATATTGACTACAGTCACTCTTGATTCGGTTTTCATGTTTGTTTCATGTCTCAGGCTTTGTTTTCTGTGATGACATAGTATAGCAATGGACTATGTTCAAAATATTTCACCTAATCATTCACCCCTATTGCAAGGTGCTTTCAAACCACTCTTCAAACTTTCTGTGATAGTACCAATATTTATATATATATATTATCTCTTCCCACTCATTCTCTCATACTATGCGTTGTATGTTTGTGCATGCGGTTATGCACACATGTAACTCCTATTTCATGTGGGGTAAGTTTTTAAAAATTGAAGTAAAATAATTTATACTGAAATATTGCTGTATTTTGGTTATGTAAAGACTTGCAAACAATATATAGTTGGAAAAGCATGAGGAAAGCAGTTAACAATAAGTTATAAATACTTGCTACAAACTGAAGTAGTGACCAAACACTGTTTCTCAACTCAGGGGAGTGACGCCCTTAATGGCTGAAAAGTGGAGGAGCGGCTGCCCCACTTTTCCTTCACACTTGGCTTCTGTGCGTGGGGGTACTTTCAGAAGTTTCTTTTAATAAACATAAACAAGCTAGAAAACTAAGACTCCAATATGCCAGAGGCGGCCCTTCTTAATGCACATATCACACAGGATAAGTTTCTCAGTCCTCACTTTGATGTTCGCCAAAGCCTGGCACTAAGTTCCGATGTATTTTGCGGCGTTATTGCGTGCGCCTATCACTTAAAACGAGTCTTGAATTTGCAGTCGACGCTCGTCAGGCTACGCGCAGAGTATTTTGATGTCTGTTAGTGCGCTTAGCACTCGAGAACCACTTATCCTATGTACTTGTTGTTTTTTGCATTCAAAGCTATGTTCTCTGGCCAGGTTTAAGTATATATTGTGTTACGTAAAGTAACATAAGGAATAAGCAGTGACGATAATAGTGAATCAAGTCGGAAAAAAGTTTGCCGCCAGCGCGCTCTTTTGCAATACGCTGTCTAAACCGTTAAATATGGAACAATATCGTGTAGTAAAGAATTGTGAGGAATAAAAATACCTAAAAAAAACTCCGCGGTAGCATATATCTATATATAACAGATAAATAATAATAAGCATTTTTACCATTAAATTTCTCAATAAATAAATACATAAAATTCAAGCTGTTGTTTTCCCATTAAACACTTAATAGTTATCAAAGAAAAAAAAATGCAATTAGAACTGTTGAATGAAAACAATAAATTTTCTATACAAAATACAATTCCCGCCTATACTTTAAGATATATCAAAAGTTTTGTGAAAAAGTAATTTTTTGCGAGTCGGTTGACCGTACGCGGACGTGGAGAGCCAGGGCGTTGTCCGCGGTGGGGTATTGTCNGAGCCATAGAAGCAGCGGGTGGGAGCTCGGTTGGTGGGGAGGGAGGTAGTGTAACACGAGTCGCGTGCGCTCGGCTGGCACTCAGTCGGCTCGCGTCGTAAGTAACAAACAATTACGTTCCAGCATGTACGTAAGTGTATTGCGAGTCCGCTGCGTTTTTTAATTTAGATTATTTTTATTTTTTTGATCGTTAATTGGTTAATTTGGGTTTTAAAATATTAACTTTGAAATTTAAGCAGAACAACAATGATGTTCTGATTCGTTTAATTCACACCAGAGAAATATTTATGATCAGGTTATTGATAGTATTAGTTCCCAGTCAGGAAAAACTTTCTCTTTGGATGCCCCCGGAGGCACTGCGAAAACTTTCCTTATTAACCTTTTGTTGGCAAAACTTCGATGAGAAGGACAAACAGTACTTGCTATTGCTTCCTCGGGGATTGCGGCTACTTTGCCGGAAGGTGGCTGTACAGCTCACTCTTTGTTTAAATTACCACTGAATATGTCAACAAATGATAATCCTGTGTGCAATATAGCGAAACAAAATGCTACTTTTGAATTAAAGCAGGAGTGCAGCCTTATACAAGTTTGGGAATAATCTCCGCAATAATAACAAAATAATGGGAGGTGTCACATTTTTGGCTGCTGGGGACTTTCGCCACACATTGCCGGTCATACAATGCGGGACACGTGCTGATTAAGTTGAAGTTTGCTTGAAGAGATCGTATTTATGGACAGAGATTGAGAAGCTTTCGCTTTCTATAAATATGCGTGCTCAGTTATTTGGAGATAACAACATAAACCAATTTTCAGCTATTTTACTTCAACTTGGAAACTGAGCCGTCCCAGAAACTAATGTAGAATTTTTGATTGAAAATAGTAACTTATGCACAAATATTAATACTCTGCAGGATTTAATGAAACGAATTTATCCAGTCGTCTAAACAATCACAACCAAGCCTCTGACGTGGTTCCAAGAGCGTGCTATCTTAATATAAAAA
This sequence comes from Clitarchus hookeri, assembly GCA_002778355.1. NCBI lineage: Eukaryota > Metazoa > Arthropoda > Insecta > Phasmatodea > Phasmatidae > Clitarchus > Clitarchus hookeri. The sequence continues at coordinate 167,095 of NQII01002590.1, read as the reverse complement.
AATTAAATCTTCGAAAACATTAATAAAACGATCCTGAAAATGATTGAATCACCCTCCCGAACGTACACCTCTGTGGACACTGTTGTTGAAGAGGAAGACGCAGTCCACTATCCAACTGAATTCTTGAATTCCCTTAATTCATCAGGATTGCCTGTTCACACCAATCATGTTATTACGGAACATAAGCCCTCCAAAATTGTGAAATGGCACTCGCCTACAAGTAAACAGTTTGAGGGATTATGTTATTGAGGCAACTATTATGATTTGCACCGGTACTGGCGAAAAAATCTTAATACCCAGAATACCCATGATTCTAACGGATTTACCATTCCAGTTTAAGCGTCTCCAATTTCCGATCAGGATTAGTTTTTTTATGACTAAAAATAAGTCATACGCCAAACCCTGAAAGTTGCTGGAGTTGACCTCCGACAGCCATGCTTTTCACATGTCGCATGTTCGCGTGTCAGTTGCAGTAGCAATTTGTATGTACTTACGCTCAATAAAAAAACGATAAATGTTGTGTACAAAGAGGTCCAAAATATATGTGTTTAGATCAGAAAAATTAAAAATTAACAAATTACTTCATGCTAAATATTAAATTGCAAAAAAATAAAAGTATGTTTAAACTTAAAATATTTGTCTAATGATTATTTATCTCATAATTAACACTAAGTAAAATTCAACTTTATTTACAAAAAAACATAAACAATAATTTTGTAGTCCACGCAAGTGGAGCCGCGGCCACAGCTAGTTAAAAATATTACCAAAGTAGCGCACGCATATTGTTGCTTTTCTATAAAAATTATTTGGATTTTCAACTCTCATTGTACAGATTTACCTAATTGGTTTTGGGCATCTTGATTGTGTAAATAGTTACATGCACAAAGATACCAACAATCCGGTGTTAACATTCTATTATTTCCCCTTTAGATTTCCCAGTGTTTGAATCACCCTTTTCTTCTGCTGACTTAAACTAACGAATGGTAACACATCAATGAAGGAGCAATATTCAAAAGTAAAATTGTGGCCATACATTTTTCACAGCGAAAGAAAGGTATTCCGTGAATGTAAATGCATTTTTGTTAGCATTGATCTGATAGCAGCAAACACTTAAGACCAATAGTTTGAAGTATGGAAAAGATAATATGCCTGTGTAACTAACTGGAGCTGTTAATGGCAAGTGACTCAGTAAACGCAAGTGTTGTGCAATTTTAAGCTCAAATGTTGCACGTATGCGGTAGGCTGGTGGATTGTCGCGGAAGTGAACACAGCGGATTAAACAAAATCTCACCCGCTAATGCAAACTCCAAGTACCTCGCAGTAACATGTACTTAGTCTATTAATTACATGGTGCAAAGTAGACAGTGCAAAGCAAAACCTAGCAAGTATTCGACTTGTGCTCAAGTTTGTATGGATCACTGAGCCCTAACAAGTTTACAAATCATAAAAAAAAGTCATTCGCGTTTCTTCAACGTTAGCCGCTGACATGACGGTGTTACCTTAACGAAAACGCAATACATGATATATTTGTTCTCGCTACGAGCAATTCTGGATATACAGTGGCTCACATTAATATTTGGCAACCTATGATTATTGCAGTTTCATGGCCTTATTTTAAATAAGAAATGAAGATAAACACGAAACCCATTGCACAATCATTCTTGTGTGCTTAAAATGACATGCAACAGTAGCCAATAACTGAAATGAGCAGTGCAAGTTAATGAAACACAATATTTTGTCCTCGCGTGCTGCATAAGTACGTCACTTTAATTTTCGGCCAGTTGTGGTGGACGCGTGGCACAGGCACGATGCACATTGCGTTCGTACCTCGTGTCATTCCCTGCACGCTCTCTGCGCTGAGAGGTTCCATTGGGTAGCTCTGTTGGCTGCGTCAGTCAGGCAAATGGGATGTAGGAGAAAGAATACAACGTTTGAACAGCAGAAGTTGGTAATTTTTCATCATGTAACGAAGAAATATCAACGAGAAATAGTGGAGTACTTGAATCTGCCGGGCTCCACTGTCGGAGATATCATAACAAGGTTTGAGAAGGCAGAGAGAATAGATTCGGCAACTCAAAAAGGACAGCCAAATAAACTAAGCGAGTGAGAAGAACGTCTAGTAATCAGAAAAATAAAGAAAGATCGGAAAATGAGTGTTTGCAAACTTACCACGGAGCTCCTCAATGAATGTGGAAAGAACGTCCATCCAGAAAACATACGACGAGTTATCAGAAGAGCAGGATATAATAGCAGGGTATCTATAAATAAGCCTTTTATTAGTGAGGCGAATATAATAAAAATGCTTAAGTTAACAAAAGACCACGCTGACAAAGATGAAATCTGATGGATTTATGTGATTTTTGCTGATGAGACGAAATTGAATGTGTTTGGTTCAGATGGCAGGGTAACAGTATGGCGCAAACGAAATCAGGAGCTCAAACCTGGGAACTATGTTGGATGACACTTTGTGTCACCTCCATCATAATACTAGACCCGCTGTATATCTTCAGCAGGTGTTAGAGAGACTGTACGTGTCGATGGAAAAATGAAAAAGGAAGACTATCTCAACATCCTGAAAGCAAATCTAGACAAGAGTGCTGCTAATCTGGACATTAGGAACACGTTTAAGTTCTACCAAGATAATGACCCAAAACACAAGTCGTACATTTCAAGAGCTGGCTTTAGTATAACTGTCCCAAAGTCTTTAACACGCCTCCTCAATCACCCGACCTGAATCCCATAGAAAATCTGTGGGATGAATTCAAAATATGACTACGTACTACAACAATTAAGTCCACAAAAAAATTAGAGAAAACGTTTAAGGAAGAATGGAGTAAGATTGGCTCCGAATGTACCCGGGAAATAATTGCTAATATGCCACAACTCCTGCGAGAAGTAACTAAACAGGATGGCCATGCTACCAGGCACTAAAAGACTGTTTGTTTGGTTTACAAAGAGGATTATGTTTGTGTTTGAATGATGATGACCGAATATTAGAGTGGCTTACTTTTGCAGAATGGGATGACTAAATCATATTGTTTGTTAAGCTGCATTGCTCATTTCCGTTATTGGCTACCTCTACATTTCATTTAAAGCACACAAGAATGATTGTGCAATATTATTTATCTTTATCTTCGTTTCTAATAAAACATGAGGCCATGAAACTGTTATAATCATAGGTGGCCGAATACTAATGTGAGCCACTGTATACTTGCTTCCTTTCAGTCACGGCAAAAATTGACCTTTCCTTATGTAATACTCATGTGTACTTGGGCGAGAGAGTTGGCCGTTATTTGAACGGAATGGTTTAAGGTTGGTACTAACAAATAACTTATTTGGAAAATCTTCAACACACCTGAAAGGTATAATGATTTAGTTTCTGATACGCAAGCAGTGAATCGAAAGTATATTCAATCATGATTACCTGCGATCCTTGCAAAGCAAGCAGCTCTATGAGCTGTAACTATGTCGCACATGTTTATTTATTTCATGTTAGCTAGTTACAATGTAAACATTTGAGATTTTTCAATACATATGTTGAGGGTGTTTACCAGTTGACGTATCAGCCACTGATGAGCTGTTGTATTGCTGAAGTTACGTCTCACTTCCTCGTGTAGGATCACAACACTTCGACTAGCCGCCCGCTCCTTACACGTTCATTGACCTATTGGTATAGGCACAGAAGGCGAGAAAACTGAAAAGACACTCTCCGTAATCATTTTGATGTATATTAATACTTTAAAACAAGCCATGACATGACAGCTTCTCTATTGCTACGACCAGTTTAAGTAAGTCTGGGTTTCGTCTCTGATTATCAAATTAGGTTCGTCCTTATCGCCGTCAAGTCATGTCAATTTTCTGGCACGTATAGGCATAGTGAGAAAACGCCTATTGCANTAGGTTCGTCCTTATCGCCGTCAAGTCATGTCAATTTTCTGGCACGTATAGGCATAGTGAGAAAACGCCTATTGCAGGTTCCCTCGTACATCCATGGTAACTGTCCTACAGTTTCTCAGAAATGAGACAAATACGTAATGAAGTTTCCGACTGTGTAGCGTTAACATTTCTGCATTTACAACGTGGTGTATGGTAATTTTTCCTTACTATATATAAGTTAAGAACTTTCATTGCAGTTCAAGCAATTCACTGAGATTTCTTTTTCTTGCGAAACACGCGAGCAAGTTGGCCAAGCAGCAACACACACTGTAACATTTACCTTCAGCNTAGGTTCGTCCATATCGCCGTCAAGTCATGTCAATTTTCTGGCACGTATAGGCATAGTGAGAAAACGCCTATTGCACGTTCCCTCGTACATCCATGGTAACTGTCCTACAGTTTCTCAGAAATGAGACAAATACGTAATGAAGTTTCCGACTGTGTAGCGTTAACATTTCTGCATTTACAACGTGGTGTATGGTAATTTTTCCTTACTATATATAAGTTAAGAACTTTCATTGCAGTTCAAGCAATTCACAGAGATTTCTTTTTCTTGCGAAACACGCGAGCAAGTTGGCCAAGCAGCAACACACACTGTAACATTTACCTTCAGCNAGAGATTTCTTTTTCTTGCGAAACACGCGAGCAAGTTGGCCAAGCAGCAACACACACTGTAACATTTACCTTCAGCCAAAGCCATAAGCAAGCTGCCGTATTCGGTGTTCTGTTGATGTAACGAGATCTGCGTCAGCGCACTAAGTCCTAACCGTGACAAAACTCGTGTCAAAACCATAAAACCGAAAGAATATTACGTCCCTCTTGCATATCGTCTTTAATTTTCACTTTTTATTTCCGTATATTCAACAGGTTTTCTTTCCTCGGAAGATAAACAATTTTTATAAACCATTTTTATTACGTCGTTATTATTTAGCGTTTCTTATTGAGTTATGATATCATTATTTATGTATAGTTTATTTTAAATTATTGCAGTTTCTATTAGTTATATAAATATCGCGAAAGTAACAAATAGGGTCAGTTAGTATACGCTTATTCAGATATTACTTCCGGCAAAGTAAGTTCAGCACCAAGTAAACTATTCTACAACAACAAGGATTTGGAGGTCTTAAAACAATTTGGCATGCATACTGAAATAAGAAGTGGCTACTCACTTAGGTTCGCGGTTATTCCCTCGAATGACGAGACTTCCCCTCCCCCCACTCATTCCTCAAACTAAACTCATAAACAACGTTACGACTGGACTACTGAGCAACTAGTGTACGAGCGATTCGAAGCTCTAAAAGGTGGTCCCCCTTTCTCCGTTAATATGAGGTGGTTCAGTCAGTATTGGACGGCAGTTTGTGAAATGCAAACCTAGGTTGACGTGGACGTGGAAGGGTTAGTACGAGGCGTGAGAGTGGCAGAGCACGGAGAACTGAGGAAGATGCATGAGAGGACGGTGAGTGCAGGAAGGACGTACCTGAGGTGTTGGTGATGTGGCGGACGACGCGGCAGCACGGACGGCACTGGCGCGGGAGGGCCAGCTCTAAACATAGCCTGCACGCTCGCAGCGCCGCCGGCCAGCCCACACACTCGCACTCTAGTCCACACTATACTCCCACGTCTGCCTCGCTACGCAGCTCGGGCCTGCTTCAGTCAGGCTAGACATGAGCAGGCGGCTAACAACGCCTTTAGCGTCACGGCACATGGAGCTGCGACGGAATTACCTCGAGAAAACCCACCAGTTCACTGCAATGTCCGCCACGTTTCCTATGTGAAATAGATAGCGTGATCCCGCCGGGAAAGGAGCCCGGATCTCCGTGGCAAACCAGTGCGCTAGACACGACTTCTCCCCCCAAATAAAACACACACTTGATCGTAATTTCATTATTTTTAATACGAGCATTGACTGAATAAACAGCATCGAAATAGGCAGAATAATTAATCGATTTGCAACAAATAAAAAAATATGAAGTATTTATATCGGTAACAACACAATGTTGTTTAAATTCTATTCATTGTTTTAATTAAAACTGGTGGTATTTTATGTAGGTTTGTGACAATTCCATAGGCCACTAAGCTGGCGCATAAATATTACTAACTAATTCCATGATGATGTTAATTTTTACATTTGACTATCAGGAAGTACACATACAGAAAATTCACAAGGCTCACAGAAAATTCCTAAAAGCTGATGATGGCCATCCGTGATTAGTATTACAATTAAACATACCGGTTAAAAAATATAGGTTAGAGTACAAATTACCCTGAGGTACAATATGTTTTTAATATCTCCTCATTACCGTTCTATGCAAAATCAAGTATACATCATGGTCATTTGCTAATGCTTCAGTTCATTATCAACAATCTAGACTACGCATTTTATATTTTGGTTAAAGTAACCTAGTTGTGAAAACTCTGTATGCCGTATTTTGAATATTTCTCCCCAGTAAAAAATATTTCCGTAAAAAATCACTTTACATTTAATGTTTGGCCACCCAATTGCCCCTTCACATTAAATGTTTTCAGCCAGCCAGCAGCAATATTTATTTTATATGCACAGGATATCCTATATCAGGTATCTGTAATATTCGCCCGATTTAAACTATTTTCATATAGACTACATGTTAAACACATTATATTTAGACATTTTACTAAGCGTTTTAAATATATAGAAGCAATAACAACTTTTTTTAAATAGTGTGATGGGAATTTCAATAATTTTTTATTAGTGGTGAACTGATAAGTATAGAAAGGTGGAACCATATTCATTCGCTCCTTTTTTTTAACAATATCTATATCGAGTTATTATATACGAAATAATTTTTCGTAAAAATTTTAATTTCGGTCAATTTCAAGAATTAGTTTTCTTTTCAATGAAGTTCAAAGCAGTGTAAAGCTAAAATATACAGTAAAATGCTAACCGCTGTACGAAACCAATACCAACTGCTTATTAATAGTTGCCCATTTAATAATCCTAACTAATATTATAAATGCGAAAGTGTGTTTGTTTGTGTGTTTTTCTGTCCTTCTTTCACGTCGCAACGGAGCAAGGGATCGACGTGATTTTTGTATAGAGATAGTTGAAGGGTCAGGAAGTGACACATGCCACTTTTTATCCCGAAAAAATATCTCATTCCCTCGAGGAAATTATTACTGGAAAATGAAAAAGTACGCAAACGGAATAACAATGTAACATCGCAACCGAGCAACAGATTGACGTAATTTCTTGCACAGAAATAGTTGGAGGGCTGAAAGGTGATGTTGGCTACTTTTTATCGCGAGATAATATCTCAAAAAATTTTGAAACGATAATAGTGAATAAAGTCGGAAAAAATGTTTCCCGCCAGCGCGCTCTCTTGCAATACGCTGTCTAAACCGTTAAAGATGGAACAATATCATATAGTAAAGAATTGTGTAGAATAAAAAGAACTAAAAAAAAATAAACCTCCGCAGTAGCATATATCTATCTGTAACAGAGAAATACTAATAAGTGTTTTTACCATTTAATTCACCGATATATTGAGTATTATCATACGTAAATATGTATAGAGTATAAAAGATTATCACTAAGTAAAATTTTACTTTATTTAAAAAAAAACCCTAAACAATAATTCTGTAGTCCACGCGGGCACAGCTAGTATTAATATATTTAAGGCCTCTGCATTCCAAGTTTGCAAGCCTGGAGTGGAGATATTTAGGCTGCTCTTAACAACGCGGTCTTAATAGCCGATGAGGGTGAAGTGAGGTGAGTATGGAGCAGCACCAGAATGCCTGGGCGGGGGAAAAGGGAGATATCCGAGGAAGCTCGCCGACCAGTGGAGTCGTCCGGCACGATTCCCACTTGCAAAAGTTCCAGCAAAGACCTCGCCGAAAATATAATGTAAAACATTATTTTCATTTGAGTAATTCCTTATCTTCTGTAAAATAAAAATTTAGAAAAAAAACTACTAGACACAAAAAAATCAAGTTTTCTTAACGTACATGTTGTCTCAAGAAACGTCAAATAGAATTATTATGTAGCCTACTTTCCGAAGGAAAGAAAGGCTTATGAGATCACTTTCCTATCTGTGTGTCTGTGTGTATGGGTGTGTATGTGGTTTGTATGAGTGTGTATGAATGTGTGTCTGTGTGTATGGGTGTATATGTGGTTTGTATGAGTGTGTATGAATGTGTGTCTGTGGGTGCATGTGTGCCACTCCTTTTCAATTTTTGAACGAGTGAACCGAATTTCATCAAACTCGGTTCACACATGGACACCTGACTTAGTTTTAGACCACGTAAGGCACTTACTTTCAAAATAGTGGCCATTTTAAATTTAGGGTGATATTTTATATCATTATACCATTCAACCGATTTAAATAAAATTTTGTATGCTGACAGCGCAGGGTAGGTGATGTTAACAGGCGTGTTTTATGAAAGTCAACCACTTTTTTTTAAATGACGGCCATAGAGCTATTTTAGTTTTTTATGTTATATCGTCGAAACCCTGTAATTAATTCCATTGAAACTCTCTATGCTGGCTGTATATATTTCAACCACAAAATGGGTCCACGCAAAGTCTATTGTACAATTATATCCATAAAAATGTTTATGCAAAGTCTCATTTCTCCGCCATTTTCGAAGATAGCCCCACATGAAATAGTAATATTTTTATGTCGTATCTCGGGATACCAGCAACTGATTTCTTTCGAATTTGGCGATGAAGTCGTAGTGTGGTAGGCCATGTTAATATATATGTTTTAAGTGTGTGTCTTATTTTCCGAATGTTGTCTATACAAACATTTTAGTTTAGTGTGCTATATCTAAGAAACTATGTAACCGATTTAAATTTAACTTGTATATTTTATCTATGATAATCGTCGAATGTGCTTATACATAAACTCCTTGTCCTCCATTTATGAAGATCGTTACATGAACAATAGAGGTTTTACGCCATATCTCGAGGATAAAAAAAAAGATTCATACAAACGTTTTACGAAGTATTGCTAAATTAGGGTATGTAAATTAACATGTGTTATGTGCGGCAGGCATATTTCAATGGGATTTATATAACTAATTTAGATTGATTTGTTATATCCATAAAACGTTTCATTAAAATTCAACCAAATTTTTTACGCAAACAGTATTCATTAGAAGCATAATTTATTCATCCAGAAATCCTCTTTTGCAGAATGTTTTGCAAAATAGTAGCAGATGAGTAAATTGAAAATTTTGTCATATATCCGGGACAACTCAACTAATTTGCAACAAATTTAGTACTACTAGTGAAGGTCATGTAAAGTAACATGATTTAAATAGGGCTACGAATTGATTTTCGAGATGGCGTCCATTTAAATATTTANTGAAGGTCATGTAAAGTAACATGATTTAAATAGGGCTACGAATTGATTTTCGAGATGGCGTCCATTTAAATATTTAGATATATTCAGCATATCTGTTTAACAATTTTACCAAATTATATCAAACTTTTTATGCCGATAGTATCTATTTAAAATATCGTAAACAGGAAATATTTTTTATNTTTTTACCAAATTATATCAAACTTTTTATGCCGATAGTATCTATTTAAAATATCGTAAACAGGAAATATTTTTTATGCAGTCTTAATAATATATCTCTGTTTTAAAAAAATTAAGTTTTTAAATCACCGGCTTCCATCAAATTTTTCACATAAGTAGCGTTATGGTAGGCAATGTATATGTATGTGATTTTAGTAGCTCTGATGCTTAATTTAAAAATGGTCATTGTGTAAATATTTCAGGTATGAGAACCCTATCATTAGACTGATTACATCCGAAATTGATGCTCCGCATCCTACCTCTGTGATGCAGTTGATGATGCATGCTAGCTTAATTTTAAGAGTTTTTCTTAATTGGAATCCCGAATAAGTCTTTCTTGTATTTTAATTTTCTTGGTAGTGTTTCACATGTTTCTGGTTTCATCTCTAATGATATTGCTGTAAACGAATCGTCAACACCTACTTGCCATCTAAGCTTTTAAGAACTTCAGTAAAATTTATTTGCACCCATGTAGAGGAAAGTAAGCTCATTAGTTATCAGTAACTTCTTGTTATTACTTCGTAGTGTCGCTGCTGTGTCACTCTCTGGTACCAGATTAAGCGACCATGCATTTATTTGGTGTTTTAATTACATACCATCTGGTAACAGAATGCGTATTGTTGCAACTTCAACGCTTTCATCAAAAGAAATCGACCATTCGACCAGACACACCCATTCAGTGTTTCAGTAAAAAATGGTTGTAGTGTGCTAGGTTAGATGCCATGTCGCGCGGACAACTTAAGAGTAGGTGCACACAGGGCCACTGTTTTGTGGCTGATTCTCGCCACAGCTATAGGTTACTGCAGTCACCCTTGAGAGCAACTGCAAGGTCAATGCAGTCGCTTAGGAAAGNGATTCTCGCCACAGCTATAGGTTACTGCAGTCACCCTTGAGAGCAACTGCAAGGTCAATGCAGTCGCTTAGGAAAGACATGAAGTGTTGCTACTTCTGCTGAAAAATATGAAAAGGAGTAGAAGTAGAAATAAAATTGTTAACTCTTTACCGCTAAGGATTTCGTGTAAAGTTCTCCACCATATATTGCACGAATATCTCAGGTGAAACGATAAAACGTTTTTTCCCGTACTTTCGGTTGTCAAAGACTCATTCGATGAACTCTTTGAAAATTNGATTCTCGCCACAGCTATAGGTTACTGCAGTCACCCTTGAGAGCAACTGCAAGGTCAATGCAGTCGCTTAGGAAAGCCACGGCAAATGCGATTCAGTTGAGGTGAGGATGGTGACATGAAGTGTTGCTACTTCTGCTGAAAAATATGAAAAGGAGTAGAAGTAGAAATAAAATTGTTAACTCTTTACCGCTAAGGATTTCGTGTAAAGTTCTCCACCATATATTGCACGAATATATCAGGTGAAACGATAAAACGTTTTTTCCCGTACTTTCGGTTGTCAAAGACTCATTCGATGAACTCTTTGAAAATTNCTCAGGTGAAACGATAAAACGTTTTTTCCCGTACTTTCGGTTGTCAAAGACTCATTCGATGAACTCTTTGAAAATTTATAATAACCAATATCAATGCAAAGGTGAGAAAAATAATTACACCAAGAGAAGAGACTTGTACATGTTCTGTGGTTTTATGTTTCGATTTTAACCTACTTTCCGATTGAAAGAAAGACTTATGAGATCACTTTACTGTCTGTGTGTGTCTATACTTGTATGTGCGTATGAGTGTCTGTGCGCGTGTGGGCGTGTGTCACCCTCTCCCAAATTTCGAACCCGTCAACCGAATTTCACGAAACGTGGTACACATAATGCTTAGTAAAGAAACATAACTTTTATAGTTTTTGACCACGTCAGGCACTTACTTTAAAAATGGCGGGTATTTAAATAATTTAGGATTATGTATTATCTCGGAAACCATTAAACCGATTTTAACCAAATTTTGTATGCTGACAGCATCACGTAAGTATTTAATTTTGAAATGGATATTTGTATTGGTTTGCCATTTTGGAAAATAGCACTAAATTAAGAAATAAAGATTCTACATTATATCTAGAAAACTATTTAAACCATTCTCACCGAATTTGGCAGGTAAATAATACTATGATAGGCCAAGTAATTGTATGTAATCAAACTTGATTAGGAACATATTTTCNCGAATTTGGCAGGTAAATAATACTATGATAGGCCAAGTAATTGTATGTAATCAAACTTGATTAGGAACATATTTTCTAAATGGCGGCCGTATACATTTTTTAAGGTTTATTTGGTGTATCTAATGTACCATTGAGACGATTTCAACCAAATTTTGTATACTGAAGGTATCTGTTTGCTCGTAGTATATATGCTTGTGTTTATGATACGACAGCGTCATTTTGGAACATATCACTTCATGAATAAATAAACTTTTTATGTCATATCTCAGTAAAAATTAACTGATTCCTACCAAATTAATCAAACACGTACTACTGAAGCAGATAATGTTCATTTGTATATTATAAGCATGTCAGACACTTATTTCTTAAATGGTGGCCATATAACCATTTTACCTTAGAATGCTGTATCGTCAAAATTATATAACCAATTCCAAAATAACGTTGTATACTGGCAGATATTAAAACTATCAACTTATCNGCTGTATCGTCAAAATTATATAACCAATTCCAAAATAACGTTGTATACTGGCAGATATTAAAACTATCAACTTATCTACATGGAGTACATTTGTCCGTCGTTTTGTAAGATAGCACTATGCGAATAAATAAAGTTTGTACGACATATTTCGGTGAAAAATTGACCAATTCCCGTCAAATTTAGCAGACAAGTAGTACTGTGGTAAATGGTGTAAAGTTGCATGTTTGAAGTAAGTGAAACACTAATTTTCAAAATGGCAGACTTATAGTTATTTTAGGTTTAAATGCTATATCGTCGAAACCATGCAATAATTTCCAACTTATCATTATATGCTGGTAGTATATATTAAAACTATCAACTGTATCTACACGAAGCATCTTTTTTCCGCAATTTTGCAAGATAGCACCATGCGAACAAATACATTTTTTATGTCTTCTCTCACTAAAAAATTGACCGATTCCTACCAAATTTGGCAAATAAGTAGTACTGAGTCCGGAGATGTTTTATGGTATGTTTTAAGCATTTCATACACTTATTTTCAAAATGGCCACCATATAGCCATGTTTAGCTTAGAATGCTATACCGTCGAAACAATGTAACAAATTCCTACTTATATTTGTATGCTGGGAGTGCCTATTGCAACCATAAAATATGTATATGCAGAGCTTCATTTCTCTACAATTTTGTGTGATAGCCCCACCAATAAAAAATAAAGTTTTTATCTCATATCTCGGGAAACGATCGACTAATGTTTACAAAATTTGTCGAAGATGTACTGTGGTGGACTATATAAAGATATAGTTTTTTTTATGCATGTAGGATTGTTGAACGTGATTTTATTATATATAAAAGAATTAAATTACACGTACATTCAACATAGTAAAGAAACAAAGAAGTCAGTTCTATTTGTACACTATACAACATTGACAAATGAAGGGAAGGTTGCAGTGAGGTTGCAGAGCGTCTATGGAGCATTGTAGTCAACCTTTACATGTATGACACTTATTTTCAGAATGGCGGCTAAAACATCATTTTAGTTTTGTGTGCTTTATCTATGAGGCTATGTAATCAATTTTGTCTTAACTTTGTATACTGGCAGTATACAATCAGCGAATCTGCTACTGCATAATTTTTTGTCCTCAATTTNAACAACATTGACAAATGAAGGGAAGGTTGCAGTGAGGTTGCAGAGCGTCTATGGAGCAGTGTAGTCAACCTTTACATGTATGACACTTATTTTCAGAATGGCGGCTAAAACATCATTTTAGTTTTGTGTGCTTTATCTATGAGGCTATGTAATCTATTTTGTCTTAACTTTGTATACTGGCAGTATACAATCAGCGAATCTGCTACTGCATAATTTTTTGTCCTCAATTTNTATTTTGTCTTAACTTTGTATACTGGCAGTATACAATCAGCGAATCTGCTACTGCATAATTTTTTGTCCTCAATTTATGAAGGTCACCATATGAAAATTTTGGACGTTTCTTGCCATATCTCGAGGACCAATCAACCAATTACCACCAAATGTTACACTGGAACATTTCAACTAATCTGTGCCAAATTATGTACAATAAAAATGCTACAGAAGACCATGTAAACTGTCATGAATTTAATGTTAATTTTTAAACGATGTTTAAAATGGCAAAGTTATGAATAGTTTAGATAAGTTTGTCACACATATTAAACAATTTAATCATATTAAACCAAAATTTGTATGTACACAATAAACATTAGAAGTATCGTATATAGAGGCTCTTTTTTGGTGATTTTGTAAGATAGCATTTACTATGAAATTAAATTTTTTATGACATATCTCAGATACCAAACAACTCATGGCCACCAAATTCTTCATACAAATAGCTATACGGTAGGCCATGTAAACTTACACGTTTTTAGTGGTTCAGTCAATTATTTTTAAAGTANCTTCATACAAATAGCTATACGGTAGGCCATGTAAACTTACACGTTTTTAGTGGTTCAGTCAATTATTTTTAAAGTACGAGGTTGTCTGGGTGCAAGTCCCGGGTAGGGCGCGTGTCTATTTGTAATTGTCTCACTACTTTTGCATACGTTTCTGGTTTCATTTCTAATGTTATTACTTTCAAAGAGAAGTCAAGTCCTACCTACCAACTCAGCTTTTAAGAACTTTTTAAAAAATTAATTGCACTTATGTTAAGGAAAGTAGTATTATTAGTTATATCTAAACTTCTTATTTTGTTTGAAATGGTGATCCTTAAAACTAATGCATTGAGAAGGATATGGNCTTATTAGTTATATCTAAACTTCTTATTTTGTTTGAAATGGTGATCCTTAAAACTAATGCATTGAGAAGGATATGGTTAAAACACCGATTCCACATTTAAACTCTGTGGCCGCAGACTTGGTTGACCACGTCCTTAAATATTTAGACACATGCTTAATTGTAACTTCTCACATACCATTGTATGCACCTTTTCCAAAACTAATTTGTACATGATGTCACAGCCTTCTAATTAAAAAGGGAATTTTCGACTCTCCTTTTTGTAAATACATATCACCTTAAATAATGTTTCAGACTATGAATGTGACGTACCATATTTATGAACTTTCCTATTCAAGCATGATTTTATTATGAAGCCATAACCTGTTTCCTTGTTTGGTGCCTACGACCATCATATTGGATTTTATAGATGTAGGTGTCCTATTCAACAATTTGTAGTTATTGTGGCAAGTAAATGCAACCAAACCAAGCCTCGCTGTGGATAGCGGCCTCCAGTGCTTAATGTTATAACATTAGGCTATTACTGCCCTCCTGGCATCCACCAACATAAAGTTTCATCTTGCCATGTTTCAACGAATAGTGTAGTTAAACTCCTGGAATGTGGAATGTTTTAAGCCAACACATGCACTTACAGGCTAATGAGAAATGCTTTATCCTAAGCCCTTTCATAAACACAGCTGACAGCATACGAAATCTCAAAGGACCCCAAAATTATGTCATTCCTCCACATCCTCCGACAACTGGCTATTTCAGAAGGAAATTATGTCACTCCTCCACATCCACCGACAACTGACTATTTCAGAAGGAAATTATGTCACTCTTCCACATCCGCCGACAACTGGCTATTTCAGAAGGAAATTATGTCACTCCTCCACATCCACTGACAACTGGCTATTTCAGAAGGAAATTATGTCACTCCTCCACATCCACCGACAACTGGCTATTTCAGAAGGAAATTATGTCACTCCTCCACATCCACCGACAACTGACTATTTCAGAAGGAGCTGTCTTACCCCTCCCTCTTTTTTCTCCTTTTCCCATCCCAAGAATCAAGCATCTATGTGGAAAATGATGATGTAACAGTCGCCAAGATCCCCGAGTATTCGGTCCAACACACTGCAGCTATCTATCTAAATGGCTAATTACATTCCCAGAAGCTTTTATGCGACACTTTGCAATTTGAAGCTCAATTCTTACATTATATTCTGCAGGTTTTAGTCTGAACGTCTGTTACATATGTACATATAAATGAATGTCTAGAGATTGTGTATAAAATAGAGTCAAAAGAGATTTATTTTTAATAGTGCAGACATCGAAATGCGATATTATATAGTATTGTATATGTATAAGGCAAGGCAGTTCATGTAGAGCCACAATAAACGGTGCTCTGCGCAAGGCCTCACAAGTCCGGAGTCACTGCGACGACTTAGACACAAGCAGTTGCACCCGGCCCTGGTAAACCGTCCGCTATACTGTCGTGCTGTAGACTGGGTACCTCTGTGATCGTCGTCGGCTCAGCAACTTGTGGTTTAGTGACATCTGGCTCGGCAACAGCAGGACCAATGATGGCAAGAGTGGCCATGACTACCCAGGGAAGCCGTCGCTGGGCAGTAACCAGAGCTGGGCAGTAATTGAATGTACAGGTATTTAAAATATGTATTTTCGATACTTTTGTATTTTTTATTTAGTATCAGACGAAGTTAACACCAAGTCCTTTATATTTTGTTATGAAAATACATTTCAGGAGTATTTTGTATTTCATAAAATACACTAAATACATTTCAAAATGAACTGCATGACCTCTGATAAAGTAGGCCTTAACTCACTTCCTGCATTTTATCACTTCAATAAATATTACACGGAGAATGGAGCCACCATTTTGAGTGACTTCTTTTCAGAATTACATTTACTCGTCCTCGTCCAATTGATTGTACGACAGCAGATATTCAAGGCTGTCGTATTATGTAGGTAAATATCTGTGGAATTCTAGCCCGGTCTAGTCAAGTGTTCTCATTTTAACAAGATCGGCTCTCAAGATCTCAATGTTAAGAGCCACCCAAATCACTCCATTCCATTCCACTCCACTTCACTCCACTCTCCACATGTTAACAATGGATGGGTGAGGATTCAGAAGAAAGTATATAAACATGGCAAGTTAAGTGGAAAATGTATTCGTGCAACAGTCCAAATTTGGATGGAAAACATTTCACTGTTGTTCAAGAAAAGGAGAGAATGATGGCAATTATGTAAACCTGGTACGTATACGATAATTAGCGGCTCCTATTCTGTCACAACAAACTGAAAAACTCATTTGAAGGTAAGTAAAATTTTTTTTGTTCTTTTATTACTGATAAATTACAATTAGTTTTTAATTTAGTTTTTATATCTGTGTAGAATGGTGCTGTTCGCAAAGACATAATTTAATAGTTTTTAACCTCCACCCTTTTTCAAACTAATACTGTATGTTGATTGTATATTTTCAGAGAATAAATGAAGGGGATGTAGATTCATACTGGATAGGCCTACCCAGGCATTAGAAAGGAATAACAACGCTACATCTGTTGTAAGTCACGACTGCTCTAGTGCCACTGGCTGAGCTAGAAGATGTCGTCCCGTCAAAATAAACTCTTGTTTTTTCCAGATGACAGTCAATTTGTAGAACTTTCTGAAGACGGGAACAGATCTTAGTTCTCGAAATGTCGCAGCCATTGTCGTAGGAAGCTTGCTGTAGTCGCCTATAATATCTTTGTTGTGTGTCCGTGCATACATCTGTTTCAGCAATTTTCTTTAAATACCATCCTTGTAGTTAGTTTGATACACATTCTGGTCGTGCCGCTTTTCTTGTGACACCTAACTAGATTCCTCCTTGGAATTGTACGGTGATTAGATATTTGTTGTGAAGTTTTCTTGTAATATGTGAATAGATTCCTTTTTAGAATTATATACATTTTACATATTTGTCGTCCAGAGTCAACGTGGGCTCCTTTATATTGCTGTTTCGTTAGTTTGTGTCTAAGTTTTTCTTTGCTTTGTTTTCTACTACTACAAAAAATAGTTTTAATGTCGTATGTCCTCAATAATAGTTCAAATGAACTGCTCTTGACAGCTTCACTGCCAACTGCACGGAGATTTGCAAGGCAGGAGATGCATAACAATTTAAAATATATAAAATGTTCATCTTTATAGCAAGGTCACGTGATGATTAACTCTCGTGGCGGCGAATTTGTGCGATGGATCAAGACGCGTTTAAACAAAAATATTCGGCCACACGACACTGGAGTAAAACATCTCCCTGGGCTTCATGTAAACACCTAACTATAAACATGTATGTCTACTAAGACTCCAAACACGTCCATGCAATATGCATGTATCTTTCCAGCTCAAGATAAAGGGAAACATACGTGATATAATTAATATTCAATATTGCTGTGCGTCTCCCGGTAGATCAGAGTTTTCGAACGTTCTAACGAAACTACTTGGCCGTATATGTTCTTGCACTCCGCGTCTGGCAGCCCAGGCGCATTATACGTGCCACAAAGTCAACAACAGTCGCCCGCCCAACGAAGCAGCTAGCAGACCAAAACTCCGACCGCGGCGTGGAACTGAGTACACGCAGCCACTTATTTTTCGACGGCTGGGTGGTTCAGGTAGAACCTGAAGAGCTACACAACCTCATCATTAGCTATGTATGTGCCTTCCTCGGCTTAGATAACGATGACACGAAGGATTGCTTAACAACGTGCCATGAAGCCATCGCAACAAAGCTACGCTCTTATCAAAGCGAGCCGTTATATCGAACAAGAACCACAGCCCTCAATGGGGTTTGGGACTCTAGACACGACGTATTGGACATCATCAGCAATGCAAGAGATGCCGTGCTACAAGACTTCGAGCACTTGCTAGTTGAAGACATACTTTGTGGATTTGGCAGCCTACGAGAACGTCGTAACCCTCTTCAACAGTGAAGAAACAACCAGCTTCCAAACTATCAAACTTTTATACTAACCCAACCCGTTTTTCATTAATTACTAAAGTGATTTTATCCACTTGACAAATGAATTGCATGCGGTTTAACAAAAAAAAACAAAAAACACAAAACAATCGAATAGAAAATTAAATATGAAACATTTAAACAAAACCAAAGATTTTAAAGTAAACCAAACCATACTCGTACTCCCAGTGATCCAAAGGAAAAGTTCCCAGTTGAATAATGCTGCCTTCAGAATAAATAAAAGTCTCATTTTTAAGATCACCCCTCTCCCCCAACTACTTTGTTGGAACCATTGGTCGCGGACTATTTTGGGACCGATTTTCACCATTATTTCGCAAGTATTGCTTTGAGTGTAGCCAATTTGTTGTGTCCGGTGACCGAAATAACTCTGAGAAGTACTGAACGCAATGATATAAAGGTTAATAACTCAAAACTTTTAGACATATGTCATGGATTCATATTACAACCCAGATTTATTTTACCGAGTTTCTTTTCGTCCACGTACAATTCAAAACCCTGGTAAGTGCAGAGGCTCTTGTTTCTAAGCATAAACACCCGTAAATGCATGAGTTATGATTGGTTAGTGGAAGCGAGTCTCTTTATTTCTAAGCGTTTAAGCGCGCAAATACGCAGTTCGCTCCCAGCCATGGTGCTGCTTGGTACACACACACACACACACACACACACACACACACACACACACACACACACTTTGTAACTCTGAAAAAAAAAGAAANACACACACACACACACACACACACACACACACACACACCAGGATAGCATTAAGTCTGGACTACAACGCCACCAACACGCAAACACGCCACTTACCACATGGCAGAAGCCTATTAGGCCTAAGCGTACCGATCAAGGGTTTCAGTTCAATTTTTTTTTGTGAAGGGGTGGGGGCAATGTGCTTATAAGGAATACAATAAAAGGTATTTAAAGTTGTATACTACGTCCCTATTCTTATAAAATCATACAATGTTCATACATTTGCAGTTTCCATGCATATTTTTTATTAAATGTCATGAAATAATTTATGTACTGGCGGTTAATATTAGGTAAGTAAAATTTCCACCAATTAAAAAATCTACAAGTTTAATAAAAAAATATTATGAGTTTACAGATTGAGTGAGTGAAGAGATTTGGGCAGCTCTTAACATCGAAGTCTTGAGAGCCGATGAGAGTGAAGCGAGGTGAGTATGGAGCATCACCGGTTTGCAAGGGTGGGGAAAACGGGAGATCCCCGAGAAAACCCCCAACCAGCAGCATCATCGGGCATGATCCCACATGAGAAAATCCGGGGGCGACTCCACCGGGAATCGAACCCGGTTTGCCTTGGTGGGAGACTAGTAGTCTAACCACCACACCACCGTGGCCCCATTAGTTTACGGAAAATCGGATGCTATTTTAGGGCCGCGGTTACGCAGCGGCTAGAATGCTCGTCTTACAATAAGGTGAACCGGATTCGATTCCCGGCGGGGTCACTACCCGGATTTTCGCACGTGCGAATGTGCCGGACGATGCCGCTGGTTGCCGGGTTTCCTCGGATATCTGTTACCCCCACCCTTTCATTCCAGTGCTGCTCTATATTAATCTAGTTTCACTCTCATCAACTATCATATTCCCATGTTGAGAGCAGCCATAACATCTCCACACGAATTTTATTTACAGTAGATAAAACACACTAATGCAGTAAAAGATATGGCATAGTTTCATTTGCACAGTCATATTTCCCATCGGGGAAAACTTCTTAGATTCTTCCCACTTTACATCTTAAACCACTAAATATTAAAGTACGTGCATCATCAACCACTAATTCAGAGGAGGGTAATGTCTTAGTTTCATATGACCAAATTCATCAACAGGCTCATTGATGGAGGTTTTCTTAACATCTTCTTGCTCCAAAACCAAAATCCTTTATATTTTTAGTCTATTACCAGAAGTTGTTGGCCGGAGGTAGTTCTTCACACTCTTTAAACACTATATTATATATATATATTATATATATATATATTGCAGGCAGTAGTAACCGGTAATGTGAGAAAAGTGTTTACTGAAATAATAACTTCTGTATATCGTACTGGAAGCATCTGCAAGTTCTGTAAGAATTCAATAAGAGAGGTTGAACAACCAAGTCTAAAAATGTTCATTGAAAATAGAAGCTGCTTTCTCAACTAGTCAACATTATAGGAAGTCTGATGTTAAGTAATAAGAGGTTTAAACACTTCGCCACCCAGAAAAGAAACTTCTGTCTTCCAAAGCGCAGCTCCTTTTTTCATAAAATCTTCTTGGTTTGCTGAGAACCGGCAACTAAATTCATGCATAACAAAGTCCAGTATACTAAAATAGATAGATTTAGTGTTTTATTCAGTTACTGTAGTGGTAACTGAATTTTCATTTTGTTAACATATATCATCCAATGTTGCTGTTGTTGAGTTGACCATAGACTTTGCCTTTTCCACTAACTAATAATATGTCTCGTTACTTTTTATATTAACCAATTCGTTTTTTATCCTTTCGATTAGGCACCCAACTGACGCCAAATCTAAACCCTGGTATTGAAGCTGCTGGAAGAGGTAATACGTATGTATGCATGTATGTATGAGCTCCATTGCACGAAGAAATAAAAATTAATTCTGCTGCTCCATTTGAGCTCGGATGACAGTACTTTCAGTACTGTGTTTCATATCTTCATCGAGCACAAATAAAATTGCTTAAACATTTTTTTAGGATCTTACTTATTGCACTACCTTTAAATTATGTAAACTTATCAATTTCTCTTTAATTCTATGCCACCTTGAAAATGTATTTGGTTTCATCAGACATGGTGGAGTAGAAACCAGCAGATTTTGCTTTTTCAAAGATCTTCCTTGCAGTTTTTGAAGAAGACACAAATACCAAATCGTTTTGATACTCTGGAGAACTATAATAGCCACAACGTATTCTGTCTTAGAGTTTTCGTTCATATTCACATAGTGTTTCCATCACTTTAAGAAATATCCCTTTATTTACAAAGTTATATGACTCATCGTGGCCTCTAAATGCTAAGCCTCATAGGTCAAGAAAACTCACTACTTTAAAAAGGGTCCTCAAGTGTCTTCGATTTCTCCTACTTCTGATATTAGTTCAGAAAAATAAACAAATATGCTAATAACACCTGCAATGAACTTCGGATTTTCATCTCAGCCCAGAAAATTATCAATATTTTGTGCCTTTCAGTATTCCCATGTTGCTGGTAAAGGGTAGACCCATCTCTCAATTTCTAGAATCCTTTGTCAATAAACGTGCGGTTACCGAATTTAACATTGGAAGGGACTGCAGCTTTTGAAGAGAAATATCGGCAAGAAAAACAATACAAAGCTTCTTCGGCTTCTGAGTATTTTATCCACTGGTGAGCACTATAATATTGAACAGAAACTCTGCTCCCGTGATATAATAAAAATTTACGACCTGATGAGCGGTGCATTCCAGTGATCCATTGGCACGTTCATGTGACATCTGTATAGGAATTTGGCCCAAAATAAATAACAAAATGAAACTTTATGTAATAAAATTAGAGTTCTATTTCGGGATTTTATCTGAAAAAAATATCGTTATAGTTATAATTTACATTCCAGTTACATACTGTATTCTGAAAGAGAATTATTAGTACTAAATTAAATTTTTATTTCAAAGACTTCATATTAACAGAACATTTCAACAATTTATGTAGCTTGCGAATATCTGTGGTCAATCATAGCTAGTGGCCAGAAAAACTACCACACTTTCATTAAAAAAAACCCGAAACTTGGCAAAAAAAATTGCACTAGAATGTCACGTCAATTCTAACAAAAAACATACCGTACTTCACGGCTATTTCATGACACTTTAACATAAGGATTTCCACACTGCTGTGCCTGCAAACGTACAAACTTATACAGCAGAAACTTAGGCTGGATCACAAATGAAGTAATTACAAAATAACGCAATCAGTATGACGTGTAATTAAACAAAAGAATGTGTATAGTAGTATAACGTATCAGCCAGTCAGCACATGGCGGAAGATGTTTTTGGCAGGAACAGATGTTTATAGTGCAGTTCGAACACAAGAAAAGTAATTAAAACGCATGTTTACAACACACTGTCATGATTCTAGTTTGTGAATTTGATTTTCAACAAAAATACTGAACGCCATAATGTGTCAATCTGGTAAGATTTTCTGTTAGGTTTAAATAAGATTAGGTTGGCAAAAGTTGACAAAATAAAAAATTATTACACTACAAATTTTTAAGGCTGGATTTAAGAATGATTTCTTAAATTGTGAATCGTACATACGGCAAACTTGTTTCCGTGTACGCCATTAATTGTTATGCATAACATTTAAATCATAACTTTTCTATTGTGAATAGTTTAAACGTTTTTATTAGACAGTTATTAACAACATTGCAAGGCCAGTTTTCAAAATGTAGTAAAACAATGCTATATTTATTGAGAGATTGCACACATTGTGCATAAAGAAGAAGCTGAAAATTACCTTCAAGCGAACTTCAGTATCGTCATACTTTATCATTCCAGCTGGACTGTCACTTTCATTCAAAAACAAACATTTTGTATGACAACTTTACTATACGAGCAGGACTTTGTGATAAAATACCATCTTGTCACGATAAAAGGTAACTATCCTCTATTATAATTCTCATTTTTTCCAGTTTCGTACTTTCGGAAGTAAAAATTTTAAATATGGAGTATAATCATATTTTCGTCACAGTTTGTTATTTCCTGAAATGATCTTATAAACATAATTTTAATGTTGTAAGACAAAGGTTATGATATATTGGGTTGATTATCATAAATGTGTTAAACATGAAATAATTCAAGGAGAAGGAATGAAACTGACCTGCCACTCTCTCTAAACTATTATTATATTATACTTAATGACGAACATTACAGAAATTTTAGTCCGTATTTTCATCGTTGCTGAAGTATTATATATTATTATTATTATTATGGCTGCATGACAGGTTGTATTCTTTCCTTTTATTTGTACAAATATATCATAATATATGTTATTAACAAACGAAAGCGAACAGAAACTCTACAGTGCTCAACATTCTAGTTGGCGGGTGGTGGCTGTTAAGGGGAGAGTAATATTCAAAGAATTTGAGCAACAGGCAAAAGCACAAACAAATACTATAAACATAAATTAAAACANGCAACAGGCAAAAGCACAAACAAATACTATAAACATAAATTAAAACATATAGTAATTTTAAATGGAAAAATTATTTTTACTAAGCTTAAATAGCAAGCTACTAAGCCCTCTTTCCGCCCGCCAACTAAGTTGGTGAACTATGTAACTGCCATTTCTTTGTTTTTTATCGATATTTTTCTTTCGGGGTCTTATGTCTGCAGAAGTTGGACATGAGAACCTCGTACCTGAACCTGGTGTCTACGAGTACGCTCACATCTGCAGAACATGCCCGTACAGGAATTCCAGATATTTTCTACTTTACAAGTGCGCTCACTTTTTCTGTCAACTATTGTATATACGTTTAAACAACTCAATAACCAAATCTATACATCTGAAAATCCACATCAAAGTGAACATGTGGTGCGAAAGCCTTCTGAAGTTAACATACCTTAACATAATTAATGAGGAAGCGACATAGAATAATACAATTCAATTTCAGTGATGGAAACATATATTGTTACTCTACGTATGAGTAGCTTGGAACATCTGCTTAAACCAAACTGGAGGAGTAAGGTTCTACGTCAATTCATATAATCAGTGAGAATCGCGGAGCCCTTTATGACGCATGGCTCACTTTCCTGACCTGGATGACTCCCTCGCACTGCACACTATACGCACGCCCTCTGCTGTTTGTCTTGTGCGGAAACACGAAGACCGAGTGAGTGCGACTCTCGCAGCTGACGATGATTTGAGTGAAATAACTGTCACTGTCGACGCAACAGCTGATGTTGGCAGGCTGTGTCGCACCTGGCTCCAACTAAAATAGCGACTGGGTGTTTTGCATTCCTCGAGCGGCGAGCGCGCGAAATACGCATGACTGCAGTACAACTTATGTAGAATAGTTTCTCATGCAATTAACCCTGAAAGGGGTAGTGATTATTTGTTTGTACGTTTCGATGATATAAGGCACTTATTTTTTAACTAATTAAGATTTTCCATGCACTTGCATGAAGGAAACTGCCGTTTAAGTAACATATTTTTGAAAAATTGTTGTTTCATCTTCAGATGTTGAATGTATGTTGTGTCGGTTGGATGGATGAAGTAATGTTCTAATGAAATGGTGGTTATTGACCAGTTCGTAGCGTTTGTGTTTGTTTAGAATGNGTTGGATGGATGAAGTAATGTTCTAATGAAATGGTGGTTATTGACCAGTTCGTAGCGTTTGTGTTTGTTTAGAATGTGAATGCGGCTACTGGACATACGAATTTTATACGTTTTCAAACCGTGAACGATGTTTAGAAACATATAAATTATTTGAAGGCCACGTCTGTTTGAATATCACACCTTTATAAATTTTCCGTGGGTGTTTGAAACACAATTCTGTAATGTTCTAAGGCGTTCCTGTCACATCCCTCTAAAGAACAGCCAGAAAGAAAAAAGCTTAAGTTAATCGATTTATGCTAGACAAAATATAATATAAATAAAAGTTACAGTATTAGTGTGCACGCACTTTTTTTCAGGAATTTCCCTCTTCCTTTAACTTTGTCAGCAGTGTACACGCGTTAAGTGAAAAATAAGCAAGTTTCTTGATAAAATAAGCGTCACGAGCTGTGTGCTTCATTTCCCCCCCTTTTCCTAGAACTGGATACTCGTTTGATATAATATTTATTCTAGTTAAAGCAGTTCTTCCATCGAAGTAACCCAACTCGCATCAAGAGCGAGAAATTAAAAACCTTCTATAAAGTTTCTGAGTTATATGAAAGATTCTTGCAAAGGGGGTGACGTGAATGTTAAGCGAAATATTTTTAGCATACTCCATGACTACACTATGCCGTCACAGAAAAACAAGTCTGAGGCATGAAGCAAACACGTAAGAGGAGCAAGAGGGCAGTAGTGTAAAATAAATAAATAAGACATATAATAAATCCTTCAAGAAATTTTGTCAGTNGTTGGATGGATGAAGTAATGTTCTAATGAAATGGTGGTTATTGACCAGTTCGTAGCGTTTGTGTTTGTTTAGAATGCGAATGCGGCTACTGGACATACGAATTTTATACGTTTTCAAACCGTGAACGATGTTTAGAAACATATAAATTATTTGAAGGCCACGTCTGTTTGAATATCACACCTTTATAAATTTTCCGTGGGTTTTTGAAACACAATTCTGTAATGTTCTAAGGCGTTCCTGTCACATCCCTCTAAATAACAGCCAGAAAGAAAAAAGCTTAAGTTAATCGATTTATGCTAGACAAAATATAATATAAATAAAAGTTACAGTTTAGTGTGCACGCACTTTTTTTCAGGAATTTCCCTCTTCCTTTAACTTTGTCAGCAGTGTACACGCGTTAAGTGAAAAATAAGCAAGTTTCTTGATAAAATAAGCGTCACGAGCTGTGTGCTTTATTTTCCCCCCTTTTCCTAGAACTGGATACTCGTTTGATATAACATGTATTCTAGTTAAAGCAGTTCTTCCATCGAAGTAACCGAACTCGCATCAAGAGCGAGAAATTAAAAACTTTCTTTAAAGTTCCTGAGTTACATGAGATATTCTTGCAAAGGGGGTGACGTGAATGTTAAGCGAAATATATTTAGCATACTCCATGACTACACTATGCCGTCACAGAAAAACAAGTCTGAGGCATGAAGCAAACACGCAAGAGGAGCAAGAGGGCAGTAGTGTAAAATAAATAAATAAGACATATAATAAATCCTTCAAGAAATTTTGTCAGTNCAAGAGGAGCAAGAGGGCAGTAGTGTAAAATAAATAAATAAGACATATAATAAATCCTTCAAGAAATTTTGTCAGTTTTGTAGCAAAACAGAAAACCAAAAGATAAAACTACAGGACGAATTATCAAACGAAAAACTTGAAAATAAAACCAAGGACAACACAACGATGATGACATAGAAGAACAATGGGTTTCAATCAAACTGAAAAAGTGAAAAAACCAAGGACACCACAACTTAGACAGCACAGACAAACACTGAGACGAAGACAAGATGTCACACAATACTGGAAGACACGTCGATGACGGCACAGGAGAAGACAGTAGGTTTACTTAGACGAGCTTGTCGCGATGTTTCGGGAGCTGACATCTGCTCCCGTCTTTAGACGGACTAAAAGTTTGACAAATCTCACAAAATTCCTTGTGTGATTTATTATGTTTTATTTGTATTAAATACAGCCACTATTGGCTCCTTGTTTGTTTCTATTATAATTCTAATTACATTTATTAAGAAAAGATTTTTAAGCATTTTACTTAAATCTACAAAGCAGCGAAATGCCGGTTTCCAAACGCCAGATATTTCCCCATTCCCTGGATAGCCGTCTTGTCAGCTTCGAATCGCTGCTGCATCGTTACTCATCGCCATGGTACAGCCAGCTTCTCCCTTGACCAGCTTGTAGCGCCTGCGGCCCGCTCGCGGCAACCTGCAATCATCAGTGTGCCCGAGAGATGCACCTTGCCTACGCGCTAGGGGACGGTGACGGCGAACTTGACTCGGCAGTCGCGATGCATCAATAATTTCAGCGCCGTGTGTGTGTGTGTGTAGTATACTCCTCTTTGACGCCAAGAGCATGATTGTATATTCTGATTTTTCGCTATGGAACTGTTCTCTCAATATCCTTCTACCTTCAAAATTTTTGTACTCTACCCCTATCCCGTGCTTTGACTTTTCGCGTCGTTTGTGGGATTTTGATACTGTGTTTTTTGGAGTACTTCTGTTCGTTATCAAGACATTGTATCTTCACACCCCAACACACAGATTAAGGCGGATAATNTGTTTTTTGGAGTACTTCTGTTCGTTATCAAGACATTGTATCTTCACACCCCAACACACAGATTAAGGCGGATAATGCGCCAGTGGCACCGTGGTTTGAAATTTAAAGTTGCAAAGGCAACGTTATACTCGTCGACATAGTCNTGAAATTTAAAGTTGCAAAGGCAACGTTATACTCGTCGACATAGTCTGGCGCTAGTTTATCCCGCCCTGCATACTTTCCTTCCTATATTCCTTGGCATTAAAATCCTTGACATCCTACCATTCCCGAACATGTGCAATAGGTTGACATCTTGTTCGGCTAGAGTATTTAACAGGTATATTCTTTTCTCTGGCATACTCTCTCCCCCAAGGACCGCGGTCATGTAGTGGTCAGACTACTCGCCTCTCACCTTTACCCCGNGTTCTCTGGCATACTCTCTCCCCCAAGGACCGCGGTCATGTAGTGGTCAGACTACTCGCCTCTCACCTTTACCCCGTCTTTCCATTCAGGCATCGCCCCATACTCACCTCGCTTCATCCTAATCGGCTCAGAGGACTCCGATGTTAGAAGCCGTCCAGAACCTCTCCACGCACTCCAAGCAAACTCTCTCTCCCGACTTCGGTACTTTTAGTTCACTGAAGCACCAAAAGCTATAAAACTTTCTGTGAAATGGCCTATTTAGTATTTCTGGTTGATCATCTGTCGTGCGTTTGTACTCCCTTGTAAAATCATGTTTCTGTTTGCCATTCAAAATGTATTGTTTCGACGATAGTAAAATATGATCTGCGTCCGGGGACAATGTATTTTAAAAGGGACAAAACTGGCACCTGGCAACAGCACTGGCGCCGGNAAAATATGATCTGCGTCCGGGGACAATGTATTTTAAAAGGGACAAAACTGGCACCTGGCAACAGCACTGGCGCCGGTAGGCCACCATGTTGCGACGTCACTCAACCGGCATGTTGCGACGTCACTCAACCGCCATGTTGCGACGTCACTCAACCGCCATGTTGCGACGTCACTCAACCACCATGTTGGATCCAGGTGACAATTTAAANCCATGTTGCGACGTCACTCAACCGCCATGTTGCGACGTCACTCAACCACCATGTTGGATCCAGGTGACAATTTAAATTGAGATTATATCTTGACCTTAACTCCATGCCCTTGCCTTTGAAAGACCTCGAAACCCAAAAAATCCCAAAAATTGCATAAAAATTACAAAATAAAAAATATACAAAAAATGTTAAAAAAAAAAGGAATTATTATTTTTAATTACTTTAAGATGTACATGTAGGAGGTCCAGAGTTCAATGACAGATGGATTGACTAAGCTCTCCCGACATTACGGCCCANCTTTAAGATGTACATGTAGGAGGTCCAGAGTTCAATGACAGATGGATTGACTAAGCTCTCCCGACATTACGGCCCACGCCAGGTCGAGCAGTGTCCATCTCGTACGCCATGTTAGATGTCGATGACGTTAACCTTTGAATTTGACCCCGGTAATCTTTAAACCAAAAAATTCTAAAAATTCCAAAAAATTCTAACAAATTTCCAAAAACCTTTGTCAAATTACTTATGATCCATGACACAAGACCCAAAACCAAATACCCGAGACCCATGACCCATGACCCATGACCCAGTGATCCAAAGCCAGTTGACCCAAGACCAGAGACCAAAGACCCATTAACCCAAGACCATATGACCCAAGACCCATTGACACAAGACCTATCACCCAAAAATCCTATAAATTTATAAAAAATTAAAGAATAAAAATCTTTTAGTAATTTATGAAGAAAATAAATAATTATTATCAATAAATGTATAATACAATTAACATTTCCAAAGGTTTCATCAGCGCCACGTCTAGCAGATGACTGACCCTCACTTATGTTTCTCAGTGGTTAATTAGTCCACAGGCCTCCACCCCCTCACCTTTGCTCATTATTTCAAATCAACTCCACCCACTATATTCATTTTTTCGTTTATCATTTGTTTACGTTTTCATTACCTAGGTGATGCTAGTGTATTAATTATCGATTTCGCCACCAGAGGAGCTGTCGATGTAGATACCATGTTGAATGTTGTCGACCTTGCCCTAGACCACAATTGAATAGAACTCGAAAATTCGAGAAAACTAACAGTCCATACAATTGACCATTACTAACTGGACACATCAAGGACCCATACCGACTAACCATACTAGCCAACGACTGACTCCACCTAAGACTAACTCCATCCAAGACTGGTTCCTGGCGAGTTTGACTGAGCACAAAACTAGCTCCTGACGAGACCAGTTCCTGCAAAACTGACTAGAACAACAGACAAGACCAAACTGCCGTACCACCCACCTATACAAACGATGATGATTAATCTCAAAATGAGTCTCTAAAAAGAGCCTCGTAGGTAACCTCAAAAAATCTTCTCAGAATATTCGCAAAATATTTCTACCAGAGCTGACCTACCAAAGGTTCATACTAACTTACCAAGCCAACTTACCAGACCAATTGACCAAGCAAACCAGTCAGTCTGCAGGAGTCGGTTGGCAGGAGTAAAGTGTATAAATTCATGTATGCTTGAAGACTATGCAAGTCACTGAATATGTGAAATCGTGTATGTCATGTGCGACTACCTGCATACCTTTGATGATTGCCCACAAATTACATGGAAAACAATGCCGTTACTGTTCCAAATCCATCAGTAAAAGTTGCAATGCGCGATGACGCGAGAAGAGTGACTGTTTGGAGAACTCATCTCGTGTGATTTTTAGCTGTAAAAACTGTCCTAGGCAGTTCTCTAGTCATGATAAATAAATTAACACACCAAGGCTGATAAATGTAGTGTTTTTTTCGCCCACTGAGAAACAGCATGTGATGACCTCGTTACGTTCCGTTAAAAATGTTTGGAGATGACGAGGGAACTCGCATGATATAGCATTACGACAATGACCACATGCAGTTTATGAAAGTTGATACAACGAAGGAACACATCGAGATCACATCGAGATCGAGAAGGGTTCGTCTACTGGGAGCCAGCAAGTGATGTCATTAATACCACATGCTACATCCATGGGTACTGTTTCCGCAGACGATTATGATGAGACAGTTAATGCTTATGACGGAATGAGACACCTTCAAGGCNTAATGCTTATGACGGAATGAGACACCTTCAAGGCATGATAGTGTCGATATGTGTGAAATTAACACTTGCAAGGCGTTCGCGTGAAATCGACGAACTACAAAATAAAAGGTTGTCAGTTCTGAATACTGATAATGACCATGNCTTGCAAGGCGTTCGCGTGAAATCGACGAACTACAAAATAAAAGGTTGTCAGTTCTGAATACTGATAATGACCATGTGACTCCTACATAGAAAAGTAAACTTGATATCGAGGATGAAGCAGGAAGTGAAGATGATCATGAAGACTGCATAGATGATAATGAACATGAAGAAAGTGATAATGTTAAAGACGATGATGGCGATTTTTTAGATGTACTGACACACCCCTCCAACACATTTAGTGCAATGAGCGACACGAAGACGGCAGAAGACGTCGAGAATACTGGGTACATATTTCCCAAATACCCTAATGAACTTGTTGATAGGCTCATATATTATATTGACGTTCATAAAATGGGTATTTCTCGCGCTATTTCAGATATCTTCAATCATTAGTAAACTGAAGGAACGGGGATATATCGCATGAGAATGTTGAATACTATCCACGATCTGCAAAAATCTGAGAAATTTTAAGAACGAATGTACAAAATAATTAGAAAGACAGAATGTATATAATAAGTAAATAAATAATATTTATATACATATAGTAATGCGTGTTCAATTTCTTATACAGTCCCTTCTGCTTATCTGAAGGACTTATTAATTCGGTGGTGTATAACAATCAATTGAGAGTCTTTATTGATAAAATTTGTTTTAGTGCACGCAGTAGCAGTACTATGGTTCGATTTTATGTATTATGCCTTAATCGTGTCGTTTAAAATCGATTGAGTTCTATATGACGATTGTTTCTCATATAGCTGGTTTGCTTGGTCAGTTGGTCTGGTAAGTTGGCTTGGTAAGTTAGTATGGGCCTTTGGTATGGTCTGCTCTGGTAGAAATATTTTGCAAATATTCTGAGATGATTTTTTGAGGTTACCTACGCGGCTCTTTTAAGAGACTCATTTTGAGATTAATCATCATCGTTTGTATAGGTGGGTGGTACGNTGAGGTTACCTACGCGGCTCTTTTAAGAGACTCATTTTGAGATTAATCATCATCGTTTGTATAGGTGGGTGGTACGACAGTTTGGTCTTGTCTGTTGTTCTAGTCAGTTTTGCAGGAACTGGTCTCGTCAGGAGCTAGTTTTGTGCTCAGTCAAACTCGCCAGGAACCAGTCTTGGATGGAATTAGTCTTAGGTAGAGTCAGTCGTTGGCTAGTATGGTTAGTCGGTATAGGTCTTTGATGTGTCCAGCTAATAATGGTCAATTGTATAGACTGTTATTTTTCTCGACTTTTCGAGTTCTATTCAATTGCGGTCTAGGGCAAGGTCGACAACANGTCAATTGTATAGACTGTTATTTTTCTCGACTTTTCGAGTTCTATTCAATTGCGGTCTAGGGCAAGGTCGACAACAATCAACATGGTATCTACATCGACAGATCCTCTGGCGGGTAAATCGATAATTAATACACTAGCATCACCTAGGTGATGAAAACATAAACAAATGATAAATGAAAAAAATTAATATAGTGGGTGAAGTTGATTTGAAATAATGAGCAAAGGTGAGGGGGAGGAAGCCTGTGGACTAATTAACCAATGAGAAACATAAGTGAGGATCAGTCGTCTGCTAGACGTGGCGCTGTGGAAACCTCTGGAAATGTTAATTGTTTATATAAATGTATTAATAATTATTATTATTTATTTTCTTTATAAATTATTGAAAGTTTTCTATTTTTTTTTTTCTAAATTTATATGTTTTTTGGTATATAGGTCTTGTCTCAATGGGTTTTGGGTCATTTGATCTTGGACCAATGGGTTTTGGGTTATCTGGTCTTGGGTCAACTGGTATTAGATTAATGGGTCATGGGTTAGGGGTCTCGGGTCATTGGTCATTGGTATTGGGTAATGGGTTTTGGGTCAACGGTAATAGGTCTTGGGCCAAGTGTCAAGGATGTTTTGGGAATTTGTTGAATTTTTGGAATTTTTTGGGAAATTTTCNGGTAATAGGTCTTGGGCCAAGTGTCAAGGATGTTTTGGGAATTTGTTGAATTTTTGGAATTTTTTGGGAAATTTTCAAGAATGTTTTGACTTCAAGGTTACCGGGGTTAAGGTCAGATTTCAAGGTCATCTACATCTAACATGGCTGACAAGATGGACTGTGCTTGACCTGGCGAGGGCCGGTCATGTCGGGAGCTTAGTCGATCCACATGTCATCGATCCACGAAACTCCTACACGTAAATCTGAAGAAAAAATTATTAAATTTTAAATTTTTTAAATTTTTTTATAAATGCTTTTAAAAATTTTCTGTAATATTTGGGATTTTTTGTTTTCAAGGTCATTCAAAGTCACGCACATGGGGTCAACGTCAATGGTTACCTGTATCAAAGTTGGCGGTTGGGTGACGTCGCAATATGGCGACCAGCCTGCGCCGGCGCCGTTGCCAGGTGCCAGTATTGTTTCGTTTAAAATACATTGTCCCCGGACGCCGATAATCATCTTACTTACGGTAATTGCAGATCGCCTCATAACAGAGTAGATCGCTGGTAATTTCAACTTATTTTTTTGTTCTAGTAATTGTTTGTAATGTTTTTGTGGAGCGCAGGTAGTGACGGTAACCGCTTGTGACTTCCTGTGTTTCGGCTATTGCCATTGACGTTAAAGGGACGCAAAAGGAAGACTTGTTCAAGTTTATGATTGAATTTTGCTTCGTTGGTAACACCGCGCACTCAATCCCCTTGCAATATTAAACCTGCCTTTCATTCACATTTTAATTTTTGGAGCATGATATTAGAGAGGAATGAGCCGCTATAATCTAGTATTTGATATTTTTTAACCGATTACTTCGTGTCATAGTTTTAATCTGTGTAATGATGTGCAGTGGGAGCAATGATCAGATAGCAATGTTACACAATTCTCTCCATTTGCACATCGTTGTAATTGTTTGAGCGTTTTAAATATTTTTAGCGTGTCGCGTATGCTTTGTGGATTTTGGAATTTTTTTTAGATTTTATCTGGCATGCGTAACAGATCTTTGAACCGGGTTATGTCTTTATTGCTAACAATTTCCCTTCATAAGGCCGTTTTGCTAACTAATTGGAGTTTGTCGGCGATCACGACTACTGTAAACGATTTAGCGTACCCAGTTCGGGTCCTTAAAAAGTGACATTCTTATTTGTAAAAGAATTGTCTCATACCTCATTATTTTTTAATAAAAATGTAAATGAATAGAAATATGAACTATTTTTGGGTACTGCATTTTGCTTATTTAATACTATAAATTGGTATTAGTAGTATTTTGGATTTTTAAGCAGTACAGGATCTTGGAGCCCTGAAAATTTGTATGTGATATTTCAACTCTAATGGTTTAAAGAGCTCGTTAGCTGGAAAAACAACGAAGTTAAAATTTCTAACGGATCTCGTCATATATTTAATAGCCGGGAAATGATTTACGATTAAGCATTCTACTAAACAATAAAAATAAGAAACAAAGTTAGGAACTACGAAGAATACTAAAGCTTTATATGTGTACTAAGCATTTGATATTTCATTATTAAAATCGAAGATATCATTTAAATGGATGTCAGGAAACATTCAATTAACTTAATGCTTCATAACAATTCCTCGAGTGTTTATACTCGTACACAAAGAGGTAAATGCGTAATTCATTTCCGGGACGTATAGTTTTTTTTAATTAAGCGGTAATTTAGGAATACTTAGAATTTTAAATTTTGCTTTGTCTCAGGGAAACTTATATTTCCACATCTTATTGTAAATATTTATTAAGAAGCAGGATCTGATAAAATATATGCACGGCAGAGATTAATTATTTTAAAAACCTCATTTGTCAAAGCCGATACATTCCCTGAGCTGAGACATTAAAGATGCGGTGACCGACATTTACACCGCTGAGGATTCGTTATAATCTATACGTAATTACGATGATCTGATAATGAGCACACATTTATAGTTTCTTCCTATATTATAGTATGTCTAATTTTCGTGTTTGTTGAAAGGATGAATATATAATCAACATTAATTCAAAATGAATTAACGACTTGNTAGTATGTCTAATTTTCGTGTTTGTTGAAAGGATGAATATATAATCAACATTAATTCAAAATGAATTAACGACTTGCTGTGAGATTTCACTGATAGGTTCAGAATATAAATTAAGTACGTGGAAAACTTAAACAATAACTGACTTTTAAAAATAGAGTTGAACCTAAATATAGGTAGCACGGCGTGAGAAAATTATTCAAAGTTATTGTTTAGGATGATAACTGTCTGCGCTGGACAGTACCGTACACACCACGACGAACCGCAGGAGACTTCAATACAGCGGCTATAATCGCCGACGCCAAGTCGATGTTGTTAAGAATACATCAACGTTGTGATGTTTCACGAGTTTCTNTACAGCGGCTATAATCGCCGACGCCAAGTCGATGTTGTTAAGAATACATCAACGTTGTGATGTTTCACGAGTTTCTTCCTGGTGAGCAGTTAAGGAAATACATTTTTAATACTATACATAGTGAAATGCTACCAGTGTCACGCACCTATTCATATCAAGCAGTTACAATTTTTAGGTGATTCATTGTGATGCTCCTGCCGGTAAATAAAATTAAGGATTTCACCAGAAGATGTTGTTTAGAATGTCCTTGTTATCAGTATCCTATTCAATGTGACAGTCCGTTTCAAGGCTATTTCTCGCATCATTTGCGATGAAACTGCCGCCTTCAATCACAGAGCGTTATGAGCGAATATTATTGTTTCGTATGCCTTGATGAGACACCGCAGTGTTCCCATTACAATAATTAAAGTGCAATAGTGAAAGACACGCCACTTTATAGCAATATATGTTATATATATTGTGGTCCTCCTTTTGATGCTATATTAGTCGCAACGAAATATTCTACACATTTGGAAGTTAGGTCATGTAAGATGACTATCGATGCGATAAGTAAATATCAAGGTGGTTTTCCCCCTCCCCCAACCCCGGCGCTGTGGTTACGCCGCCGAGATGTGGACGTCTTTCAATCGATGGCGGACCTGAAAGAGGCTTGCGGATCCTGGATAAATGCGTCGTGTAAGCGTGAGCAACTGGGAGCGCAGGACAGAGCAGGCCGGCCAGTGTAAACTAAGGTCGTGCGGGGAACAGCTCGCACGCTAACCCCCACTCTAGCTGTCTCCCTCCTCCCCTGAGTGCATAACACGCGGCCCGGCAATTTGGGAGACCGCGCAATGCGGCGGCTTGGAAATTCGCTGTGACGCAAGGTCCTATCTCCCCCTCCCCCCTCCATCTTCCTCTAGATAGCCGTCTATTAATAACGACTGCGGAGGCGCGACACATGTTGCACCAAGCGCGCCTGTTTCCGCCAATGTAATTTTAGACAGCCTCGTTAAGGGCGAGCGCACTGCGGTCTGTGTGAAGAGCAAGTGTGCATACAGGTAGCTGGAGACTTATTTATAGTTTTAAAGGAATTTCATATTTCGTAATAATTCAATGTTTTACTTTATTAATTTTGGAGTACATATTATGGTAACGGTAAAATAAATTGGGCATTAGAGAGTTTAAGTTTGCTACAAATGCATCTTCCTGTGTATGATTATTATGCTTTGCGAAATTAAATGCCGATAAAGGCATAAATCAATTAAATGAAACGTGTAAGAAACTCACAGTCTGTACACATTTAGAGGCGCCGTGTCACGCAGAAAAATTTCTTCAAAAGTAGACAAACATAGAATGTTACATAAAACTACACCTCATCATAAATAAATCACAANGAAATTAAATGCCGATAAAGGCATAAATCAATTAAATGAAACGTGTAAGAAACTCACAGTCTGTACACATTTAGAGGCGCCGTGTCATGCAGAAAAATTTCTTCAAAAGTAGACAAACATAGAATGTTACATAAAACTACACCTCATCATAAATAAATCACAATGAAGTACATATGTGTATTGATTGGTTTCTAATGGTAATTTTATATGTAAAGAGAAAATTTGTTATGCTTCAGCAAGAATTTTCTGCGTTTATTAAGAAAATGGAGCATTCCTTGCTCTTGTAACAGCCCCTATAGGTGTTGTAAATATAAGGATGATTCTTTATTTGTTGATATTGGAACTTGATAGTATATAATGCATTATTTGCTAAAATCATTATTGTGACTGGAGACCTCGAGCATCTGAGGTGAATACTCAGACACAATTTACAAACAGTTGGTTACGAACGTATGTCCACCCCGTTTAATGCTCATAAGTTTATATAGAGGATAATAAGCTACTATTTATGTCAAAAAAAAACCGTGTGTCGATGAGTAATACTCAAGAAAATTTATTATTTGGTAGCAATATACGCTGAAGCCTATTGTTGCTGCAAGGTCACAAAACGGTTTTAATATACTTGCAATGGAGGTGCAGAACTAACCAAAATCTGTACAATTCGCATACTTGATATATGAAATAATTGTACGTGTGTGTGAACTGTGGACATATACCTGCTACCCTCACGAAACGAGAAGGATGTCCGTATTCTTCAATTCGAACGAAAAAGGGAAAGTACAGCACGCCGCGGGGCATCTGCCACAACTACTGCTGCACTTCCCCCTTCTTCCTTCGCGAGTAGCCGCGCTATATCAGTCATTTATGGGAGCACCTACTTATAAGAATATTGTGTTCTTTTTATTATGTTGCATTGCAATGTTAACTTTTCTTTTCCCTTTCTAGCAAAGACTGTATATTGATTGCGATAATAATTTTTATTTAAATACTGAAAGAATTTCAAAGAATGTTTGTTGCATAGTTTGGGAATGAACACTCGTGAAAGGCCATACCAATTTAGCAATTGTTTACGTGTTTAATTTGAATTTTAAATGTTAACCTGTTTTTTTTAGTTATTGTTACTATGTATATTTAATTTTTTGGATACTGGTCCGTCTAAAATTTCCGTAAAATCAGCATGGAGGGGCCATTTCTGTAACAGTTCCGTTACAGCAATGATATTTTATTTTTCTTTAAAGTATTGAATATAAATATTGCCTAATGTGTTATGATATAAAAAGAATGCTGTACTGCCCAGAAGTAGGTATGGACGCTAGATCAGGATCCACCTCTCACATTAATTTGGCGAATTTTTGTATTTTTTCTTAGTTTCATTAATATTTTCATCTCATGTTTTATGCATTGTCTTGGCTTAATAAGAAGCTATTAGTATAGAAGAATATATGCGAGAGACTTGCTCAGCTCTAGACAGTTAATAGCAAGGAGGAATTTAACCCCCATTTAAAGGTGCATTAGCGAAATTTTTGCTGATACGTAACGGTGAGTTGCGGACGCAGCTTTGTCTTCTGGGTCTGTTTGAGTGTTTTTAATAATTTTGTGGCGTAACTTTGTGTAGTGTTGAGTATGCAGTGAGTTAGTCTTTTTATAAATTGTGGTTTTGGTAGCCTGCCTAAATTTGGTTTTGGTTCAACTAAATTCTAGCTTTGCTAAGTGCTTCAGTTTGTTTTAACGTGTAGTGTTTAGTGATGTATGCTGCCCAAGTTTACCTTAAAGTCTAATAGTTTTTGCTGCGTGTTCCCGACTCACGCGTTGGGCGTAAATAAGTAACCTTTTAAAGGTGGTTGTCCTTTTTTCTTGTAATTGATTGGAACTTTGATGGGTCTTTCGATTGCCTCCATCGATGTTCTATTTTAATGTGAATTTTATTACAGCTTTTTAATATGTATTTCTAATAAAGAAGGCTTTACTGGGACTGCTCTACTTCGGTTAAATGCTCCAATAATAGTCTCTAGTCAATTTTATTGGTATTTGAACTGTTTTAAAATATTGTCTATAATTGTATTCAACTATTTAATTTACATTTGATAACGTCAATTTTGAGTGAGGAGCTTATGTAATATGTTTACGTTTGTAATTTATTGTGTTAGAATTTTTTTAATGGTTGTATGCTTTTTTGGATCTTTAAAGATTTGGTGATGAACGATTTTATATGAATCTATATAGTGCTGAAAATGTNTATATGAAATAATTGTACGTGTGTGTGAACTGTGGACATATACCTGCTACCCTCACGAAACGAGAAGGATGTCCGTCTTCTTCAATTCGAACGAAAAAGTGAAAGTACAGCACGCCGCGGGGCATCTGCCACAACTACTGCTGCACCTCCCCCTTCTTCCTTCGCGAGTAGCCACGCTATATCAGTCATTTATGGGAGCACCTACTTATAAGAATATTGTGTTCTTTTTATTATGTTGCATTGTAATGTTAACTTTTCTTTTCCCTTTCTAGCAAAGACTGTATATTGATTGCGATAATCATTTTTATTTAAATACTGAAAGAATTTCAAAGAATGTTTGTTGCATAGTTTGGGAATGAACACTCGTGAAAGGCCATACCAATTTAGCAATTGTTTACGTGTTTAATTTGAATTTTAAATGTTAACCTGTTTTTTTTTTTAGTTATTGTTACTATGTATATTCAATTTTTTGGATACTGGTCCGTCTAAAATTTCCGTAAAATCAGCATGGAGGGGCCATTTCTGTAACAGTTCCGTTACAGCAATGATATTTTATTTTTCTTTAAAGTATTCAATATAAATATTGCCTAATGTGTTATGATATAAAAAGAATGCTGTACTGCCCAGAAGTAGGTATGGACGCTAGATCAGGATCCACCTCTCACATTAATTTGGCGAATTTTTGTATTTTTGCTTAGTTTCATTAATATTTTCATCTCATGTTTTATGCATTGTCTTGGCTTAATAAGAAGCTATTAGTATAGAAGAATATATGTGAGAGACTTGCTCAGCTCTAGACAGTTAATAGCAAGGAGGAATTTAACCCCCATTTAAAGGTGCATTAGCGAAATTTTTGCTGATACGTAACGGTGAGTTGCGGACGCAGCTTTGTCTTCTGGGTCTGTTTGAGTGTTTTTAATAATTTTGTGGCGTAACTTTGTGTAGTGTTGAGTATGCAGTGAGTTAGTCTTTTTATAAATTGTGGTTTTGGTAGCCTGCCTAAATTTGGTTTTGGTTCAACTAAATTCTAGCTTTGCTAAGTGCTTCAGTTTGTTTTAACGTGTAGTGTTTAGTGATGTATGCTGCCCAAGTTTACCTTAAAGTCTAATAGTTTTTGCTGCGTGTTCCCGACTCACGCGTTGGGCGTAAATAAGTAACCTTTTAAAGGTGGTTGTCCTTTTTTCTTGTAATTGATTGGAACTTTGATGGGTCTTTCGATTGCCTCCATCGATGTTCTATTTTAATGTGAATTTTATTACAGCTTTTTAATATGTATTTCTAATAAAGAAGGCTTTACTGGGATTCTTAGACTGCTCTACTTCGGTTAAATGCTCCAATAATAGTCTCTAGTCAATTTTATTGGTATTTGAACTGTTTTAAAATATTGTCTATAATTGTATTCAACTATTTAATGTACATTTGATAACGTCAATTTTGAGTGAGGAGCTTATGTAATATGTTTACGTTTGTAATTTATTGTGTTAGAATTTTTTTAATTGTTGTATGCTTTTTTGGATCTTTAAAGATTTGGTGATGAACGATTTTATATGAATCTATATAGTGCTGAAAATGTNTGTTGTATGCTTTTTTGGATCTTTAAAGATTTGGTGATGAACGATTTTATATGAATCTATATAGTGCTGAAAATGTATGTAAATTTTGGATCAAAATATACAGTTTAACTATGTATTGTTACAATTATTTGTGCTTCGGCAAAAATATACTTCCGGGTTTCGAACTTCCTTGCGATAACTTTTGGATGTATCACCGTAAAAAAAAATTCTCATCACAAGATAGGGCTCTGAGAAAATAGTTTTGTGGTGTTGAAATGCTGTGCCATCATAAATATTTTTAGCAATCCAAGAGGCAGCAGTAGAGGCCTATTTGAATGTGAGCAATCATGAAGAAGCTCTCAAACGTTCATTAAGTTATATTTAGTGACATCAAGAAAGAAGCAGGTGCCGGCGCCTAGGACGGCGCTATTGCTATTCATCCCGCCGTCCTGCGGACGAGTGAGGCCTGTCACACTACCTACCTCATTATTTATTTGCAGTTTCGACTTAATTGAACTCTTGACTTTGTTTGGCAGTCTTGAAATTTAATTGAAATGTTTGCATTATCAAATGCAATACATTTAATCCCAGAGGAAATTGTGATAAGGATATACAAATGCTCTACCGTTTCACAAAATAATTAAGGCTATTTTAAATCTCTGGATTTTGGCACCTTTAAAGAAAGTGATAATATCAAGGCATGAAATTGTATTTCTGTATGGCTAATGAGTGTCTAAACGAGAGGTGGATAAATACGCTTTGAAGATTGTTTATTTTAATTAGCAGTCATATTTTCTCTTTCGTTATCGGGCAGCTTTCTTTTATTATGTCTTCTGCCAAAGTAGTTTCATTAAATAGTTATCTTGTTAATTTATGATTTTAGTATTTCTGTGTCTTCCAAAGAATGAATGTCATGTTGTGTTTCTGGTAATATTTTT
Organism: Clitarchus hookeri; assembly: GCA_002778355.1. Lineage (NCBI taxonomy): Eukaryota > Metazoa > Arthropoda > Insecta > Phasmatodea > Phasmatidae > Clitarchus > Clitarchus hookeri. The sequence goes on along the minus strand of NQII01002590.1, from coordinate 126,084 downwards.
TATTTTCAGTCTACGAGAGACGAGATATTTGCAGGTAAGCATTGTGCTGAAATGCTTCCTAACTTTTTTGCCTATAGTATAGCGACGCTAGCACTCGTCGTGCAAGTCATCCTCTTTGGTTTCTACTCGGCGCGATGGTATACTCTTTGCTCGGCTCAGTTCCCCTCCCTTTTCCCCCCTTGATCAACATTCCTTGATTTCTCCTCTGCTCGTATGCCATGATTTTTTAATGATTTAGCTAGTTTATTTAAGTCCTTGCATGGCTCGCGCTCCTTTCACTCCTGGGAAACAACTGTCGGTCTGTTAATCAGGTAATCTCGAGCCTAGCCCCTAGTGGGTCAGTGGTGGTTGTTGCACACTAACACTTCGAACAACACCTTTCCAGTAGAGTTCCTTTCTACCTCGATCCTGGCTGACCCGAGAAGGCTCNGCACACTAACACTTCGAACAACACCTTTCCAGTAGAGTTCCTTTCTACCTCGATCCTGGCTGACCCGAGAAGGCTCATCGGGGACGGAGCTAACCACCCCTCAGAACTTACCACCCGGTGTAGTTTTAGCCACAGTAGAAGAGGGAACTTTTATTTTTCACCACCCGGCAACACAACCACAGGCTCTGTCCCAGGACACAACCATGGACACGACAGACAACACGTCGNTATTTTTCACCACCCGGCAACACAACCACAGGCTCTGTCCCAGGACACAACCATGGACACGACAGACAACACGTCGCTTCACACGATCATTCCAAACAACCTTATCCAAGAATAAACAAAGTCTTGGCTGCTGTCTCAAGCAAACAGACGGAAGGCAATTCTTGAAAAAGAAATGGAGAAAGAAATCTGGCTCCAAGAAACACACAGGAAGAGGGTGTGTAGAGCCATCATCGAACAACAGCCCAAGATAATTGCTGTTCAAAACCGTTTCGAGCAATTTGCCAACATGGAAAATACACAAACAAACACTCAAATACACCCACAAACACCCAGCTCAATAGCCCCAGCCACAANTTTGCCAACATGGAAAATACACAAACAAACACTCAAATACACCCACAAACACCCAGCTCAATAGCCCCAGCCACAAACACTCAAACACACTCACAAACACCCAGCTCAGCAGCCCCAGCCGCCACAAACACAGTNACTCACAAACACCCAGCTCAGCAGCCCCAGCCGCCACAAACACAGTGCGCACTTCAAACAAATCCCCCAACAAACCAATTAAACTAGTAGTACCTGACACCACCACATACAACGATATAATCACAAAAATCCGGCCAATGAACATCACCGGAACACAAATTGCGCTTGTCCAAGCCGGCCTCCAAGTCACCTGTACACACGAACAGGCATACCGCGCCATAGAATAATTTCTGAAAATGGCAAATGTTCACTATTACACCTTCAGTACCGCAGTAGAACAACCTCAGAAGGTGGTTGTCAGGCTACCACGAACCACCCCAGTTGCCGACATCAAGGAAGACTTTGAAGCGCGCCACTACACCATCACAGACGTCTACCAATTCCGGAAGACGCACATCGACCCCAACAACCCCTCACACACCTGGAAAGAGCTACAGGATTTCTTCTGCATAACTGCTACAAAGAATAATACTCTCACCCCCCTTCTAAATCTCACGTCAATCAACATGATGACAGTACAACCCCGGCCGTACAAAAAACGTATTAGCGACATCTCTCAATGTCAAAACTGATGGCTTTTCCACCACACAAAGAACTTCTGCCACCTCCGAACTGCATGCCGTCACCGCGCCGGTCCCCACGCCCTCACAGTTCTGTGAGACTGTGTGAACTGCAAAGGCAAAGGTCTGTACGAGGCACACTCAAGGCTTTACCCCGAATGTATCCGCTTGGTGGAACTGCGACAGGAGGCCGCAGCAAAACGTGAGATCCAACGCCCTCCACCTCGTGCACCTCCCACAGTCACACAGGAAAACTTTCCCTCTTCACCTAAACCCAGGAACATTGTCAGGGAAAATATTTCATTTTCACAGGCTCTGAATCATAATACTCAACCTCGAAACACACGCACAACCGCCTCCATGCCTCCCAATCGCCAACCAACCACCTATCCCCCCTCTCCTCTCTGCACCAATCCAACCCACGCCCCATCCCCAGGCCACCCCAGTCCTGGGTGATATCAACTCCGCCCTATCCGAGCTCCGAGACATTATGCGCTTCCTTAGAGAAGCCAACTTCCTGGCTTTCATGATCCACATGAAGTCCTACATCATCCTGACCAACTCCACCACTGAACCTCAAATGAAAACCCTCCTGCTCCTGCAGGCCCTGACCACCTTCTCGGCACTCCAACACAGATAACCCCGGTGTCCTATCCCCACTATGCAGGAATTAAAACAGTATTTTTTAACCAAATATACGAATTAGAAATAATCTTAGAAACTTACGGGGTAGAAATTGCATTAATTAATGAAACTCATTTAAAATATAGTAAAAGATGTTGTAATATGATATACAATGCAATATTAAAAGTTTTCATATTCTTAAGATGGCAATACTGTAAACAAATTATTAGCTACCAAGCTACCGTTGTTGTGTTATGGCGCTATGTGCCTTGTTGAAATTATATTGTTCTTTCTTAAAACTAATAAATAGTTTATTCAAGTAATCCGGAGTATTTCTTTATCAAACCTACAGGTTATGGGCCCAGACACCTAATCTTGTATGGTTGAAGTAAAATAGTGCACGTAAATACTGCAACAACAGTTGTTTAATATCGTCGACGTAAGAAGTGTCGTTTGAGGTTAGTACGACCAAGCGGCGGCGTGGCGAGAAGAAAAAACTTGTTCAGAACGAACAAGGAAGGAAGGTTTTTTTGCAGGAAGGAAGGAAGAGCAAGATGGATGGCATGGCACATCAAAGTACAGTTATTAAACTGGAAGGCGCCAAGAACTGGAACATCTGGAAATTCCAAACGTTAGTTTTACTGCGAGGTCAAGGTTTATATGATGTGGTCGAAGGTCGCACCTTGAAGCCAGGGGTTTTTACGGAGAGACCAGCCTGGGAAAGTATGGATGCAAAGGCTCAAACCTTACTGGTCACGAGAGTGTCAGAAGACGTGATGCTGCATATTATCACATGCACTACTGCTGCGGAGATGTGACGAAAATTACTAAGTGTATATGAACAGAGAAGTGAAACCAATATTCACATAATACAACAGCGATTCTTTCAATATAAGTATGAAGAAGGTACAGAAATGTCTGTTTTCCTGTCGAAAATTCAAGAAATGCAGAATCAGTTAAAACAGATGGGTGAAGAAATCTCGGATAAATTGGTCATGAAAAAGTGTTAATGTCACTGCCCGACGGCTGTTAACATTTTGTATCAGTTTGGGAGTCGGCACCGGATGATAAACAAACTTATGAAAACCTGGTAACTATATTATTCGTTGAGGAAGAAAGATTACATGAGAAAGGAGGAGCAGCGCAAACTTCAGCTTTCGTCGCTAAAAAAACGGACAAGAGAAATATTAAATGTTTCAAGTACAATAAGTTTGGATATCATGCAAGTGAATGCAGAAATAATAATAATTCAATGGAAAATCGAGACAGTCGTAATAACCGGTCGGACAATAAATGTTTTTATTGTAATAAATCCGGCCATAACAAGAATCAGTGCCGCTTCAAGAAAAACAAGGATAGTAACGCGTTTGTGGTGTCAAACTCGTTCGAAAAACAATATCAAGAAACAGAATGGTTAATTGATTCCGGCGCAAGTGAACATATGTGTTGAAACGTGAGTTGTTTACCTCATTCACGAGTCTATCAATTAAACTCGTAATCTTGGGTGACGGAACGAAAATTAGTGCACAGGGGCGCGGACAGATGGCGGTACAAGTCTCAAATGGCAAAGAAGGGATCGACACAACCATAGACAACGTGTTGTACGTGCCTGATTTAAAAACAAATTTATTCTCTGTGCAATGCGTCACTGCAAGAGGTTATGTCATGATGACAGATGAAAACTTATGCAAATTTTACAAGAAAAATAAGTTGTTGGCAATCGCGGAACGAGCTGGAAATATGTATTACCTGAACGTTCGCTATAAATGTGGGGTAGCAAGTACTGCACAAGTCAAGTAGGACATAAATGAGTGGCATGAAAAACTTGTTCATCAAAACATGATGTACGTGAAAATGTTCTGAAAAACAATGATGTTAACGTAAACGATAGCTGTGTTGGGAAATGCGAAAGTTGTTTAGAAGGGAAAATTCATCGTTTACCTTTTTCTAACAGCGATAGTAAAACAACGAGGACGTAGGAGTTGATGCATGCCGATACCTGTGGCCCCATGGAGGAAACATCTGTGGGAGGTTCGAGGTATTTTGTGGTGCTTAAAGACGACTATTCAAAATATAGAAATGTTTACTTCGTCAAAGGAAAACATGAAGTGAAAAAATGCATCGAGAAATTTATAAACAGAGCGGAAAATGAAACTGGAAATAAAGTGAATTATTTCAGAAGCGACAATGGATTCGAGTTTGTAAACAAGGAGAGGGAAGGATTGTTTCTCAACCGGGGAATAATACATCAACGCACAGTCCCTTACACACCTGAACAAAACGGCAAGGCAGAGAGAGAAAATAGAACGCTTATTGAATCTGCTAGAACCATGCTATGCGCTAAAAATCTGCCTAAGTCATTGTGGGCGGAAGCAATTAACACGGCAGCGTATGTGTTAAATAGAACTGGGAAGAGCACTGAAGTTGATAAAACTCCATACGAACTGTGGACAAAGAAAACTTTTGATATTCAAACATTAAAAATATTCGGTTTACCTGTGGTTGTCCATGTCCCTCAAGAAAAAAGGAAAAAGTGGAACTCTAAAGGATAAAAAGGAATAGTAGTTGGTTACGGAGAAGACGTAAAAGGGTACAGAATATTTTTCCCACACAGGAACACTGTAGAAGTAAAACGGGACATTGTGTGTATAGAGCAAGAAAATACACAAGAAAAACAGCAGTTGGTAACGTGTGAAGTGGAAAATTTGGTGTCAGAAGAAACCTTAAGGTTACCAGATACAAATGGGAGGGATTTTTATGAAGAACTGAGCGATGAACAAGAACGGAGACCGCCAGAAAATCAAGTCGAGACCGAAGGTAGTGATTATAAACCATGTTACAGTGGTAAAGAAACAGAAACTGAAGTCACCATCTCCTCAGAAGCTGACGATGCACTACAAAGTTCACCAGATACTCACCAAGATCAGCGGAGCAGCAAACGAGCGAGAAACCAAACGTCGTTCTACAAGTGTAACAATATTTATTCGATAGATGAGGAGCCAAAGACGTACGAAGAGGCAATGAGAAGAGAAGATGCAAGTAAGTGTAAAGAAGCTATAAGTAGGGAATTACAGACTCTAAATGAAAACAATACATGGGAGGTGTGCGATACTTCTGTAAATGAAAAGACTGTAAGCAGTAAGTGGGTTTTTAAGATAAAGAAAACTGGTAATGATATACAGTATAAAGCTAGGTTGGTAGCTAGGGGTTTTGAACAAAATGATGACTTGAATTTAAATGAGATTTATGCACCTGTGGCTAAATTGTCAACTTTCAGATTATTCACAGCCATAGCAACCGAGCGTAACTTACCTATTTACCAAATGGATGTAACTGGGGCGTTTTTATACGGGGAAATTGATGAAGAAATTTTTATTCATTTACCAGATGGGGCATATTTTGATGATAAAAATATTGTCAAGTTAAACAAATCTTTGTATGGTCTAAAAAATCACCCAAATATTGGAATGAAAAGTTCAACTCAGTTTTAACTAGAGAAGGCTTTGTGAGGTCTCAGTGTGACTCNGGAGGCTTTGTGAGGTCACAGTGTGACTCATGTCTTTATTCAAAGTGCAATGATAAAGATCAAATGTATATTCTAATATACGTTGACGATTTGTTAATTTTTGGCACAAATGAGAACCAAATTTCTGATGTCAAACTAATGTTACAGAAAGAATTTAAAATGAAAGATTTGGGTTTAGTATCTGATTTTCTTGGAATAAATGTCAAACAAAACTTAGAAAGTGGTGTAACTAAATTAAGTCAGAAAAGCTATTTAGAAAATGCATTGAGGAAATTCAAAATGGAAAACTGTAAGCCAATGTCAAACCCCATGAACATGAATTTTAATGCTAAAATTTTTGAAAATAAGGAGTGCCAAACAGATCAAAATATTGAAAATGTATGTAGACAAATGATAGGATGCTTAATGTATGCTGTCTCAGGCACAAGACCAGATCTGTGTGTAGCTGTTTCTATATTAAGCCGATACCAAAACAATGCAAACGATGTACTGTTAACGACTTTAAAAAGGGTATTAAGATATATAAAACATACTATTGATTATAAATTGGTTTATAAATGTAATGATAAATCGCTAGTGGGTTACTGCGATGCTGATTGGGCAGGAGATCTCAGAGATAGAAAATCTACCACTGGCTATTGTTTCATGTATTCAAATTGTTTGATTTCATGATGTTCGAAGACGCAATGCTCTGTAAGTCTCTCATCAACTGAGTCTGAATACATAGCAATTAGTATGGCAGCTAGTGAAGCATGTTGGTTACAAAATTTGTTAAATGATTTTAGGGTAAAAATTGTTGACCCGACTACAATTTTTTGTGACAACCAGTCCGCAATATCGGTTGCAAATACAAGTAGTGTTAAGTGGTCGAAACATATCGATATTAGATTTCACTATATTAAAGAATTAATAATAAAAGGTAGAGTGTCTCTGAAATATGTAAAAACTGAAGAACAGTTAGCTGATATGTTTACAAAAGCCCTAAACAAAGAGTTAATTTTTAAATTCACTAATCAGTGTGGAGTAACCATGTAAATTTATTTGTGTTAAACTTAGGTAAATATTGCATTGAGGGTGGGTGTTGTAATATAATAAACAATGCAATATTAAAAGTTTTTATATTCTTAAGATGGCAACACTGTAAACAAATTATTAGCTATCAAGCTACAGTAGTTGTGTCATGGCGCTATGTGCCTTGTTGAAATTATATTGTTCTTTCTTAAAACTAATAAATAGTTTATTCAAGTGATCCGGAGTATTTCTTTATAAAACCTACAAAATATTTAATATTAAAAATTACACTGTTTACCGCACCGACAGGTAGGTGGTACTATTATTAGTCCACAACCGCATACAACACCACATAAATAATACCCCAGATTTAATAAATATTGAATACACACATCGATAAATATTCGCACTCTAGTAGACCACACCACACTAGCTGCAATTTATAAATTCCCTCTGCAAACCATTCATCCCAGAAGACCTAACTAAAATCACAACACAGACGCACCCGTTTTTCTTGGCTGGAGATCTAAATGCGAAACATACTTCCTGGAACAGTAGGGAAAATAACCAACGAGGCAGAATTCTTGAAAGTCACTCCGTTTAATATAATTATTTAGTAACCTACCCAACAGAACCAATAATTTAACCTACTAATTCAAAACTCCAGTAAGATATCCTTGACATAGCGCTAATTTAAATAATGTAAATATGACATCTGAATTAGACTCAGACCATTTACCGGTACTTTGTCATCTGGAAGCTAATATTCTAAACAAACCACAGCCAATAACACTTAAAGAACTTCTAGTACTAATTAAATCACAAAAAAAAAAAAAAAAAATTAAAAAAAAACTCCCGGGCATGATAAAATTGCCTACAAAATTATTAAAAAGCTCCAGCCAATCACGATATTTCTCAATAAATAGCTCCTTTCAACTTAATATACGTATTTTCCGCAAACTCACTTACTAAACGAACTTATAAGTGTTATTAAGAGTATAATATGATAAGCTATATAATTTTTACATCATACAAGCATCTAATACTACAACAACAACCGAAAACAAAATTAGGAAACAAACCACAGTACCGCCTCTACTGCAACAACTCGCTCTGCATTGATATTATCGTAACTAAACTAGGGGAAGGCCAAACCTCCTCCGCTTCTTCCAGACAATCCGCAATAAATTCACGGGAAAATTTTTCCATTAACTTAACCAACTTGCATTGTATTTATTATATAATTTCTTAGAAGACCTGCTTGTTTTTCCAAATTCCGTAATAGTAGAGACCTGGAATTTCACCGCCTTTTCCCCTCACTTTCGTAGGCAAAAGTGAGAGGAATAAAAGATTGGAAAAACCGCGGCCCAAGGGATATACTGGGCCGCACAGCCAACTACCCGGCATGCGAATCGGCGCGCATGTCTGGTTAGCTGCCATATGAGTGAAGGCCTGGGTTAGGGGGCAGGGTAGCTGCCCCCTAACCCAGACCTAAACCAAGATTACCGCTAGGGAATACAAGGGCCGGTGATGATAAGCGGCGACGGCTCCTTATATTCTACGCGCTGCCGTCGCCTGACCGTGTTGCGTGAAGTTTCCTAATATGCGTTAGATTGCCGCACTTGTCGTCCAACGGACGTGAAGCCGCGATAGGGCTCCTTGTAGCTTGTGCCGCCGAACGTTACGGCAATTAAGACGGTGATTCGTGGACAAAGTTTGTTTGTTAGATGGGCTATTTTTAATGTTTTAGTGTTTGATGTGGCGTAGCTGTGTTTGCCTTGGGTAGGCAGTAATGTTAGTGTTTTTCAAAATTGTGGTTTCGGTCGCCAGTTCAAATTTGGTTTCGGTTATAACTAAATCCTCGTGTTTCTGTGTTTTTCATATTTAACGTTTTGTCTATTGTTTGTTCGCTGCCCAAGCAAAAATTTATTTTTTTAAATAATCATGGTATCTACGACTCTCGCGTTGGGTTGTTGTTTACGTTTTTAACTGTGCTCATTCAGTAGCTTTTAATTCGGTAGGAGCTTTGACGGGTCGTTAGACGGCCTCCGCCGAAATCTCAATCTTTTATATGGTATTTTTTAATAATATTTTTTAATGTGCTGGTTTTATGAAAAGGAAGCTTTACTGGGCTCATACAGCTGCCCTCCTTTATAATGCTCCAATAGTCATTCTAGTCAATTATTTGCTTTATGTATTGTGGCATTTATAAGTCATTAAATTAAACTTTGTTTAGATTGTGTTGTTCCAATTTTGAGAGCAATTTACTGAATTATGTCAAATATTTTAATCATGTTAGATGAATTAAGAAATAATTGTTGTAAATTTTGCCTATTTATGAAGTATAATGTCAAGAATACGTAGGGTGCTATATTTGGCTTTATGTATATTTTGTTGGCAACATATATGAATTGTTAACTCATTTGTATGTATGTTATTTGTGATACGGCAGAGTGTATTATTTTTAAGTGTGAGGTGTTCTTGTACAGAGGGTTTTTGTGTTTGACGTACTCTATGTTGGGTGCAATATGTTTTACTCTGCTCTTGCTTAAATTTAATTGCTTTTATTTAGACGTGTCGGCCCAAACTAGCGAAGTTTATATACCTATCTTGCTATTTGGAAATAGTCTCAAACTTGTGTCCTAGTTTTTCACTTACTCATTCGTTTCCTATTTTCCTATCTACATTACTAACTTTTCACTATGGCGGCGCATTTATTTTGTTTAAAATATAGTTTATTTCGAAATAATATGTTTATTCTGTTTACCATGTCATGTTTCACACAACTGATGGGATATCCATAGTATAATTATTTGTAAATTATACAAAAATATTTGTATGCAGTTTGTTAAAATAATAACACTGGCTCTGCTTACAGGTTGTACGGAATATATGAAAATGGAATAAATAGTTATGAACATTCTGTTGATTCAACGTTCCCTTCGAGTAATTGCCTTCTAAAACTACGGAGCTACCGTACGGCGAAATTATTATGCATGCTAGGATGATAGATATGGTGCACTATCCAGAGTGTGTGTCGCATTACAAGAAACATTTAAATGGGCACCATTTTCACCAATGTAGACGTGCCGACGTCTTTCAAAGGACGTTCTAAAAATTAAAAATGCATCGTGGTTGTCACGACTGTGTGTACCATGCAACATAAAATGTTTTAAATGTGTACCATTGGCATCAATACAGCCTTGCGGACGTCTTTCAATGTATGATGTCACCCTTATGAGTTCATTGTGGTTGGCGCGATTTTATTCGAATGAATCCAGAATGCACTATCGAAAAATATCAACACTGTCAATATGAATGAAGTAACTCAACGCTTTTATATGATCCCGTAAGTAGAAATCGACTGGATGAAGGTCAAATGACCAGACGGGCCGTGTAACTGATCCGACACAAGCAATACACTGTCCAGGATACGTAGAATACAGATATGTGCGTGCTAACATGGGCCAGTGCACCATCATTCATGAACCATGCCGCTCATCTGCGATGTACTGGAACGTTCTTGAGCAGGAAGCGTGCCCTTTTTCTAGGAAATTCCTGTAGGTCTACCCCTTTGATCTCCAGGTAACACGCACTGGTCCAATAACACATTACCCACAATAACACTTCAGTCATTGATCGTGTAATTGGGTTATTGCGTGAGGATTATCATCTGCCTCCTCGTGGCTACTCGTAAAAATTGTGAAAACTAATGACGCCATTCTTAGAGAAGGCCACCTAATCTGCCCAGATAAGAGGTTCTAAGAAGCGGGAATCATTATTACATTGCTGTTGCAATCCAATCCATAATGGCCTAAGTCCCGTATATTCGGCCTTGGAGCGCCTGAATCCGCTGGAAATGCAGGGTGGACATCTGTTCTCCTTGTTCTCATGATCTCCATGAATTTCATTCACACACATTCCTAACATTCATAATATTTATATAAAAATTTAATTCAGTAGAATTAGAAATATACAAACAGCATAATGTGTCCAGTAAAAATATAGATCGAGAAAACAAATAAACGAAGACAGCATATTCTAAGGATGTTTCCACTTTATCGGCACGTGAATGAATAATTAAATAATAATATATTTATTAAACCAGTTAGAAGGTATTTCACGGAAGAAAAGTAGCTAGTTTGAAATGTGTTCTATCTAGCACTGCAATAGCAGCCTTCGTGACACTGGGAAATGAAAAAAAAAAATAAAAAAAAAAAAGGCAAGCGAAAGAATTCACAACAGGACCCACCATTGCCCTAATAGTGACTCTGGGGATATTATGTTACATAAAAAGAAAATCAGTTATGAAGGGTTCGTAAGGTTATGTACTTAGTCAGCGAAACATGATACAAAGCCCACAAATCACATACAACGAACAAGATATACAAAATGATTCAAATAACGATACGCCTTAAAAATATTAAAACGTATGCTGCAGCATAACCAATTGATTATTACAAAATGGGTCTAAGCGGACCATTAGAAATGTAACCCAAAACATATGGGAAAATTACAATTACACACGTGCCTTACCCGGGACTCAATGCAGAAAACCTCCTAATTTAAACTAGCGTGCAACTAACTGTGTTAAAAATTCGGAGCATCAACTTCGAATATAGTAATTCTAATGTTTTGGTAGATATGGTTTACTAACCTGAAATATTTACAAGGTCATCATTTTGAAAATAAATGTTTGAGCAATTTAAGCCATGTAAGATTACATGGCCAACCATAGCGCTAATTTATGAAGAATTTGGTGGTAATCGGTTGATTGGTTCCCGTAATATGGCATAGAACCTCAATATTGTCAAGTGATGATTATCATAAATGGCATACAAAAAGGTTATGTATTAGCGCATTAGTTGATTGTCATAAAATCTGCCAGCATATAAAGTTCGGCTGAAACTGTTTGGGATATGTGGCATACTTACTAGAAATATTTACGTGGCTGTCATTTTGAAAATACGTTACTAGCGGCTTAAACCATATAAATTTATATTGTCTACGAAATTATACTTTGTCGCATGAATTTGACAGGAATTATACCATTGATTACCGACATAGAACACAAAATCTTAATTTTGTATGTGGCGTTATCTTCTAAAATGGCTAATAAACGTGTATACACTAATTTTGTTAACATAGAAACTGCCAGTGTACAAAGTTGAGTTGAAATCTGTTTCACGGTTTCGTAGATATAGCATACTAGGCTAAAACATCCACATAGCCACCATTCTAAAATATGTGTCTAGGCCATCTCAAAACATATAATTAAACATGTCCTAATAGAATACTACTACTATGCAAAATTTGGTAGTAATCGGTCGAATTATCCCCGAGATATGACACAGAAACTAAATTTTTCATGTTGTGCTGTCTTACACAACGGCGGACAAAAATACTTTGTGCAGACAAATTTTATAGATTTAATAAATACTGCCTGTGTAAAAAATTTAGTTAAAATTGATGACATGGTTTCGAAGATATAGCATGCTAATCTAAAATCTCTCAATAGTCGACATTTTGAAAGGAAATGTCAGACCCACTTAAAACATACCCATTCTAGTTGCCTGCAGAGTACTGCTAGTTTGCCTAATATGGCAGTAATGTTAATTTTCTCCCGAGATATGAGAAAAATTGTATTCATGTAGCACTATCTTATAAAATGGCGAAAAAAAAGATGGCCCATATAGACTCACTTGATGGTGGTTGTAGATAATGACTGCATGCAAAGTTAACTTAATATTTGTTAGATAGTTTCCTAGATTTTGTATATTAAGCTAAAAAAATTTAAAATTGTCGCCATTTGGAAAATAAGCATCTGATCTACTTCAAACCAAAAAAATGTACATGGCTTACAATTTATTTTGCCAAATTTGGTAGGAATTGGTAGGCTGTTTCCCAGGAAATGAAAAAAAATAAATAAAAATTTCCATGTGGTGCTAATTTTTGTTTTTAATATGGTACAAAATAGTGGACAGAAGTGGCGATGTGATGGAAGTACTTTTAACATATACTTTCAGCATTCAAAGTTTGGTCGAAATTGGTCGAACAATGTATGATTGCTATAAAAATAAAGACAAAATATTGCTATTGACACCATTTTGTAAATAAATGTCTTATCCATTTAAATTGCATACGTATACATGGCCTACCATAGTGTTACTTATTTGCCCAATTTGGCGAGAATATGTTGAGTTGTTTTAAAGTTGTAAAATAACCCTTTATTTTTAACATTGTCCTAACTTCCAAAGTGGCAAACCGACAGCTATATCTAATTTCAAAGCCTAACAGTTTCAAATAATTTTAATACACTTCTTAAAATCTTATATGACAGGTAATCCTTGACATCTTGTTTGAATAGATATCATTAGAGATGGAACCAGAAACCTGTGAATCACTTGGAAACAATTATGCACACGTGTTCCTTACCTCGGACTCGAACTCAGAACTCCTCGTGCCATTAGTTGGAATACAACCAACTGCATTACGGAGGTAGCATCAAGAGCATCAACTTCAGTTTAAATCACTCTAATGTTTTAGTAGACAGGGTTTACTATTCTTAAATATTTACAGGCCCGTCATTTTAAGAAAAATTACATGACACTTAAATCGTGTAAGTTTACATGGCCTATTGTAGCTCTATTTGTGTGCAAAATTTGAGTTAAATAAGTTGATAGGTTCCCAAAATAAGGTATAAATGTTCAATTTTCTCACCCACCACTAGTTCACAAAAAGTCCGGCCAAAGATGTTTTTAAAAATATGTTTGCTCTTTATAATGGATGCTTTCAGCATTCAAAGTTTGGTGAAATTGTTATCAATTGTTAAGTATATACAACATACTAATCAAAATTATTTCCGCCATTTAAAAAAAAATGCTTCACCCACTTACAACATGTAAGTTTACATGGCCTACTGCGGTAGTATCTTTGTGCAAAATTTGGGAGAAATTGGTAGATTCATTCCCGAGATAGAATGCAAAACCATAATTTTTCATGTGGCACTGTCTTACAAAATGGCGGAGAACAGTGGCTCTGTCTAGGCACATTTTCTGGTTGTAATAGATATTACTAGCATACAAGGTTGGGTTGAAATTTGTTTAATGGATTTGTGGATGGACCTTAGTAAGCTAAAATATTTATATGGATGCCATTTTGAAAATAATTGTATAACTTAAGTACATGGCCTAGCGTAGTATTGTGCTTACATGATACACTGTCAGTTGCGTTTAAATCAGTTAAATACTTGCTGAGATATCAAATAACTATCGAAATAAGAAAATGGCCTCCATTTTCAAAATAAATACCCGCAATGATCGAAAATATAAAATTCGGATTATTACTAAGTGATATATGTGTGGCGACTTTGGTAAAATTCGTTTCTCGTTTCACAAAGACACACGCATTTTCACACAGGCTCACAGACAGGAAAGTGATCTCATACGTCTTTCTTTCGTTCGGAAAAGTAGGATAAAAGAAGATAATGTTAAAAGGTGAAATGGTGAAACAAATGTTCGGTGAGGTATGTACAACTCATTGTTATATTATATTAATTACTACTTTTTGTTTTAAAGTATAATGTTAACATATATTAATAATTAAGGGTACTTTTTATGAGTGGAAACTTGTGAATATTACTGATAATAACGTATCTTGTTTAAAAAATTAGGTTTATGTTAAATTCACAAGGATAGATAACATGGATCAATAAAATTATTTTACTCGAAGACTGATCTGTTTTATTACATTTTTGTATTGTTGCAACGATATACATTTAATTTTATTTACGAATTTTACTTAATTTTTTTTTGTGTTAACTTAATTTTCTGTATTATTGTTTGTTTTCATTTATAATTATACACGCATACATATGCGCATGCGCAGTGTTGTCGACCACATCGCTCCACAGACTCTTGTAGGAATAATGACAGATGGCTTCTTGTGACACACACACACACAATATTTTGGTTAAATTTTTTCTAGATTATAAGATACAATATAGGTTGAAAATTCGGGTGTATTGCCTATTTATATCCAATTTCATTGCTGGTGTTGTTTCTATTCATAGCCTATTTCCGGTTTCTTCTGATGTTTTGAAACAAACCTTTGAAAAATCACCCTATGGAATAACATATCAACCTGTTTTTTTAATAACTTGTATACAACAAATATATAAAAAAGTGATTAACTTTAAAGTATTATATTTTTGAATAAACGATACTTTAACTTAGTATTTTCTATAACCCGTAATAATCATTTCGTATTCAGTACG
The DNA here is from genome assembly GCA_002778355.1 of Clitarchus hookeri. Taxonomy (NCBI): domain Eukaryota; kingdom Metazoa; phylum Arthropoda; class Insecta; order Phasmatodea; family Phasmatidae; genus Clitarchus; species Clitarchus hookeri. Next base: position 110,941 of record NQII01002590.1, on the reverse strand, counting down.
AACTAAAAACAGTGAGAGCAACGATGTGTTGGCAACGGCTAGTAAGAAATAGTTCACAGTTAAAATATGTTTTAACCTAATTTTTGGGTGTGTTATTTGTAAATTAAACGTTGACTATTGAAATATTTAAGTTTTTAAGTAGCACTGATGGAATAATAATTCATTGTTACAGTTAAAAATATCAGCGAAAATTACGGTGCGTAGTTCCTAATGAGATTTTTTTTTGTCCAAGGAAGAAACAAGGTGGAACGGTGATTGTCGCTGTCNAAATATGTGAAATACAATTATGTGATAATATGTGGTAACACATTTTGTAAAAGGGCAAGCTTATAAAGCTGCGTACGTTTGTATTTTGGCCCCTAATAGCGTACAGTTCGGAATGTTTTGGGGCTGGCTCTGTTAATTTTAAAATTGAAGAATGAAGTTTGATAGGTTTGCCTAATGTACTTTAACTGAAACGGATCGGGATTAACTTCAAATATTATTAATATATTCTGCAACAAAATGACAATTCATTGCATTGATTCCAGAATGAAGACACTAATAAATTCCGCGTCATTAAAAATTTTAAAACTAAATTTGAAGCCAAAATGAATAACACAAATACATTCAAAATCTACGTACCTTAATATGCTCCCTCTGTAGAAAATACAGATTTTCTGCGATGGAAGGTTATCGGCGTTTTAAAAACCATAGACTTCATATGTGGTAAAGAGAGAGGGAAGGTGATTTAATTCACACCAAATTCAATACCTGTGGGGAAAGAGGTTAGAAATACGGTTATAATTTATCAACCAAAGAAAAAATGGTGTGACGCCTGTAACTCAATCAATGTTACTTATTTTATATTTATTCATAATTATCACCTTCCATGGTTGACACCGAGGTTAGGAATATTAATATAATTTATTTAAGATCAGTGCATTTCTTTGTTATTCAGGGCAGTTTTACATGAAATCTATAATTAAGATCTGTTCAATTTCCTTCACTTAGCCTTAGCGAAATATTTATTTTCCACAAACACAAATAGTTTGCTAACAACCCGGGCCACGTCCGTAACACGTAAACATCTATATCTCAAGAAGGGAAAAATATACATTTCAGCATGGCCATCAACCATATGGTGGTTTTTCAATGGTCAGAATACCGTCTTTAAGCAGCCGAGTATTTTTTGTTGGCTGCGAGACAGTAGGTTCGAGACGATGTCGGCAGTTACCGACGAAACTTGGAGTTAGCTCCCAGGTCGGTTTTTGTGATAATGTGTATTACTCATAGCTGTGCTCAAACATTTTTACGAGAATCAAACTCTCAGTGTCACACACCCAATTTCGCTTGTTGTAATACGTATGTAATGTTTTCCTCGATCATTTTTTAGATTTTTAAAGATTTTTCTTGATTTTTTCTTGATTTTTCAATTTGAAGGTCAATGGGGCCACGGTTATGGCCACCAACACTCAACATGGGTGCCGGAGTCAGTAACGTAATATATTCTATTAAATGTTTTAATTTATTCAATTTTTAACTATATTTTTGGATTTTATAGTTTAATATTATTGGATTCAATGTCAAGGTCATTAACGACCAACATGTGTTCTGGGGTCATCAATGTAAGATTTTCTTTTAGTTTTGGAATTAATATTTTCTTTTAGTTTTAGAATTATTATATTTTTTTGTGATTTTCTCGATTTTTATGATTGGAGGGTGGGTAGGTAGGGATAGGGGTTTAAGGTTGCGGTTATGGGGTTGATCAGGAGGGAGGGTGGGGTAATGTTATATGTTCCTCGATTTTTAGAATTTTGTTAAAAAAATTTGATTTCATAATAATTTCTTGGGGACAGTTGCAGAAATCCCCTCCACCAGTCACTGAGCGCGGCCGCAGAACCACGCGCTTCAAATAGGCCGTCGTTAAGAGCCTCGTTGTCGTCAGTCATCTTTAGTCCTTTGGCGACCCGACCAGCAGAGCAGACCAGGAAGATGGGTGTCCGGCCGTCGCTAACTGTCTCCTAGATTCAGCCTCCGGCAACCCTAACAAGGTGATGTCTTTCCAGTTAGGGTTAAATAAAATGGCGTGAATCGTAATAATTAATTAAATAAACAATATCTTAAATTCCATGTAAAGCTCCCCCGATCAATATTAACATAAATAATAATTGTATAACCATAAATTATAATAAACCTCATCAGATACTGTTGTGCTCTACCAAATAATGAGTAATTATTTGAGATACGCCCCCAGCATACTCTCATACTTTCAAGTACGAATTGGCTGAAGAGCTAGTTCGTAACAATACGCACTGATGGACAATGGCGCTCTTAGTAATTCCAACGTACAAGAAATCAAATCACTACGCCTGAATTATGCAGTTTTGTTTTAGATCGCACGAGCAGTTTGGAGAGTTTCTGAAATAAAGCGTAATGTAGTGACGGCTAATAGGTAATTCAAAGGGAAATGTGGCTACTCTGTTTCTACCAACTATAACGCAATAGCAACACTTGAAGACTGGAATTCGAAATTAGTACAACCAAAAATATGAAACATCTTTAACGGTTCTAAATGTAGCTAATAATTTACTTTTTTTTATGTAAATAGGCGAGTTCCAGGCATATTATTTTGTGTGTATGAAAATCATCACGACATATTTTTATTTGTTTTATAGATGTGAATTTAATAACAATGATTTTAGAGGCTTCTTGCTGTATCCATAGTGTAGAATACAATTGAAAGTTAAATTTTAATTTATTTTACTTTAATTCATACTTTAAGATATTATTTAACAAGGACAAAACATTTTAAATTTTAAATTTATAAAGGAAAATGTTTTTTAAAGAAACCAAACTCTTCAATTTAATCTCGGTTTTGGTACTTTTTCATAATTAAAAATACAAATATATACATTTTATTTTAGAAGGGGAGTGCACTGCACCATATGCACGAGTACGTTTCTGCGGAATGTAGTGAAAAGATCGATTCTGTGTTAAGTAAAAAAAATAGTTTGAAAAAACATATTACTCAACTCGGCGTGAGGATTTACGGGAGCAGTGAAATCTATTATTTAGGGTAGAAGGGGGGAGATGACAATGGCGATTACATATCAATAACTTTTAACAATTTATAAACTGCGATTATTTAGCGTGTACTGTTATTAAGCTTAATATTAGTTTGAAATGCAATTCAAACCAAGTTTCTATGTGCATTCCAAATAAACTTATTATAAGTGGCTCCATATTCCGAAATTGTTAGTCCTACGTGAAATATGGTAGAGTCAACTTTGTAGAAAATTTCATTATTTTTAATTATTTTATTTGGTCTGTAGTTCAACGAACTGTTTACTAGCAAAACGTAAAACAAAAGAAAAAGAAACAATGTTTTATGTTACTATTAAGGGGGCATTGTCTCCCCCTCCCCCTACCAACGTGGCCAAGGTAATGTACTGAGGGGCATCGATTCTTAAATAATTTAGAAGATTCTAACCAACAAATATGTCAGTCAAGCTGTTTGTTTTTATCACAATGTGTAAAGTTACGGCTGTTAATTTGCTCTTAACCTCCGGACTATTGAAAGTATGCTAGTGGTGTCATATTTATTGAAGAAGAATCTGCTCCTAAATTCTTGTAAATAAAAACGATAAATGATTGCATTTAATAATATTAAATAAAAAAACTACAAAAACCTTAAAGTATAAAGGTTATGCAGTTTTTCTTTTAAGTTATGGCAGAACTTAGGTGAGATAGCGGGCAAAGGTGTAATACGTAAAGATTTTATTTTATGTATTAATCTGATATATTTGTTGTATAACTTTTCTCTTTACTGTGGGGAAATCGATGACGAAAGGAATCGGGTGGAAGTGCGAGAGTAAGTGTGTGGANGACGAAAGGAATCGGGTGGAAGTGCGAGAGTAAGTGTGTGGACAGTGTTCAGTAGGAGGGGCATGTGTGAGCGAAATCATGATTCGTGGAAGGTCAAGAGAGACAAAGGAATCTATTCAAAACGGCCGTCGTCTAAGAAATATGACGTAGTGGGAATCTAAAAGTGGTAATCACCACGTTTTTTGTGTATTTTAATTATATTGTATGAAGGATATATCGCCAATGATATCTTTGTTGTTGGATAAATGACGTAGGTAACGAACGAGTACATTTACTGAGACCGCCAGCAGGTTCTACCATACTTGTGCCGTTACGGGTCTCTGAAAGCACAAGGCTAATGTGTCTCTCGCTAAAGGGACGTGAAACTTGCATACAGCGTTCTCGTTCCATATTCTCGCCCGTGGTTGTATCCTCGGTGGTGGTCGTGATTTCTAAGCCGTCTCGCGATTCTGAGCGAACATGTCGAACTGATGGTGGTTCGAGACCAGTCCCTCATATAACTCAGTTGAAATCACGCCACTAAACATGGGGGTCCATCAACTGTGAATAATCTTGCGTTGTAAACCACCGTATAAACCAGTTATTCATCTCCGTCCCTCCTCCCCCGATACCAGGATTGCCCTAGCAGTGTACGTGAAGTTGATGACGCAGCTGCGGTGCACCACCGCCCTCCGTACTTTGAAGCGCCACATACGTTGTTCACGGTAAAGTGAGCACTTTTGAAACGAACGTTTGAAAAATGGTCACGGCCCCTATCCCCTGCCTGCGTATATTTTAACCGGCAAACTGACTGCATGCGCTCAGTAAAATTGGGAACAAACGAGGGGAAGTAGTTCAATGTTTTAGCAATAAATTAAAAGTGTTAGTTAAACAACTGTGAACACTGAAATTATTTATTTCGCTTTGTGCTATTTATGAATACAAATGTAGAGAATTAAAAAAAAATGTTTAAATTTTTACTTTTCCAATAGCTTCGGTTTTATTTAACTGGCGCATGAATAAGGTGACCAGGTCCATGGCGATGTTAGTTCTCCAAATGGCGGAGGAATACACATTGTGCATACAAGTAGATCATAAGCGGGCTTTCAAAAAAATGCTCACTTTACCGTCAACAGCCTTTACGTAGGGCGCGCAACATGTAGTAGAGCACGATGTTAGATCACGCAGAAGTTCGTCATTAGGCAACCATTAGAGAGTTGTGTAGCACTAGTTGCGTACTCGGTAATACAAGGGGCTCATACGATAATATTTTATTGTACTGATCTGCTTAAAATTGGTTTACATTATTAAGCTGTATCTCTATTCGTGAATTTCAAAAACAGTTTTTTATCGTTCAAAAGGTTTACATATACAAGTTTTCTCTCTTAATTTATAAATGCATCATATCAGTAACAGTAGATCTATTGTATGTACTTTACGTTCACAAAAGAGTTGATTGATTTTTTAACAATATATTTTATAACGGCATGCTAGACATTATATAAATACCAATTTTTTTTACCAAAGTGTCATAAATTTAAATTTTTTTACTGAGGTATTTAACGTTTACGCTTTTCGCTAGGAAGTTTACTAATTTAAAGGGGTGGGGGGAAAACCTACAAACTTAACTCACGCCTGAAACGACACGAATACGCATAATTTAGCCAGATTCAGGTGCAGGAGTTTGCTTTCCAAAGACGACACAGCTAGCTGAGTCATGGAGATCGACAGTAACTCATACTAATTTTCCGAAGCAAGAGGTGGATGACCGACTTCTTTTTGGAGTTAACTTTAACGTCCAAATTTTTTTTTTTATGAAATTTTTAAAACTATTTTTAATTTTTTTTATTTTCATGTACGTGATAAAGTTATTGTATATTATACAGAACATATGTGTCATTGTGGAAGGACTAATAATATAAGACAATATGTTTATTTTGTCATGATTATAGAAAATTACTGTGAGAACAAATAATTCTGCATTTCAGTTCACGTCGTAATAAAATGCAGTGCTCTGTACTGAAAATTGTTCTTTGTTTTTATACCAACTATGTGGAAATTGGTTTATAGCTTATTTGCCACAGAGAGATATGCTTTCGCATTCGTATCCCCGTCTGTATGTACGACTTTCTCTGTGCCTGTGGTTGAGGCCGTGCCTACTGCATTTGTGAAACAGTGAGTATCGCAAGTTTCCTATTTCAAGAGTACAATGCGTATGTCAGTGTGGCTTACTTACTGTAAGCAGTCATTCCAATTTATCCATGCAACAATTTTGCAGTCATTTTTATAATACTATGCTTGTTAGCGCGGTCATTTGAATTACCAACCGTCTACACGGCAGTGTTCTCTAGAAACGAATAACTTAGGGTATTTTGGGTACACAAACGGAATAACAATGCAACGTCGCAACCAAGCAATAGATCTACGTAACAATGCAACGTCGTAACCTAGCAACAGATCAACGTAATTTCTTGCACAGAAATAGTTGGAGAACTGAAAGTTGATATTGGCTACATTTTAATGCGAGAAATATCTATCTATAACAGAGAAATACTAACAAGCGTTTTTACCATATAATTTCTAAATAAATAAATACGTAAAATTCAAGCTATTGTTTTCCGATACAGCATTCCATTCCCACCTATACTTTAAGAGATATAAAAAGTTTTGTGGAAATGTAAGTTTTTGCGAGTCGGTTGACCGTACGTGGACGCGGAGAGCCATGGTGACGTTGAGGGTTGTACTCCACGTGTAGTCCACGCGAGCGGAGCCGCGGGCACAGCTAGTTGTACAATAATATTTGTATCATACACAATGCGTGCATGATAAAATGATAATGATGAAATTGCTTCACAATGCACAATGATAAAATTGCTTCACCCAACCAACGTAGAAATGGAAGGAAATATGGAACAGGAAATTAGGAAAACGATTCAATAACTAAAAAATCAAGAAAAAAACATAATTTATTTAATTAAAATCGTGCAGCCGAAATTTACTTTTTATTTTATTATTGTACCACCTCTGTTCTGGATCCATGCGGCGATAGAGTCCACAATGAGTTCATGTCTAATGCCATTCCGTGGAAGATCATCTCACATTTGTTGCATCTGCTGTTCCATATACAGCAGAACAGTTGATGGATGAAACTGCCGTCCCCGATGACTCTATACATGTTTTGTAGGCGGCAAGTCTCGAGACCGGGCTGGCCAAAAAAGACCGTTGAAAACACCAAGGGAGTCATGCAAAACCCCCGGTTATATGTGGATAGGCATTATCATTTGGTAAAAATGCCCTTTACAACTGCACCATGAAGAGGTGCGCATAATGCTACAGAATTTTCAGAAAATACCACTGTGCCATCAATGTTTCCCTGATCATTGCCAGCGAAGAGACGATAGCATTGGATATTACAATAAAAAACACGAAACCATAAGATCTGGCAGAGATTTGTGCGATAGTGAAGTACAGTATTTACGAGTACTTGTACGCTGTCCAATGCTTCTCTGCTCGAGAACAGTTTTCATCCATGTCCAGAGAAAACGTAAATTCCTCACTAAAGACGACACGTCTCCATTACTCAACCCTACATTCCATCAATTACGAAAAAATTTTAACTGATGTCAGATGTTCATTCTGCATCGTCTAGATCCTTTCCCCCCGCTATCTGTTCCCTCATGTTTCCGCTGCCCCCAACACTGTCGCACAGTTCAGTCGCAACTCTGGCACGAGATGGGCAACTCCGCCGTCTGTATTACAACTATCCGACCTCTCTTAACTATGTAAGTTGTATACCTACATTAAAAACAACACAGTCGTATTCCNTCTCTTAACTATGTAAGTTGTATACCTACATTAAAAACAACGCAGTCGTATTCTAGCTGCTCACTTACCTTCACTTAACATGCATACTGATAATACTGCACATAGCTTCGTCCTACGACGGTTCACGTTACTAGGACTGTAGCGACGTTAGCGTCCCGTAATCGTGGGGTATATAAACTTCCGCCTCATGCAGACAATTGTTTCTGGGGGAGGATATTTTTATGACAATGAATGTATATATGGCTAGCTGACTCGACAATATACTGAGATGATATAGTATGTTACAATAAAGACGCAAAGTTCGATAACCGTAGTGTAAAAATATGACGCCTTCTTTAGTGGTGCAACGACTTATTGCGTAGGTGCCTAATTTACTGCTAAAAAATGTCCATGTTAATAAGATGCCATAATATATCGGTTGTCCCAAATTAATCTTTACACTCTTTGATCGTGAAAAACAGAGAAACTATTAAATACGGCTTGTACTTGACGCTATAAGGACAACGTTGGTTGTGTGAGAGTGTTAATAACAGTGGAAACGTTCAAAATGTCCACCATCAGCAGTAATACATCGTCTGCAACGCTGCAGAACAGAACGACCAACAGTAGCTACTGTTTCCATCAAAGTGGATTCACAGGTGACAACAATCGCACATTTCATGGTATCCATTGGCTTTGAGGCATACACTGTGTTCTTCAGAGTTTCCCGCAGATAAAAATCTAACGGCGTTAAATCTGGAGATCTGATTGGATACTCAACAGTTCCTCGTCGGCCTATCCACATTCCAAAATAGTATATTTCATACAAGAGTAACTGTACGGCACAATGGTAATGTGCCGTTGCACAGTTCTGCTGGAAAAATCAAGGTAGAGTTGGTGAACAGTTGGTCTGGTATCAAGTTTTCCTGTGACGTAGTATGGTAACTTTCACCTGACACTGTTACGTCAAAGACAAATGGCCCCACAAGTCCTTTGGCAGAAATGCAGACATACTGCACCATGCCGCTGACGCAGGAAGATTAACTGTTAGCTCTACTGAAATGTGCGGATTTTTATCGGGCTAGTACACGGATTTTTAGAGGTTCACAGTTCAATCCAATCCATTGCACTAAACAATAATATGAGTAAAATTTTCGCTGTAGTTGCACCACCCACTACACAAAACTTGACACGCCTATCTTCATTAATAGCGTGAAGTAACGTGGGAATATATGGCCTCCGCTTAACTTGCCTTAAAATGCGATTGACACATGACTTACTGACAACTCTTTTTCACGCAACTTGCCGTAAGGACTTAGACTTTCCGGGAACGTGTGAATGTTGTTACGAGTTGTGATCAGGACTTAGCTGAACGGCCTGCCTGATCACACCTTCACATATTTATCCAGGACACGGGTCGTGATTGCTGAAATTAGTTATGAAATCGTAAACCACAGATTCCCCTTCCACCGGCCAGTAAACTGGGACAACGCAGCCGATATAAGGCAGCGCAGCCCGTGGGCGGTGACTTTTGTCGTCGGGCCATTGGAACGAGAAGACCACTGGAGATGGGTGTGTCCGGGCGTGGACTTCCGCCTTCTTAATCAGCCTTCAAAATCATGAACAAGGCTGATACTCTCCAATTAGACTTTGCTTAGAATGTGGCTAGTTAAATATTTGTAATTTAATATGAATTAATATTTCAGTACGTTTGTATAGCTCCCTACACGCATAACAACTCATGTTTATGTTTAAATAATATTGTACAACCTTAATGTTAAATAAATTCCTTTAATAAAGCGTTCATTAGATAACTCTTACAAATAATTTTATATGCCCCTATAGTCCAATTTGAACTATAGCCCATGCAAGCAATAACAGATCCCCAAGTTATGAATATTCATGTAGGAGTCAAAATCTTTTTATTCATTACAATGTGTGCAACACAGACCCCGCACTTCCTTCACTCATTGCAGTTACATTACTGCCACGCCGCCCTTTTTTCACATCACACACAGTTCCTTCCCTCTCAATTTCATCACGCAATTGTCTCAGTTGCATGTGATAGTGACGCAGTATCTAATATTCTGCCGTCCATCGTCTCTGCACAGCAATCATGTTCTTGCATTTACAGTAAAATTTTAACATCCGTTTACGTTTCTCGAAAAAAAAAACTCACTATCTCCACGATTTCCTANTCGTCTCTGCACAGCAATCATGTTCTTGCATTTACAGTAAAATTTTAACATCCGTTTACGTTTCTCGAAAAAAAAAAAAACTCACTATCTCCACAATTTCCTGTGCAATTGTAGTTCCACCACTCGTGGCTGCAAATGGACCTAACAACAGAAGAATGGCTACACGTTCTTGCACACTTCCAACGTTGTCCTTATAGTATCAAAACCATGCAGTCCCATCAGATTGCCATTAGTAATTTCACTGTTACGAACGTACAAAGCGTGTAAACATTAATATGTGACATTTATCTGAATGGGGTATATTTGTTTTCTTTACAATATGCAAACCTTTCCAATTTACCTATCGTTAATATATTCGTTTTTTCTTCATGCGTCACGGAAATGTTACACCATAAAAGTGGCAGTAACTGTTCTTTTTTTTATTATTTGAGTACATATAGTTGAAAGAAAGCGTTTATACCAAACATAGACATTAATAAAAATATTTATTTATACCATAATCTGTTAATTAAAAAAAGTTAAATTCAGTTCTGTAAGTGATACCACCAATAATGTATAACAATCATGTTTCACAAAATAAATCGCAAAGGCACATATATTTCTGACAACATATATTTCTGTGTTACGTCTTTTTGAGAATTTCTTATTGCCAAATACATTGACGTACCAAGTCAATATTATATTAATTAATTAATTGTGGAATGGCAAATTTCAATCGTTTCACTACTTCGATGTAAGATATTGAAACTTTGGTAAATCCTATAATTTCTCGTGATGTCATTACTGCTAGTTATATTTATATATTACCTTGTAAACGTACTCAAAGAATATGAAACTGAATATTGAATACGGCTCATTTACGTATAGAACTTTAGAAAGAAAGGTTTTCAGAATACAGTTCAATGCAGTCATTGTTCACTTCAGAATGAAAAATAAAATTTATTATGAATTAATAATGAAATACAAACCAAGTACGAAAGCTGAAGTACGAAATACGAAATTATGTATTTTCTAGCACTGTTTCAGCATGTATCGTAAGAATGTTTTTACTCCATTATTAAGAAATGTCCTTATTCACAATATCAAATCTAAAGAGCTTGGTGCGATAGTATACCATCCGATAAAATCATTGGCAATACATGACATTTAACTTGCTAACAATTGAGTTGCAGTTTTGGAGGAAATAAATGTATTCTATCTTAGCGATAATATATCCAATACCAAAGCATTCAGTACCAACCTGGAATGCGCAGTGTTAAAGAAAGAGCATATGTCACGGGATTTCCTGAATCTTAAGCAAACAAAATGTTGTAAATGGCCCCAGACTGGCAGTCTCTTGTTCTCACGAACATACTCCAAACAGGCGGTATTAAGTGTAATCACGCAGAGGATCACTGGCAGCAAACAAAGTGCATAGATTTTGCACAGTCTTGAACATGGTATAAACTACACAATACAAAAAAATATGTTGAAACAGTGGGCCAAAATCGATAAGAAAAACAGTTTACAAATACTTCAAGGACTTTATAAAGGAATGTCTACACATATTAGTATTTTAGTATTAAAAATTTCGATGAAGTTGAGAGAACTGCAACTGTAATTTTCTTCGCAATTATTAGAGTATCTGTTAAGCAGCACACAGGAAATGCTGCCACGTCTGCTTCGAAAAGAAATATAACCATTCTCTTTTTTATCTTCGTAAGGTTAAGCCAAAAAAATTGTTTACAAACTCAGTACACAAATAATTAACTATTTAAGGGAAATCATTCCCCTTTTCCGATGATCCTCTTATTTTAATTGTATAGGGAATATAACAAAGAGTGCGCACGCCAGCTGCACAGATACTATTAATTATCTTAAAACATCGGACTACATTTTTGGCAAAATTTATATTTAAAAAACTTGAATATATTGTGATATCTTAACCCTTTTAATAAACGTAAGTGTTTTAAAACATTTTACACTTCCTCTAACCAAAGTTTAATGTAATTAGAAAACATTGAAGTTAAAAATACTTCATTAATATAAAAAACGGTGATATTTTGAAAAAAAAAAAAAACAGACATAAATATGCACGGTCATTACTGCTGACCATATAATTTTAATAGCTATACTGGCGATTGTTGGCTTATGTTGTATGCACGCGCATGAGATCAAAATCGATATACTTGCTCGATAACGCTTTTAACATTGAAAAGCTTCGGGAATTTCAACATGTAACTATTCTGCTGTGTAGAAATCCAACTCAAAAACCAATTTTCCTCGTTTATACACTGCAAATGTAAGGGCGGTCGGCGTAAGCGACAGTGAGAACGCACGATTGTTCTTTTTCACAGAGTTTCGTGACTTCAACAGTGTTAGTGTGGTAATTGGAGTGGTTGTAAGTGAAGTATGGTATGAAGAAGGGAAGTAAGGGCAATACATAATGGGCCTGTACTTGAACGGTTTATACAATATAAAATCTTACTTAGTAGGCCTCAAGCTCCCAAAATTTTAGTGATAAAAATTAATATTTTACTGCATACTTTGAAATAAAAATTAACTAATATATATTAATTTTAATGTGTGTTTTTCGGTGATTGGCTAAACTTGAGACTTGTAAAATATTTGCAGTGCAGTAAGCAGTAGCAGCTTTGACGTACGATTTAGCGTTACAGCGTCACGTATGAAGTCCATCGAGTGTTAATGACCTCATGCTTCCTTCGGCTGAATTTCTCCTACACTGAAGAGCCAAAAAAAAAACTGGTACACCTGCCTAATATCGTGTAGGGCCCCCGAGCATGTAGAAGTGCCGCAATATGACGTAGCATGAACTCAACTAATGTCTGAAGGTATGCAGGAGGCAATTCACACCATGAATCCTGAAGGGCAGTCCACAAATCCAATCTGCGCCAATTTGAGAAATGGTTGCACGTCTGTCACGTTTAATGATTCTCGTCAGTCGTCGTTTGTCCCGTTCTTTCACGATCTTTTACTGGCCGCAGCGATTTCGAAGGTGTGATGTTTTACCGGGTTCCCGATATTCACGGTACACTCGTGAAATGGTCGTACGCGAACATCCAAATGTTATCGCTACCTCGGAGTTGCTATGTCCCATCTCTCGTCCGCTGACTGTAACACCACGTTCAAACTCACTTAAATCTTGATAACCTGCCATTGTAGCAGCAGTAACCGATCTAGCTGCCGAGCGCATAGCGTTACTCTGATTTGTTCCACACCTCTGTTATTTGCTTATGGACGCCTATACCAGTTTTTTTGGCTCTTCAGTATATATTCAAGACATAAACATTTAAAATGGCGGAAATGCGAGTAAAATCCACTAAACAGCGTTTATGTGCGTTAAATGAAAATGTCGGGTTCTCTAAAATGTATTTCTAAGTCAATTACATTTAATGCTAGTCTGAATAAATTAACACTCTTCTAATATCTTGAAATAGTAACAATTAGACAATAAATGTAATGTGAAATAAAGTCAGACTGAGGGAGAAAATGGGTTCTGTACACCGCTGTGTATATGAGGATGACGTTGCAACAGCTGTATTTTATGTAAAGAATTTTTTGGGTAGAGTGCCAACCCTAACTGCGCAGTCACGATAGTCCCATTTGAGTACTGAATTGGTGTGCTTATTGAAAATCAGAATAATTGCCCCTTTATCTACTTGATAACACAAACAGTGTGAGAACTGGAAATTAGATTCGCCTTAGTGATGCTTGAAGGCAGTTTGACGAGTTACTTTTGCCCGGCCCCGTCCAGAATGTAAGTAGGAATACACACACACACACACTTGGTCAATCTGAAGTAACTTGTACCATTTGCACAGCCAGCAACACAGCAATCTGGTAGCAAAAACACTTGTGGACAGAACAAAAATATACACAAACAGGAACACTAGGAGAAAAACTTCCTACTACTTCGAAATTACAACAATGGGAGACTGCATTTAAGAAAAATGTCCGGAGGTTTAATTGAGCTCAGAATAACTGGAATTTTCCCAGAAAAAAAAACAAAATAACTCATCGAGATAACAACAAACGAATTAACAGATTATCTGTGGCTCCGAAAATATTAACCATATAAGAGAAATATGTATGCTTTTAATAGTGGCCTTTGAAACACCCTCGTGATGGTTAAGAATTATAATACTTGAATTTTTTGAAAATCACGCCATAAATCTTAAATATTCCTTAAAAAATAACTACTTTAAATAAAACGTTTGCAATCAGCTAGCGACAGAGCAAGAATTCAGTTCAGGTTTGCCGNTACTCAAAGAATATGAAACTGAATATTGAATACGGCTCATTTACGTATAGAACTTTAGAAAGAAAGGTTTTCAGAACACAGTTCAATGCTGTCATTGTTCACTTCAGAATGAAAAATAAAATTTATTATGAATTAATAATGAAATACAAACCAATTACGAAAGCTGCAGTACGAAATACGAAATTATGTATTTTCTAGCACTGTTTCAGCATGTATCCNCAAACCAATTACGAAAGCTGCAGTACGAAATACGAAATTATGTATTTTCTAGCACTGTTTCAGCATGTATCCTAAGAATGTTTTTACTCCATTATTAAGAAATGTCCTTATTCACAATATCAAATCTAAAGAGCTTGGTGCGATAGTATACCATCCGATAAAATCATTGGCAATACAAGACATTTACCTTGCTAACAATTGAGTTGCACTTTTGGAGGAAATAAATGTATTCTATCTTAGCGATAATATATCAAATACCAAAACATTCACTACCAACCTGGAATGCACAGTGATAAAGAAACAGGATATGTCACGGGATTTCCTGAATCTTAAGCAAACAAAATGTTGTAAATGGCCCCAGACTGGCAGTCTCTTGTTCTCACGAACATACTCCAAACAGGCGGTATTAAGTGTAATCACGCAGAGGATCACTGGCAGCAAACAAAGTGCATAGATTTTGCACAGTCTTGAACATGGTATAAACTACACAATACAAAAAAATATGTTGAAACAGTGGGCCAAAATCGATAAGAAAAACAGTTTACAGATTCTTCGAGGGCTGTATAAAGGAATGTCTACACATAGTAGTATTTTAGTATTAAAAATTTCGATGAAGTTGAGAGGACTGCAACTGTAATTTTCTTCGCAATTATTAGAGTATCTGTTAAGCAGCACACAGGAAATGCTGCCCCATCTGCTTCGAAAAGAAATATAACCATTCTCTTTTTTATCTTTGTAAGGTTAAGCCAAAAAAATTGTTTACAAACTCAGTACACAAATAATTAACTATTTAAGGGGAATCATTCCCCTTTTCCGATAATCCTCTTATTTTAATTGTATAGGGAATATAACAACAAGTGCGCACGCCAGCTGCACAGATACTATTAATTATCTTCAAACATCGGACTACATTTTTGGCAAAATTTATATTTAAAAAACTTGAATATATTGTGATATCTTAACCCTTTTAATAAACGTAAGTGTTTTAAAACATTTTACACTTCCTCTAACCAAAGTTTAATGTAATTAGAAAACATTGAAGTTAAAAATACTTCATTGATATAAAAACGGTGATATTTTGAACAAAAAAAAAACAGACATAAATATGCACGGTCATTACTGCTGACCATATAATTTTAATAGCTATACTGGCGATTGTTGGCTTATGTTGTATGCACGTGCATGAGATGAAATTCGATATACTTGCTCGATAACGCTTTTAACATTGAAAAGCTTCGGGAATTTCAACATGTAACTATTCTGCTGTGTAGAAATCCAACTCAAAAACCAATTTTCCTCGTTTATACACTGCAAATGTAAGGGCGGTCGGCGTAAGCGACAGTGAGAACGCACGATTGTTCTTTTTCACAGAGTTTCGTGACTTCAACAGTGTTAGTGTGGTAACTGAAGTGGTTGTAAGTGAAGTATGGTATGAAGAAGGGAAGTAAGGGCAATACATAATGGGCCTGTACTTGAACGGTTTATACAATATAAAATCTTACTTAGTAGGCCTCAAGCTCCCAAAATTTTACTGATAAAAATTAATATTTTACTGCATACTTTGAAATAAAAATTAACTAATATATTAATTTTAATGTGTGTTTTTCGGTGATTGGCTAAACTTGAGACTTGTAAAATATTTGCAGTGCAGTAAGCAGTAGCAGCTCCATCGTGCGGCACTAGACTTGAGCCACTGGGTTGGTGAAATGTCTACTACTTGCTACTTACTGCTTACTGGCAAAGCTTATTACTGTGTGAGTCCCTGTGGGCCAGGTGTAGAGAGCTATGGGGTAAGGCCGGCTGGCGGGAGCCTAGACTGTCTCCCCAGCAGCTTGCGGTCTGGCACTACAGAGCGACGCTAACTCGCCGGTTCGCATCGCAGCGATGCCGGTATTCTGGGACATGCCGCTTGTCTCTGCCCCGTTCGCGTCCTATACGCCAGGAGATTGTTTTCGTACAAACTTCTTTGACGTACGATTTAGCGTTACAGCGTCACGTGTGAAGTCCATCGAATGTTAATGACCTCATGCTTCCTTCAGCTGAATTTCTCCTACACTGAAGAGCCAAAAAAAACTGGTACACCTGCCTAATATCGTGTAGGGCCCCCGAGCATGTAGAAGTGCCGCAATATGACGTAGCATGACTCGACTAATGTCTGAAGGTATGCAGGAGGCAATTCACACCATGAATCCTGAAGGGCAGTCCACAAATCCAATATGCGCCAATTTGAGAAAGGGTTGCACGTCTGTCACGTTTAATGATTCTCGTCAGTCGTCGTTTGTCCCGTTCTTTCACGATCTTTTACTGGCCGCAGCGATGTCGAAGGTGTGATGTTTTACCGGGTTCCCGATATTCACGGTACACTTGTGAAATGGTCGTACGCGAACATCCAAATGTTATCGCTACCTCGGAGTTGCTATGTCCCATCTCTCGTCCGCTGACTTTAACACCACGTTCAAACTCACTTAAATCTTGATAACCTGTCATTGTAACTTCAGTAACCGATCTAGCTGCCGAGCGCATAGCGTTACTCTGATTTGTTCCACACCTCTGTTATTTGCTTACGGACGCCTATACCAGTTTTTTTGGCTCTTCAGTATATATTCAAGACATAAACATTTAAAATGGCGGAAATGCGAGTAAAATCCACTAAACAGCGTTTATGTGCGTTAAATGAAAATGTCGGGTTCTCTAAAATGTATTTCTAAGTCAATTACATTTAATGCTAGTCTGAATAAATTAACACTTTTCTAATATCTTGAAATAGTAATAATTAGACAATAAATGTAATTTTAAAAGTGGGTGACCGTGTGGTATTGTTATACACTGTATACATTTTATTTTCCACTCACGCCCATAACTGTTGTTTAGCAAAATAAAATAGCACGCAGATGCAGATGTGAAAATGTAATGAAACGTAACGAACATGACGACTGACTCTCGTTCACTGCACACAACAGTACACAACAAAGTTAGACAATAAACGTAATGTGAAATAAAGTCAGACTGAGGGAGAAAAGGGGTTCTGTACGCCGCTGTGTATATGAGGATGACGTTGCAACAGCTGTATTTTGTGTAAAGAATTTTTTGGGTAGAGTGCCAACCCTAACTGCGCAGTCACGATAGTCCAATTTGAGTACTGAATTGGTGTGCTTATTGAAAATCAGAATAATTGCCCCTTTATCTACTTGATAACACAAACAGTGTGAGAACTGGAAATTAGATTCACCTAAGTGATGCTTGAAGGCAGTCTGACGAGTTACTTTTGCCCGGCCCCGTCCAGAATGTAAGTAGGAATACACACACACACTTGGTCAATCTGAAGTAACTTGTACCATTTGTACAGCCAGCAACACAGCAATCTGGTAGCAAAAACACTTGTGGACAGAACAAAAATATACACAAACAGGAACACTAGGAGAACAACTTCCTACTACTACGAAATTACAACAATGGGAGACTGCATTTAAGAAAAATGTCCGGAGGTTTAATTGAGCTCAGAATAACTGGAATTTTCCCAGAAAAAAAAACAAAATAACTCATCGAGATAACAACAAACGAATTAACAGATTATCTGTGGCTCCGAAAATATTAACCATATAAGACAAATATTTATGCTTTTAATAGTGGCCTTTGAAACACCCTCGTGATGGTTAAGAATTACAATACTTGAATTTTTTGAAAATCACGCCATAAATCTTAAATCTTCATTAAAAAATAACTACTTTAAATAAAACGTTTGCAATCAGCTAGCGACAGAGCAAGAATTCAGTTCAGGTTTGCCGTAGTAAATGTCGGAAAAGTCGTGTACGTACGAAAAACAACATGGCGGCGTGAAAAATGTTCTAGAAGGTCATACTAATGGTGTTAGGTGAAAAACTTTATTTGGAATATCTTAAGCTGGAATTAGTTGTCAAACGTAGAGTTTTGATGATCTTGAAGTTCCCGATGATTAGGTACACCGATGGGACATCTCTCCGGATGCGCAGCAGCCCTGGGTGACGTCTTCCATATATGTAAGCACGTGGCTTACGTTCCTAGTGTACAGTTCAATGCCACCTTAACGGGCGTCTCACGAGTTCTAGCTAACCTCTCTGAAAACTACGCGGAGGGTGGCAATACAGGCGTACTTCTTGATTAAATTATCTATTAGATGGCCTGCAATTACAGGGGTAAGAACTCGGACTTCCCTAGGTAAAACCTAAATTTAATAACTAGTGCACGGCCCACTCGGGCTGGCTGCCTGCCGTCGCGTAACAAGATGTCCGTCTCCTTCGTTGAAAACTTAACATAAGAACGTTCTTTCAAAACTGACCAATCTCGATAATTACAATTAAAATTCATTTGTACTGCCACTTAAAAATGCCTCAACGATCGAAAATGCAAAGTCATATGGCCTTGTAGGTACACGTGCACAATGTAAAAAAATGTAAATACATATAAATACGCGATAAAAATAATAATACTGTTAAAAAAATATGTTATGGACTCTGTTTCAAAACAAATAATTAAATCCTGTCTCAAAAATAAAATAAATAACATGAAAAAATAATATTGAGCCTGTTAAACATAAACATTATGTGTTAGTAATTATTCATTATTCTAGCTCATAAAACGTATGCTACGCTGTGTGTTGGCTCGTGAAATAAACATTGCCATCACTCCATAGTTTTCTTTTANGTAGGTACACGTGCACAATGTAAAAAAATGTAAATACATATAAATACGCGATAAAAATAATAATACTGTTAAAAAAACATGTTATGGACTCTGTTTCAAAACAAATAATTAAATCCTGCCTCAAAAATAAAATAAACTACGTGAAAAAATAATATTGAGCCTGTTAAACATAAAAATTATGTGTTAGTAATTATTCATTATTCTAGCTCATAAAACGTATGCTACGCTGTGTGTTGGCTCGTGAAATAAACATTGCCATCACTCCATAGTTTTCTTTTATGTCTTTTAAACACGACATTATTAAACTAGTACAGCTCTGAATAGTTAGTTATGTCTAGCATTCTGTTGTCTATGTAATAATGTTTCATTATTTCAATAACTAAGTCCTTGCAGAAGTGCCGTTAAAATACAGATTTACCTAAAAAAATTATATTTTACCTTTATATTGTCCTGAGTTTACTTGTGCTATTTATTCAACACTGTACATTCTAATTTTCGTCGTTTCTACTCTAAATACAGCGCATTCTAGTATATTTGTTTTATTAAACTTTTAACAAACATGGTACACTTTTTTAAATTCCATAATATAATACACTTTTTATTCAATATTTGGAATAATTGAAAGTTATATTTTACACTGCCGGACAATAAAAATAGCGCACAGAGAAGGATGCATTGGATGGTATCACGGTATAGCGATAGTGATACGGACGAGTAATACGTATTATCATAAAAAGACAGCAGAACGATCACTTCATATGCATCTGTGATAGCAGTCCGGCTATCTTCAATTACGCGTCGCGCCCCGTTGCACTGCGATACACGCTGCAACACGATCTGGCAAGGAGTTCAGCAGATGCCGGATTTTGTCCTGAGGCAGACGGGCCCACAGTGTTGGACGGTGTGTTACAAATGCTGGGTGTTGTGGCGCGGTGGCAGCTGGCGTTTCAATTAGTCCCACACAAGCTAGATTAGGGAAGGATTGGAATCTGTGGGCAAACCCTGTGGTTTTGGCTTGGGGTTTTCCAATTAAACCCATGTGAAAAAACCCACCTGGTTTTTTTGTTACCTTCGAAATAAAAATACGGTTGTTTGGGTTAACGTGTTTATTATAAATGCATGATATTACACACACTTGCAAAGTATGTCACCACCGATGTTACATACATACAGCCAAACAAACAAGCAATTACCGACTCAAAGAATGCCCGTATAAATAATTATTGGTTTCTGCAACTCTGTGGGTTTCCTCAACTACCAGCTTGTTTCTTAGTTTTGACAAGAAAACATGATCACTACATCCTATCAAGAAATAAGGATGTAACTGGGTATCTAATAACAAAGTAAAATATATTGAATGCATTAGGAGGTCGGTTTTATATTTTGAGATTTTCTTCTCTGCAAGCATCCATCCCCTATGAAAATAGAAACTCATTACCACATAAACATGGAACAAAGATTTAACTTATAAACCGATGTCATCAAATTAAATGCCACCAACCAGGTAAAAATTATGGGTTATTGTCCTTTACCTGAAACTATCCAGATCAAGGCTCACTGAAGAATATTTTCAATAATAAACACACAACTTTTCTACCGTAATCTCGAGAGAAAATATATCCTCCTGCAGACATGTGAAAATTATTTTCTGATTTGATAAGTAGCCCAGAAAGATATGCATTGTTTGAAAGGTTTTCTTTTTTTTAACTGTTTGACCAATCAGGGTGGCGTAGTGGTAACTCACTGGACTCGCACTTGAAAGTATCCCGGTTCGATTCCCGGTCCGGACTTCCTGACTTCGGTTTTCCATGGTTTCCCGAATTCATTCCAGGCGAATGCTGTGATGGGTCCTTAATAAAAGCCATGGCCCATTCCTTCCCCAATCCCTCTTCCGTGAGCTACTTGTTCCGTCTCTAGTGACCTCGCTGTTGACGAGAAGTGAAGCCCAACTACATCACAGAGCTCTACAACTCAAAACTCAGAAATAAGATGCAACTTGGCAAAGTCCGCAAGCTTGTTAGAGTCTATAGGTATTGCGTGGGTAGCCTTTGGAATGGAGACTTCTTCTCAGTGGCATAATTACAAATAGAATTGTGTTGTATGAATTAATTTTTTTTTCATTCACGTACAGTATTACGAACTGAGGAAAATTACTTTTGTGTGATTTTTGTTGCTGATATGACGTTAACCACATATCTCAAAAGTTTAGTTTTTATATGGTTTGTAGAGAGAAAGAGAACTGAATATACAGCTTACTGCTGTTTATGCCAGACAAAATTGCCGCCTAAACTAATCTAAACATAAATTCAAACCTACTTACATCCACAAATTAACGTGAGCCGGTCAGTCACAGTCTGTTTATATTTAAGTCTACTGCAGTAAATTAGCTGCTTGTAGGCCAAATTTAAAGAATGAGTGACACAATGCTCGTGGTGTAGCTGCCTAGTATTACTTTCTGTTCCTGCAGGGACTGTGCAGTGACGGGTACGATGAATATTTTCGAAGCTGCACTATATGTTACAGTAATCCAATCATGTTAACGGTATTAAGTCAGGAAAATTTTAACAAAACCTTCAGAAGAAACTTGAACTTTAATCAATTGCTTTCATGCCTAATTTATGCGCAATAATTCAATAATGAGGACGGGAAAACCTCTTATATATACTTTTTTTCACAATAATCAATTTTGAAAAGCCTTCAATTCCAAATACGATTTGTACGACAACATTAAGATTACTAAACTCCTGTACATTTGGATAACAGCAGAGATTAATCAAGATGTGACAATAACACGAGGAAGGATCCGAAATTTCTGAAGTGCGTGATAATTAAGCTAAATAAATTTTTTTCACAAAAACTACAATTAATACTATTTATTATAATACCCATGCGTGTACATATGTCGAGACTTCTGTTTACATCAGAAGCAGTTTTTCATTATTGTCTGGTACTCAAGTTATAAGACTTATGACAAATATTGTCGATATTGTAATTGTTATATTCGTACATTCAAATTCACCTAGAATATCACAAATATAATAATGAAATGTAAAAATCGCAGAGAAAGGAAAGAGCCAAACGTCTAGCATGTTACCAAATGAACTACAAAACCTTTTTTGACGAGTAAAATATGCTGTGACGAAATGCAGCCGAGACACCTGGAGAATGTGAGATGTCTACCAGTGCCGGTTTGTGGCTGCAGTCGTCAAAGATACATTTTTAACGCAAAATACGGCATCCATCAATTTATGTGCGTGTCATTCTCCGTTTCTCTTTCTCCGTCCCCCCCTTTTTTTCACTCACCATTCAACACTTCATCGACGGTCGCTCTCTCTAATCTCACATACTTCTCACCGATTAAGAATAAATACAAAATCAATCACCAATAAAATATACACCATTCACAAAAGAACATGTTACTGATATAAATAATGAGCCAGCTTTCATCTACATGAGTGCAAATAATTTTTAATGAGGTTCTTAAATGTAAGGTAGATCTTGAAGTCTCGTTAACAGTATTACCATTAGAGATAAAAACCAGAATAGCGTGCAAAAGTCGTGGGACAGTTACAAATGCACATAAGCCTCACCCAGGACTCGAACACCCAAAAACATCGTATCATAAAATTGCGTTCAATGAAACTGCATTACAGAAGTCGGATTCAGAGATTGAACTTCTAAAATAATCTCTGTAATATTTTAAATGATAGGGTTTACTAAAATAAAAAATTTACCGGGCCATCAGTTTGAAAATAGTTGTCTGAGCAATTTTAAACATAATAACTTTATATGGCCTACCGGAGCTCTACTTGTGTGAAGAACGTTGTGAAAATCGGGTAACTGGTCCCAGAGACATGGCATAACAAATTTGTTTGCTTATTTCCTGCTATCTTACAAAATTGCTATAAAAAGGTATTGTATACGATGCTTCTAATAGATAATGTCAGTATACAAGGTTTGGCTGAATTTGATAGAATTGTTTACAATACATATCTAATTTATTAAAGTATTTATTTATATGACCACCATTTTGACCCGACTTAAATTATGTAAGTTGATATGGCCTTCTGTAATACTACTTACGTGTAAAATTTGGTAGGACTAGGTTGATTTGGTGGAAATTAGTTGAATTGTTCCAGATATATGGCAAACAGTTCACTTATTTCAGGTGCTACCATTTTACAAAATGGCCTGCAAAAGAAGATCTCTACATGCATAATTGATGCTTATCATGAATACTATTAGTGAATAAAATTATATTAAATTTCATTTAGTTGTTTAATATATATATAACATACTAACATAAATTACTTATATTAATGCCATTAAAAAAGGCCTGCTGCACATAAAAAATGTTAGTTTACATACCCTACTGTAACACTACTTGAATGCGAAATTTGGTAGGAATCGGACGATTGGTTCTCTATATATGGCATAGAACCTCAATGTTTCCATGTTACTAGATTCATAAATGGAGGATAAAAGCCTACTTAATAACACCTTTGATGATTGTCATAGATAATGTATATAAAGTGAAGTTAAAATTCGTTACATAGATTCGTAGATATATCACACTAATATTGAAGTGTTATTATAGCCGCCATTCTTAAAATAAGTATCTGGCACAATTAAAACACACAAATTAATATGGCCTACCACAGTACAACTTATTTGCCAAATGTGGTGCGAATACATTTACTGCTTCCTGAGATATGATATAAAAATTATTTTTTTCATATTCCATCTTACTAAAGGATGGAGAAATTAGGCTCTTTATAGACAAAAACAAGAAGTGGCTGACTTAACTAACGAGTCTACTTTCCTCAACATGGCTGCAATCAAAGTTTAAATAAGTTCTTAAAAGCTGAGTTGGTAGGTGAGACTTCACTTGAAAGCAATAACTTTATAAATGAAACCAGAAACTTATGCAACAATAGTGAGACAATTAAAAATACACACATGCCTTCCCCGGGACTTGAACCCAGAAAACATCTTACAATAAGCTAGCGTGCAATACATAGTATAGAATTACGGAGGTCGGATTCGGAGCATCAAATTCGGATTTTATCAGTCTAATGTTTCGAGTGATAGGGATTACTAACTTAAAATATTTACAGTGCCATCATTTTGAAAATGAGTGCCGAAGACTCTTAAAACATGTAAGTTTACATGGTCCACTATAGCCCTTTTTGTGTTAAGAATTTGGTGGAAATCAATTGTTTGGTCCCTGAGATATGGCATGAAATCTTTACTATCTTATTTGAACCTATCGTAAAAAATTTCCAAAACAAGTGCCTCTATATACGGTGTTTCCAATATATACTGTCCATATAACAATTTTGGTTTAATTTGGGAGAATTGTTTAATGTATAAGGCAAATTTACTTAAATTATTCATAAAGCTGTCTTATGGCAGAGAAATGGGGTTCTGTACAGATAAATTGGATGGTTGTAATATGTACTGACAGAATACCAAGTTATGTTGGAATTTGTTTCGTTAGTGAAATATACTGACCTAAAAAATTTGTAAAGCCACAGTTTTGATAATAAATGCCTAATCTGCATAAAACATATCATTTTACACCACCTGCTGCAGTACTATTTGTTTGCCAAATTTGGTAGGAATCCGTCTATTGCTTCCCGAGATATGACAGAAAAACTTCCTTTATTCGTATGGTGTTATCTTACAAAATGGAGTAGAAAAGGTTATTCGAGTAGATACTTTATATAGTTGTAATATCTACTGCCAGCGTACAAAGTTAGGTAGGAATTTATTACATACATTCAACGATATACCATTCTAAGATAAAATGGCTCTATGTGTGCCATTTTGAAAATAAGTAGCTGAAATGTTTTAAACATGTCACTTAACATCATCTCCATCATTACTACTTGTTTGCCAAATTGAGAAGGTATCAGTTAATTGTTTACAGAGATATGACATTATCACTCTATTCATTCATATGATGCTATCTTCCAAAATGGCTGAAAATTGTTGTTATGTGATATAATATGCGACGCATCTAATAAATACTTTCAGTATAAAAAATTTGGTTGAAATTGGTTAAATGGTATGTTAGATATACAAAATAAACCTAAAATATTTATTTTGCACCACTTTGGAAATAAGAACCTAACCAAGCTCAAGCACTTCAGTTCATTTGGCCTATTATAGTATTACATACCTGCCAAATTGAGTGTGAGTAGGTTTATTAGTTTTCGATATATAATGGAAAATCCTTATTTATTCGTTTGGTGCTATTTTACCAACTGGCCCATTAACCACAATATATATCCAAAATGTAATGCTTACTTTATGCTCTACTAGCATACGAAATTTGGTTTATATCGGTTGAATGGTTCCCGAGATATGACATATCCCCCAAGTTTTAAAATGGCCGCCATTTCAAAAGTTAGTTCTCGACGTGGTCGAAAACTTTAGAAGTTAGGTGTTCTTACTAAGTATTATATGTGTACCAAGGTTGGTGAAATTCGGTTCACGGGATCAAAAATTGAAAAAGGGCGACACACACGTGTACAGACACACAAATACACACACTCAGATAGGAAAGTGATCTCACATGCCTTTATTTTCTTCGGAGAAAAGGCTAAATACATTCATATGACTGGAAAAAATTTGAAGAAACTGAATTGCCAATGTAGAATTAATTATATGATACATTACACGAATGTCATATAAGCGATTAAGATTATGAACACGCAAAACAAGTATGGAATAAATTTAATCTAAAGAATCTTGGAGAATATCAGGATTTATATTTGAAATCGTATATATTATTATTGGCAGATATATTTGAAAGTTTAAGAGATACATGAATAATAACATATTAATTAGATCCTGTTTGGTATTTTGCATCACTAGGATTCTCATGCGATACAATTTTAACAAGAAGTTACTTATATAACTAATAAGACTACTTTCCTTAACATAAGTGCAATTAATTTTTAAATAAGTTCTTAAAAACTGAGTTGGTAGGTAGGACTTGACTTCTCTTTGAAATCAATGTAACAGTAGTGAGACAATTACAAATAGACACGTGCCCCATACAGGAGTTAAACACGGAAAACCTTATACAATAAGCTACTGTGCAATCAACTTCATTACTGAGGTCGGATTCAGAGCAATAACTTCGGATTAAAACAGTCTAATGTTTCAAATGGTAGGATTTACCAACCTTAAAAAGTTACGGGGCTTTCATATTGAAAATAAGTCACTGAGCCACTTAAAACTTCTAATTTAGCATGGCCTATGTAAGGCTATTTGTGTGAAGAATTTCTTGGAAATTGGTTGATTTGCCTCTGAGATATGGCATAAAACTTATTTTCTTATTTTGTGATATCTTACCAAAACTGCCATCAAAAAGGCTCTGTATACGATACTTGAACTACATATTGTCAACATACAAATTTTGGTTGAATTTGGTTAAATTGTTTAATATATGTGGTAAACGTATCTTATTTCTTTATAAAGCCGCCATTTTGAACATATTTGTCAGGCTACTTAAATCGTGAAAGTTTACATGGCCTTCTGTAGCACATATAGTGTGCACAATTTGGTGAAAATTAGGTGAACTGTTCCAGAAATACGGTAAAAAGTTCGATTTTTTCAACAAGCACTACTTTACAAATAAATTGGAAAAAATGTATATCTGTGTGCATAACTGATGATTCTAATGTATCCTGTTAGTGTACATAATTTGGTTTAATTTTGTGGAAGTTGTTAATAGAAACAACGTACTAAATGAATTACTTATGTTAACACCTTAAAAATAATAACTGCTGCACATCAAACATGTTAGTTTACATACCGTATGTAGCACCACTTGTACATAATGTTGGTGGGAATCGGTAGATTGCTCCTCGAGATATGTCATAAAACCTCCATAATTTTCATGGGCGCTTATCATAAATAGAGGACAAAAAAGTTATGTGTTAGCACATTCGATGAGTTAATACTGCCAGTCTACAAAGTTAGATTAAAATATATTACGTAGTTTCGTAAACACAGCACAGAAAACGAAAATGATTTTATAGCTGCCGTACTAAAAAATTAGATATATTAATATGGCCTACCACAGTACAACTATTCGCCCAATTTTGGTAATATTAGGTTGATTTCTTCCCGAGATATGAGATAAAAACTTTATTTTTTATTACAAAATGGCAGATAAATGAGGCTCTATATAGACAAATTTCATGTTGTTCATAGGCACTGCCACCATACAAAGTTAGGTTGCAATTTGTTTTGTTAATAAAAATATACTGACCTAATATATTTATATAACTACAATTTTGGAAATAAGTGACATTTTCACATAAAACATACTAGTTTATACCACCTTCTGAATTACTATTTGTTTGCAATTTTGGTAGGAATCTGTCAATTACTTCCCGACATACCACAGAAAATCATTATTTTTTCGTGTGATACTGTTTCGCAATTTTGAAAATATATGTATAACATGTTTAAAACATATATCTTAACATCATCTGCGATAGTACTACTTGTTTACCAAATTTGGTAGGAATCGGTTAATTGTTTACCGAGATATGACATACATTCATTATTTATTCGTATGATAGTATCTTCAAAATGGCAGGCAAAACTGGTTATGTGGTGGTATGTGTAATGCTTGTAATAGACACTTTCAGCGTACCAAATTTCGTCGAAATCAGTCAAATGGTATGATATTCATACCAAATAAAACTAAAATATTTGTATGGCCGTCCTTGTGAAAATCACTTACGTTTACTTGGCCTTTCATAGTATTACTTACGTGCCAAATTGGGAGCCAATTGGTGTAATAGTTTTCGATAAATAATGTAAAAAATAATATTTTTTCATTTAGCGGTATGTTCCAAAAAGGCATACGGACATCAATATACATCTCAAAATTTAACTCTCATTTGATGCTCTGTCAGCATACAAACTCTGGTTTTAAATCGGTTAAATGGTTCCTAAAATATGACATCACCCCAAATTTTGTAATTGCCGCCATTTTCAAAGTATGTGCCCGGCGTGGTCGAAAACTGTAAGAGTCAGATTTCCTTACTAAGCTCTATATGTGTACCGAGTTTGTGAAATTCGGTTCACTCGTTCAAAAATTGGAAGGGGTGGACCCACACATGACAGCACACAAATTCACACACACGACACGAAAATGATCTCATAAGCCTTTCTTTCCTATGGAAATTAGGCTAAAAATTACTAAATATTAATTATATTTATTAAATGATTATGATATGGTATTAATTATTGAAAAAGTTATTAGAGGTGGGAATTCACAATTTTGTAAACGATATGTTAAAGCCAATAATAAATATTTAGATGATTGTGATGCAAATTAATAATCGTTTTATTTAGCGTGTCTCAATGCAAATAATTTATATGGTTCGGCAATTTCACAATATTTACTATATGACAGTTTTCGATAGATTAATTATTCATCATTTAATTTTTAGTTTTGGACAAAATATATATCAAATGATTCTCAGTGATTTTCAAAACGAGTATTATATATTACAAGTCGATTTAGAATATTCTCAAAAATTACATAATTTCAATAAAATTAACCATTTTGTTGAGAAAATTAAATAAAACAAGGAACATATCAACCGAGATTATTAACAATTTTGGACAATAAAAATAAATATGTTATACATTAGAGAAATATAAAAAAATGTTTAGCTAATAATTTTTTTTTTAAAATTCATATAATTGTAAAGTTAAATCTATCCAAGTTGTTAAATAAATATATAGATTTTAATACACAAATTATAACAAAGGCAACAAACGATTTTTATAAATATTTCTATAAATTAATTATCCATTCTGTCCTCGGAAAAGCAATGGAAAACATAAGAAAATATAGATTTTAATTTAAAACCAAATGTAGAAGGTGTTGAAAAATTTATTGCTAAACCAAATTTTAAAGGAAAACCCAGTAGGTATTCATATGAATAAAAATTAATTTGATAAACATATTTATAGTGATATGTCAATATTAGTTTCATCTAAAGTATAAATGTATGATTTTCACAATAGTAAAATGAAAAGAAAATATAATGATAATATACAAATATGCTATCAAGATACCGATTCTTTGATATATATAATATAAAAAGGTGTCAATACTGATATGAAAACAATGATAGANAGGTATTCATATGAATAAAAATTAATTTGATAAACATATTTATAGTGATATGTCAATATTAGTTTCATCTAAAGTATTAATGTATGATTTTCACAATAGTAAAATGAAAAGAAAATATAATGATAATATACAAATATGCTATCAAGATACCGATTCTTTGATATATATAATATAAAAAGGTGTCAATACTGATATGAAAACAATGATAGTTTTTTTTGATAATAGCGACTATCCCAAAGATAATAAATAATTCACCACAGATAAATAAAAAATTGCAGGCAAAATGAAAGATGAATGTAATGGAAAAATAATGAAAGAATTTGTTTCTTTAAGATCAAGTATGTATGCATATAAAATTGATCATAAAAAGGAAAGAAATCAAAGGCGTAAACAAATTGTGTGATTAAAAATACAGTAACATATTAAAGGTTTTAGAAATGGTTTATTTAATAACAAAATCGAATATAGTACAATGAATTGAATACGAAGAGAGAAACATTGAATATATAGAGTTGAAGTAAATAAAATTGCATCAAGCCAACACAATTATAAAAGAATAGTATTACAAAATAAAATATATACTATTACATATGAATATAAAAAAATGTATATATTTAATAATTAAGAGTAGCCTACAGCTACCCTTACATCCATAAAAAAATGTGTAAATGATCAAGGTTTATTCCAATTAATTGCCAAATTATAAAATTAAAAATTTTAATCTGTTTTCGATTAGTTCAAAAGTCCAGTGATTGCATTCATATTTCAATTCGCATTCACATTCATGAAGACCTGTAAGTGGATTTTAAATTTTAAATCCATCAAATAATTCAAATTTAAAGTCTTCCCAAATCTTTGATGTCGTAATATCAACATATACAATAATATTGAATAAAACTATATTTCCTAGAACAAAACTGTTGGCAGAATTATTGTTATATTTAATACCAAAGGTAATATAATTTAGTTTTTACTTGTTCAATTAATTAAGAAAGTAATTTAATACAAAATAAAATTTCAACCAATATTTTTATTATATGACAAAACTAACGATTTGTAATAGTTGAGATTTTCGTATATTTTTCATTACCAGTTGGGATGAAGAATTCATCCCATTATTATTATATTTACTGTTATTATTCATTGGCTTTTAACCTCGTCATTTTTAAAATAATTTTTAAAACATTGATTAACTTGCAAAAATCTTCGACAGGATTTTTACTACATGCTATCAGATTATTTCATCGCTTTTCAAGTTTGTTTTTTTCAAAAGATTCTTTTATAATATGAAGATGACATTAGAAAATTCTTTACTTTTATACATACGGTATTCATCTAGATATGAATGTATATTTTGTTCAACAGAATATGAAACTTCGCGAGTGATTTTATCAGCAATATAAAATAAGACATATTCTTTTTTCTAGTTGCATTAATTTGAGGCAACCCCTGTTTATATCATTGGTAGTATAACCAATTTTATAAATATTTTTAGCTTATAGCTTCTTGTAGAAATTATATAAAGCTCTCCAATTTTACATATATTTATAACTTTTGAATTAATACTCGTGTTAATAATACACATTAATTAATAAACTAAGTTATTGGATACATATTTTAAATTAATACACCAGTTTTATTTGATATCGATAAAAAAAAATTTTGGTCTTNCATTAATTAATAAACTAAGTTATTGGATACATATTTTAAATTAATACACCAGTTTTATTTGATATCGATAAAAAAAATTTTTGGTCTTCCCCACCAATACTTTTATTAATATATCATCAGTATCTTTATATTTTAAAATATGAGCAATGTAAGCTCCTTTAAATATGGAATATAATTTTCATCTAAAATGAAATAAATTTCCTCATCATTAAACATAATTAAATTTTTCATCACAGACAGAACTTAAATTTATTTTGATAAAAAGTTTATATAAAATATGTTGAAAATCGAAAGGGCGTCTCTTAGACACTCCCTTATAAAATTTAAAAATCATTCTTTTCTATAATAATTTCAATTTCATCTCTTATTTTTAAAGCAATATGATTCAACTTTGGAATAACAATTTCATAAAATGATGGTTAAGCTGGATTATAAACATACCCAAAGTCACGAAAGTCAAACATTGTTTGTGCCTCAAAACTAGCGATGATTTACGTTTCCAAATGATTTAATTATTCATATTTTATAAAAACTTCATAGGTTATATTACAATGAAAATCACTATTTTTTTTACAATTTGAAATTTGGGTATTTTAATAACAATTTAATTTTAAATTATTATCATTTTTTAAATTCTAAAATATTTAATAATCGATCATCTAATTTTATATCATATTTACTATAATCGTTTACTCTGTTTGTTATATTATTTGTTTCTCAAACAATATTATCAGTTTTAAATGGGTCATATAAATGTATAGTGTTTACTTATGATTCAGTATCGTACTAACCTTTTTTGAATAATATTTTTTTTTCATTTACATTATCAACGGTTATTATATGAATATTTATGTTTGGTGTTAAATATGTTATATGAAAATTAATTAAAGGAAAAGAATAATCATCGTGAAGAATAACATAATGAAGTTTTTTCTTCAACATAGAGCAAATACCTGTTGACTTGAAAACTTTATTCATTGGGGTGTTGCTGTTTTAATACACAAAGTAAAAACAAAAAAAAATCAAG
This sequence comes from Clitarchus hookeri, assembly GCA_002778355.1. Taxonomy (NCBI): domain Eukaryota; kingdom Metazoa; phylum Arthropoda; class Insecta; order Phasmatodea; family Phasmatidae; genus Clitarchus; species Clitarchus hookeri. The sequence goes on along the minus strand of NQII01002590.1, from coordinate 79,058 downwards.
AAGTTACTTATAACCAATCAGCCTACTTTCCTCTACACGGGTGCCAATAAATTTTAGTGAAGTTCTTAAAAGCTTAGATGGTAGATAGGTGTTGACGTTTCATTGACAGTAATATCATTAGTGGTGAAAGCAGAAACATGTGAAACATTACTAAGCCAATTAAAATACAAGAGTGACTTACACAAGATACGATTTCAGAAAAACTCGTATTAACATAGCGTGCAATCTACTCCATCATGGAGGTAGGATTCGAAGCATCAACTTCAGATGTAATCAGTATAATGTTTTAAGTTATACGGTTCACAATTCCGAAATATTTACACGTCCATCATTTTGAAAATAAGTGTCTGGGCCACAAAAAACACATACGTTTATATGGCCTACCATAACGCCACTTGTGTGAAAAATTTGGTGGAAATCGGATGATTAGTATACGACAAATGGTATAAAAACTTAATTTTTGTAAACAGAGGAATCTTGTAAAAACTGCCTAAAAAGAATATCTGCATAGGATGTTTCTAATAGATACTATTAGCATAAAAAGTTTGATTCTGTTTGGTTAAATTGTTAGATATATAAGTCAAAAATTTCTAATTATTTATATGGCTGCCATTTTGAAATTCATGTCTGGCATTATTTAAATAATGCAACTTTACGTGGATTTCTGTAGTTGAGCAAAATTTGGTGGAAATTAGTTGTTTTGTCCAGGAAATATGGTAAAATATTCCATTTACTCACCTGACACTATTTTGCGAAGAATATGGCAGAAGTGGATGTTTGTATGAATAAATTATGCTTTCAATATATAACGTTTGCGTGCAAAATTTGGCTGGATTTTGTGGAAACATTACATAGATATAACAAATTTATATGAAATATTTATACAAACCCCATTATAACATGCCTGCCGCACATAACACATGTTTATTAACATATGCTACTGTAGTAACACTTGCGTGAAATTTTGGTATGAATCGGTTGATTCATCATCGAGATATGGCATAAAAACCCCATTGTTCATGTGAAGATCTTCGTAAGTGGAGAAAACAAGGTTTATAAATTAACACATTCGATGATTATCATAGATACTATAACAAAGTTAATAATAAATATAAATTTGTTTCAGAGTTTCGTAGATATAGCGCACTAAGCAAAAATGTTTATATGGGCGCCTTTCAGAAAATAAGAGACTTACACTCTTAAAACATAAATTAATATGGCTTATCCCAGTACAACTTCTTCGCCAAATATGAAAGAAATCGGTTGATTGCTACCCGAGATACGACATAAAAACAGTATTAGTTCATGTGGGACTATCTTACAAAATGGCGGGGAAATGAGGTTTTGTATAGACATTTTTGATGGATATAACAGACACTATCGGCATACAGAGTTGAGTAGAAATTTGTTTATCAGTATCTAAGATAAAAAATTATGATCTAAGATGTTAAAATGGCCACCATTTTGAAAATACGTCTGTCTGACCTTCTCAAATTATATCAGTTTACATGGCCTGCAATAGTAAAATTGTGCCATATTTGGTAGATAATAGTGGTTTTTTCGTACATTTCACATAATTTTAATTTGTTGTGTATTACTATTTTACAAAAGAGATTTTGTGTTTACACATTTTATGGTTGTAATATACAGCCAGCATACAGAGTGTTACAGGAATGAATTACGTAGTTTCGACGATATAACATACAAAACTAAAATAGCTATATGGCAGCCATTTTGAAAATAAGCGCCTGACATACGTAAAACATGTCAGTTAACATTAACTACTGCAGTACTTCTTGTTTCTCATATTTGGTAGGAATCGGTCAATTATTTCCTGAGATGGAGGACAAAAGAGGTTCCGTATAGACACATTTGATGTTTGTTATATTGACGCATCCCGCGTCCCTAAAGATATTTATTCGTCAGAAGACACACTCCAGTGAAACTCGCAGGAAGACGACTGCAATAAATACTAAGGGTTTGGCGAGCGTGCTCGAAAAATGATGCCAGGATCCCGACGCGGAATGAACACGTGCAGAGGGGATGCAAGCTCACACCAGCAGCGGCGTCTCCCCCGAGCCAGCTACCGCAATAAATGATGAGAGCTTTTGGCGAGCGGGCCAGAATAATAGCAACGCGAGATCCGGAGGCAGCGGCAGAAACATGTGCGCCGACCAAGGGACAACCAAGGATCCCAACACGTGCAGTGCAGAACAATAAACATATATGCCAGAAGCGAGGGACGACGCCGGGCCTCATGCGGATAACCGAAGCACCGAACATGTGTTTTACGACCCAGGGGACGCGGCGAGTAGCCCGGCCAATACGGAGATGATGCCAGTTCAATATGGCGAACGAGCATACAAAACCACGAGAGAGAGGAAATAACGGAGCAGTCAGACGTCGTCAAGCGAGGAGTGTGGACTGGAGCCGGCAAAAACGAGTTCGCGAGAATGCATCAAGCCGTCAACGTCAGTCGGAAGACGTCAAGCGATGTGTGCGGAGCAGAGCCAGTACGAGAGGAGGCGTCGAGACGCCAACGGCAGTCGGCCGACGGGAATCGAGGAGTGCGGATCGAAGTCAGGAGGAACGAGTTCGAGAAGGCGTCGGGACGCCAACCGGGAGGACCTGTCGCAGCCCAGACGTCCCAGTCTGCCTACCGAGTGACGAAGCGGTCCAGAGGTTACCGGCCGAGAGAAGACCAGCGCCTCGAGTCAGATAAGTAGAGTCATACAGGAAGTGTGAAGAATCTTGCTCCCCGCGAAGCAAATCGCCGCGTCGAGCCATACGTAACCCACATAGAAAAAGGGGAGGGGAGAGTTGTCTCGTGTGTCCATGTAGCAGTGACCCTATTAAGCATAAATAAAACTGACATATGTTAACTCGCAAACAAGGTGAATTTATTTGGTAAATTGGACCTAGGGATAGTAGTGTCAACATATTCCTACGCCATTACACTGAGGGCTAGCATCCATTGCTGGTACCTTACGCAGAGAGCAGAGACGATACCTACTTATAAACCATAGCATTGGGCAGGTATAAATATATAGTCCCAGCATACACAGTTAAGTTGTAATTTATTAAATGGCTTGAATATTTAGCATACTGTGTTAAAATAGCTACATGGCTGCCAATTTGAAAATAAATGTTTGACCTTCTTTAAACATATTTGTACATATCAACTGCAACAGTAATACTTGTTGGCCAAATTTGGTGGGAATCTGGTGATTTTTTTTCCTATAAAATACATAAAAACTGTATAAATACATTTAACGCTTTCTTACAAAATTGCGGACAAAAGTTATTTTGTTTGGCTTACATGATGCTTGTTTAATGTACTGTCAGTGTACAAAATTTGGTTGCAATTGGTCAAATGGTATGGTAGTTGTACCAAATAAACTTAAATTATATGTATGGCCGTCATTTGAAATAAAGAGCCTAATAAAGTTCAATTACGTATATATACCTGGACTACCATCGAATTACTTACGCGCCAAATTTGGCGAAAATTGGTTGAGTACTTTTTGAGATATAACGTAAAAGCATTATTTATTCATGTAATGCTATCTTACAAAATGGCGGGCCAACAACAATATTCACCACGGAATTCAATGTGTCTACTTTGCGCTGTCAGCATACAAAACTTGGTTTTAATTGGTTTCATTGTTTTCCAATTTTAAGATATCGCCCTAAATTTAAAATGGCCTCCATTTTGAAAGTTAGTGTTTTGCGTTGTCTCAAACTATAAATGTAGGGGTTTCCTTACTTACTTATGTATGTGTTCCGAGTTTGGTGAAAGTCGGTTTTCATATTCTAAAATTGAAGGACCGGACACACACACAGACACAAAAACACATACACACGCACAGAAAGTGATCTCATAAGGCTTTCTTCCCTTCGGAAAGTAGTCCTAAAAATTATGGTTTATATATATAGCCAGCATTCAAAATTATGTTGAAATTTGTTTCGTATTTTTTTTAATATAACGTGAGGTAAAATGTCTAAATAGCCGTCATTTTGAAAATAAGGTTTTGGCCCATTAAAAACATACCAGTTTACATGGCCTGCCGCAGTGATACTTGTTTACTAGATTTATGTGGAAATCTGTTCTTTTTCTCCGGAGATGACATAAAAATGTAATCTGTCATGTAAGGCTATCTTATAAAATAGCCGACAAAAGAGGGTCTGTATAGACACATTTGATAGTTGTAATTTACTGCCAGCACACAAAGTTAAGGTGGTGCTGATTACATGGTTTCAACGATATAGCATACTAAGCTGGAAAAGCTATATGAAGACCATTTTATAAATTAGTACCTGACCTACAAAAAACATAAATACTACTCGTTTGTCAAATTTTGTAGGAATCGATTTTGTTTTTCTGAGATACGACATAAATATTTATTTGTTCGTGTGACACTAACATACAAAATGGCACACAAAAGTGGTTATGTCTTTATATATATGATGCTTGTAATATATATATTAGCATACAAAATTTGTTCGAAATTGGTCGAATGGTATGAATCAAATAAATCTGAAATATTTGTATGGCCACAATTTTGACAATAAGTGCCTCATCAATTAAATTCTCAGAAGTTGACATGGCCTGCCGTAGTTTTATTTACATCCCAAATATGGCGATAATTGGTTGAGTAGTTTACGAGATATAATGTAAAGACTTTATTTATACATGTAATTATATCTTAAAAAACGGCGGACCAACAATAAAAGAATCTAAATTGAATGCTTGCACTGCCAACATACACAATTTGGTTTAAATCGGTTGAATGGCTGAATATTAAAATGGCCACCATTTTTATTTTAAGCGTCCGGCATGGTTGAAAACTGTAAAAATGAGATGTCTTTACTAATTATCGAGTTTGGTGTTATTCTGTTTGTGCGTCCAACAACTTTTAAGGGGGGGGGGGCACATACGCATACAAACACACATACACGCACACACAGAGAGAACGTATAGGGATCTCATAAGGCTTTCTTTCCTTGGGAAAGTAGACTAATGACAATACAAGATCCGAAAACAGTAGAGATTTTATATTTCATTCCTATATTTTGTGTCTCTGGAGGTGACTGGAAAACATCCTGAGCGTTGAACTGTGGCTTGTCAGAATACTCTACAATTGTTTGATCCAGTAAAAAGAAATATTCCTTAGGAAAGTTGTTGCGAAGTGAATCTTAAGTGGAACTATGCAAATGCTTTCGATGTCATAGAATAATTTTGTCACATGTTTTTTTTAGTTATTTTACTATATTCGTGGTCTTACTCAAAATATTTCTGGCATTAAAGTTTACATAAAATATTCCGTGAAGGTTACATTATTTATTTTTCAGTTTACCTCAAGTAAGACGTAAAAGATTTTATGACGAACATTGTGCAGTGTGTGAAACATTTTGTTATTAACAACAGCCATATGTGCGATTTCAAAATATGAGCTTTAAAGTAATCACATTAACATAAAAAAAAAAACAATTTATTTTAGTGAAACAAACATTTTCAGGGAATTTTTAACATATTTCCGATAGAAAGCCATCGCCAAATCCTTTGTTATTTTGCAGCGGTGAGTTGGAGTAAAATACAAAATATAAATTTCATCTACTACATATTACCAACTCAAGTTTGAATGATTTGCATGCCTATATATTTAAAAACACACGATATAATTATTTTTAAGTTATGTTACCATGGTTTATAATGAGTTTGCTCACAACTTCGTAATATTTAATAACCACATGTATTGTACTTGGATAACACTGTTTCCAAATACTCAATACGCAATCATAGTATAAGATTTTGTGCACTCGTATTTCTTTATCATAAAACTATTTGTTTCTATAAACTGATTATTGATGATTATGCCAGATGCAAATAAATATTTAATATCTAAAATTATTTAGTATATACACTTACACTTACTTAATTTTGTATGTTTCGTTTCACGCGATATTTAAGCGCTTTGGTGAAAAGTAATGGCCACAGTGACGTAACTATTGAGGAGCAATTGGAGCAATTGCTCCAGGTGTCAAGCTCGAAAGACGCTCAAATGTTTTTATGAGCAAAACTAATTACTGTAAATGTAAAATATATATAAAGGTTTATTCAACATTACATAATTAAGAGCGTAACTGATTTTACATTCTCGTTTGGTTAGCTAGTTCGTAAACAATGAGGCTGGGGTGAGTCATATCGAAGCCATGTTCTGCCTCGCACTTTCGCAAGGAGTCTTCCACGAAACTGCACAGGTACTACTGAATAATTTATTTTATTTTGTAATATAAGGCGCCAATGATACTATAGGGCAGAAAATAAGTTTTAGATATACACGGGACTTCAGGTAAGAATAAACAAGAAGTTATCGATATAACTAATGAGCCTACTTTCCTCTGCGTGGATGCAAATAATTTTGAAAAAGTTCTTAAGAAGTTAGGTGGTATGTGGATCTTTACGTCTTGTTGATTGCGGAATCATTGGAGTTGAAGTCAGGAACAAATGCAATACTAGTGAGGCAATTGCAAATAAACACGTGCCTTAGCTGGGACTCAAACACAGAACGCCTCGTAACGTAAGCCGGTGTGCAGCTAACTGCATTACGGAGGTAGGATTTAAAGCATCAACTCCCTTTAATAATCAGTCTAAAGTTTTGGTAGACTGGGTTTACCAAATTCAAATATTAACAGGGGGCTTTTTGAAAACAGGTGTGTGAGTTACTTAAATCACGTAAGTGTACATGACCTACCGTAGCATTACATGTGTGCACAATTTGGTGGAAATAGGTTGAATGGTTCCCTAGAAATTGTATANTACATGACCTACCGTAGCATTACATGTGTGCACAATTTGGTGGAAATAGGTTGAATGGTTCCCTAGAAATTGTATACAAGCTTTAGTTTCTCATTTGACACTATCGCACGAAAATGCCTTACCACAGGCTCTGCATAGGTATAGCTGTCGCTTCTAATTGATACTTTTGGCATAAAACTTTTAGTTGAATTTTGTCAAATAAAATTTATATTGCAGCATTTTTAATAAAAATTCCGACACTTTATTTATGAAAGTTAGCATGGCTGACTGAAGCACTACTTGTTGGCAAAATTTGGTGGGAATTAGATGATTGCTTCCCGAGATATGGCATAAGTGTTGCATTTTATTACCTGGTACTATCTTGCAAAAAGGCGGCAAAAGAGGACCTCTATAATAATATTTGATGCTTCTAATGGATAATCTCTGTATACAAAGCTTAGCAGAATTTGTTTAATATATATACCATATATAAATTATTTATATGGCATCCATACTCTAAATAAAGCCAGACACACTTAAAACGTGACCTAAAGTAGCACTACTTGTGTGCAAAGTTCAGAAGGAATCGGTTTAGTAGTCCTGGACATATGACATAAAAGCTCAATTTTCCCGTGTGGTGTTATCTTCATTACTGGAGAACAAAGCGGCTCTGTATTCGCACATTTGTTTGTCATTCGTACTGCAAAAAAATATTAAATTGGGTAGAAATAGTTTGGGATATAGGGCAAACTAACCTAAATTATTTACATTTCTGTTGTTTTGAAAATATGTGACTACAAAAGTTTCACTTTTCGTCCGAATTTGGTAGGTATAGGCCATTCACGGTTACGTCGCACTTCTCTGAAACCCTGCTAAAGTTATACTTTTTGTTACCGATTACGTATCCTTCCGTTACATGTAAACATAAACACTGCCATGTGATTTATACGTTTTAACTGTCAAATGTTTTTTTTACTGTTTTCAGCTGTTCAAAGAATTCTGTCATACCATTTTTACGTACGAATGTTTACAATTTATGCCTACAACCATATTTAGGTTACCTTAATGACTTTTTAATAATGTATTTATTGACGATAGGTACTTCTTACGGTATTTAATGAACATATTGTTAATATATTTGTGTTATAAACGATATCGCACATTACACATAATACAAGTTAATATTTTGCCTCGATTGTGTTTAACCTTGTTACAACTGTGGGTGAAATAACTTCTTCTTATTGATATGTGTAGGGTTATTTCGTTAAAAGGAAAACCTCAGTTGGAATAAATAATACAATGAAGGTGCAGCCAGTCCAAAGAAATAGACAGCAAATTCAAGCACGCAACTCGTGTCGCTTATTTATTGTACGTAGCAGCAACAAACATAAAAAAGTGGTAAACGTGCACACAAATAGGCCTACCGTAAACTGTAACTTTTATTCTGATTATATTTGTTTGCACAGCTACTTAGATCTTACTTGGTTTATTTACTTTTTTTAATTTTCTGGCTGAACTTAATTTGTTGGGATTGTGGCAAACATTAAAATCACAGAAACGTAAGCACATTACATAANTAATTTTCTGGCTGAACTTAATTTGTTGGGATTGTGGCAAACATTAAAATCACAGAAACGTAAGCACATTACATAATTGTGTTTCAAACATCTAGAGCGAAGTTACATAGTTGTGATAAACAGACGTGACTTTCAAATAGTTAATTTCGTTATAAAACAGTTCACGGTTGAAACGTTTAAATTTCGCACGTCCAATATTTGCAACGACACGTAACAAAGCGTAACGAACACGACGCAACGCAGACGCAACACCCGTCACACGCAGCGGTCACGACACACCTTACAGTATATTAATTCCTGCCGTGGAAATATATTTATCACAGCATCGTAACTTACTTAGGTAGGTTTAAAGAAACGCAATGTGTACTAACTCGATATGGTAATATTAAGCATATTTCGCAGGAAGAAAAATTAACACTTCGCTCAGCCAAGAGCAACACGCCATCTCATCATCATGTCGCCGCATTTCTGCCAACTTCGGTTTTAACCGTCCTGCCATCACATTTAAAAATATTATAATATGTATTCAAACAATAAAATTTCGTCTCAGATATAAATTACAAATTCGAAAAACAATATATTTGCTGCTATATGTATGAAATATGCTAAAATTGAAAACATGTATGATTTCCCCGCTTCAATTAGCGATGCGAAACTTCCTGAGAAAAAGAAAGAGAAAGCGACAAGCCCTGCTCCACCTATTCAAGTTTTTTCCTTGGACAAAAAAAAACACCATGTCACTAGGTCCTACGCATCGTAATTTGCGCTAATATTTTTAGCATGCCAAAAATATTGATCAAAACAATATTTTAACTATGAACTATTTCTTACTAGCCGTTGCCAACACATCGCTGCTCTCACTGTTTTTAATTCGTATTAAATACGGAATAAATATAACAAGTTATCGAAGATACTAACTTAATATTTCATTTATTCAATAATATATACTTTAAAATTAATCACAATGTTATACATTTGTGGTATACAAGTTATTAAAAAAACAGGTGGACATGCTATTCCTAGAGTGATTTTCGAAAGGTTTGTTTCAAAACATCCGAGGAATCCATGAATGTGCTATATCGGTTACTTGTTTCATGGCATACGACACAAAAGCTTATTTTTTCCTATGGTACTATCATCACAAATGGCGGTCAAACGAGTTTATGTATTAGCTCATTCGATTCTTGCATAGATACTGCCACTAAACAAAGTTAAGTTGAAATTGGTTTCGTAATTTCTAAGATATAGCATAATAAAGAATACTATTTATACTACTTACTTGGTCACCATTTTGAAAGTAATTGTCACACCCACTTAAAACCTGTCTGTCTACATGGTCTACTGTAGTACTACTTGTTTGCCAAATTTGGTAGGAGTCGAGTGATTGTTTCCCGAGATAAGACGAAACACTGTTTATGCGTATGGCATCATTTAAAAAAATGGTTAATAAAATAGCCTCTGTGTAGACACTTTTGATAGTTGAAACGATACTGCAAGCGTACTAAGTAAATTTTAAACTGCTCACTTCGGTTTGTAGGCACAGAATTTAAAATTAAATATTTTTATTGCTGCCATTACTTGAGTACCAATTTTGTAAGCATCTGTTTGTGGTTCCCCGACATACGACTTTACAACTATATTTTTCATGTAACGCTATCTTACAAAATGTATGACAAAATAGGATATTTTATGTTCGTAAACGATACTTTCAGCATAGCAAGGTTGGTCGAGATTGGTTAAATGGTATGGTAAATATTGCAAATGAAGCTAAAATATTTACATTGACACCATTTTGAAAATAAGTGCCTTATCTATTTAAAATCGCATTTACTAACACGTCTTTAAATAGTGAAACTTATATGCCAAATTAGCAGGAATCGGTTGTGTTGTTACTGGGATATAACGTAAAAGCTTTATTTTTCATGTGACACTATCTTCGAAAATGGCTGATAAATACATCACTTTCTAAATTCAATGCTTACATCATGCACTGTGAACATACCAAATTTGGTTTAAATCAGTTAAATGGTTCCCGGAAAATTACTTAATGCCCCGAATTTTTTAATTGCCGCCATTTTGAAAATAATTACCGGAACTGATAGAAAACTACAGACATCTATCGTATTTACTAGTTTGGTGAAATTTGGTTGTCGGGTTTAAAAGTTATTAGTGGAGAACGTACATTCTAGACTTTAGGGTTATTGCATAAGCCTACCTTTCCTTCGGCATGTAGGCTGAAAAAGGATAATTATCAGCTAAGCATGTACATTGCTGTCCTCATAATTTAAACAAAGTAATTAAAGACTGTTTCAAACATTCTTGAAACCAAAAACTGTTTACACTACTTTCATTATTTGTATGTATATTTTAGTTCGGTTTTTCTATGTACCTTACTAAAAATATCAACATTCCGACTAAGTGGTTGCGTAGAAATCAGGCCTTCTCAGCACTTCGTAGTGATTATTATAATATTATTAAGACATGTATTACTTTTAACTTTAAATAGTAAGAGCATTATTGAATCATTTTGAACTGTTCCCTACTGTAATTTTAATTGTATTTGAAACTTTAGATCTAAATTTTATTTATAGCGCTTTCTATTTCAAAAAGTTTATAAAGTGCTTGATGAATAATACCTTAACCATGAATCCAAAATGTTGTCTTTTCTAATGACGAGATAACAAAACTGAAAAGAGAGCGGCCACCAGTAAAAAATTTTTTTGGCTTTATGAAGAATGCGTAGTTTCACCTTATTATCCTGAGGAGAACTTAAAACGAAAGAGAAATATGTTTGGTTAACTTTTAGAAGATGAAACCATTATTGACAATGAAAAACGATTACGGGTTGAAGTATTCAACCACAGAAATTTTTCCGAATTACCGATGTTTGAAACATTCCTTTGTAGTTCCTGCAAATTATGAAGGAATCCTGAAATCAACCAAAGACTTAATTGAAAACTACCAATCTGACATGACTTCTGGTCTAGGTACACAGTACACAAGATTAAAAACATGTTTTGCAAGCCACATTAGACTACTGAACATTATAGAGCTAGCAAAATCTTTACTTATTCTTTGGAAAGTTACTACCAGTAACCCTGGTGTTGTAAGTGCGTGCCTGATTTTCCTTATGGCGTTATTTTCCAGTACAGTCTGGCACAGAAACATTTTTTAATACCTATTCCAATACAAAAACATCACCACAATGTCGAAATCATGATACCTATTTCCATATAGCCGCCCACGCCACCTCTACATTAGCGAGTCTAAACCTGCATATAGAAACACAGTAGGGTGGCAGTCAGTGCCTCGTCTAGTTACAAAACACAGTTGATAAGTTTANCTAAACCTGCATATAGAAACACAGTAGGGTGGCAGTCAGTGCCTCGTCTAGTTACAAAACACAGTTGATAAGTTTATGTAATGTACTAGTGTTTTCCTTTTTGTTAAAAGCGCTTATGGATACACCGTAAATTGACATGTACCCCTCTCAATAGAACGTCAATTTTTGGAATTGTTAAGAATGAAACTGGAGGCTGTGCTCACCTCGAAGTAGTCCCGGATGACGTCATTCTCGAGCAGCAACTCCTGGGCTGCGGGTTCATCCCTGCAGTACGCCACGTGCTTGTCGAAGTCTCGCTCCTGTCACCACACACAGTCTTCACTGACGACAGGTGCACAAGCATAACCTCAGCTTACAACCAGCCTTTTGTGTGGCCATGGTGGCCGAGAGGTTAGCCTGCTCGCCTCTCAACAAGGTGAATCGGGCTCAATTCCCGACCTCCTCACCGGATTTTCGCTTGTGGGAATCATGCCAGACGATACCGCTGGTAGGCGGGTATTCTCGGGGATCTCCCATTTTCCTAGCCCTTTCATTCCGGTGCTGCTCCATACTCACCTCAATTACCTTCATCGGATCCCAAGACCTCGCTGTTAAGAGCAGCCCAAATCTCTTCACTCACTTTGATTTTTGTTTTTCATTGTATGAAACATTTATTCAAATATGTTTCATATCATTGTTTTCGTGCGTAGCAAGCTATCAACTGGAAAGCAACACGATGAAAAAACATCACTTTTAATTCCCTTCTTATAGGATTATGAAGAAAGTATCTTCAGTGAGATATGATTTCGCTGATTTGGACTTGATCCATTGTCGCCGATTGAATTCGTCCATTCATAATGGGTCAAAAACTGTCTACAACAACAAAATTATTTTTCAAAAGATGCCATACAAATTGAATGCATATTTACAGAACTATTTACAGAATAAATTTAAAGCTTACAAACAGTACAATTTTTTGCTATGTAAACTAAATTTTTTTTAATATAATCAATTCGTCCGAAAAACTTAATCTTCTCTTGGTCCAATTATGCATTTGCGATAAAGGTTTATATTTCGCTGGCATCATTCCAACAAATATGGTGTTACATCAAACCAATATTACTCCAAGTACATTTGCACTCCTTTATTGTATAATTCACACTGCTAAACATGTTTTGTGGTGAGTAAAAATAAATTTTAGGATATCATAAAATTATTCACTTAGAAATTTCAAAATAATAACGGTTTTTTTAATCACTAGCAGTTTACTTGTAATTGCAAACAAATGTCCGCTTCCATAAAAATCTGGTGCGATGATTTTTCGACAAAACCATTTTTTAGGTGCCATATATTATTTAATTAATGTTATTTTCCATACAAATACTTTTGGCGGCTTTTGTGATATTCGGCTACTTCCCTTTTCTCTTACTAGATCATCTACACTGTTGGATGAAGACGATGGATTCAACGGGACCACATATTTTTNAGACGATGGATTCAACGGGACCACATATTTTTCACATCTTACGGTACAGAGCAGAAAAAAATGGGAGATATGATCCATCTTTACTCATAAATGAGTAGGCCTACCCAAAAAAAAAACAATAGCAGTTTGTTCAAAGGAACAATACTTGCTGAATAACGAAGTACTTGTTTGTTTTTGATAAGCNCCCCCCTCCTCCAGCATAGTATTCGCTTAATCATAAGAGTGAGTGAGTGAAGAGATTTGAGCTTCTCTAGGGGCCTTCAGAGCTGATGAAAATGAAATGAGGTGAGTATGGAGCAGCACCGGAATGAAAGGATGGGGGAAATGCGAGATCCCTGAGAAAACTCGCCAACCAGCGGCATCGTCTGGCACGATCCCCACCTACGATGATCCGGGAGTGGCCCCGCCGGGGATTGAACCCGGTTCGCCTTGGTGGGAGGCGAGCAGATTAACCGCTCTTCCACCGCGGCTCCCGCTAAAGCAGAAGAATTTAACATTACTCTCTATTTACTGTTATTTCAGCAGATACTTTCGCAATACAATTTTCGTAAATCTTATTTAATAATTTTTTTCTTTTTCGAATTTTTCTTTTACTTCTACATTCCATAGAGATAAAATTAATTCAATATAGTCAAATAAACTTTCTATTACAATTCTAGTTTGGTGGGCGTACGTTACTGTTTATTTATCCCGCCACTTTTAACTTATACTGGCTTATTCAGTTAAGTTTTGCTATTGTTTCGCAACCTTTTTAATATTTAATCTTGCTTGNACTTTTAACTTATACTGGCTTATTCAGTTAAGTTTTGCTATTGTTTCGCAACCTTTTTAATATTTAATCTTGCTTGCTACTTTAAAGGTTGATGTACGTTAAGTACATGGACTGCCACGAAAGACTCGAGCACAAAGATATCGTGCGTCTACCCAAAGGACATCCCCTGAACAAAATTGTAGACAGCCTGACCTACGAGAAAGAGGATCTATAATAACTATATCATCTCTATAAATACTGTTCGGTGAGAAAATGTTACTTAATTTTGAACTGTTCACATTAATAATCATGGTAAGCTTGCATTGTCGTTATATTAACCATAAATATGCTTAATANTTAATTTTGAACTGTTCACATTAATAATCATGGTAAGCTTGCATTGTCGTTATATTAACCATAAATATGCTTAATATTTTGAAGTAGAAATGACCTTAAGTTTTAATGGATAACGTCTTTTCCCATTAATATTAAAACATACTAAGCGAGGAAAATAAAATATGAAGAACAAAATATGTAATAAAACTAAATAACTTAGCGCTCCTACCTGAGTAATTAAATATTTCCGCGCATCAAAATTATTTGCGCCAAGCAATTGGTCTTGCTTTCTTTAGAAAAGCTTATTTAAACTGTTGAGCACAATGTTCCATGAGATGTATCATCTCGGTACTGTGCGTCAGTAAAGATCCTCTTAGCATGTCTGAGACGCTACTCACCAAACGTAAAGAAAGTATATATCACTGCGTCATGAACATTCTTCACTGATGTGAAAAAACCATTATAAATAAAACATGACATTTTATAGCACTAATGTTTGTTTATTAAAGTCTCCGTGTCACCTCCCAACTTATTTGAGATCCCTGTAACACGGGACATTTGTCACAAACTAGTAAGACTATCCAAGTGCTGTTTATCTGTGCACAAAATGACCAGATATTACAAAATAAGTGTTCCAACTTAAGGCCGGAAATGTAAAGTTAGTTGATGCAGGGAATTAACGTTTCCTGGAAAATTACCTCTCTCACGGAATAGCGAGATATCCTCGACACATTAATAAATGTCATCGTTCAGCGGAAAAGCACAAACGAATACCTTTGAGTGATGGTTCTGTTAAACGTTCTGACAATTAACAACACTTAATTCTAGCGATTGCTGATTGGTTGACGTTGGTGTGCTTAGCCTCAAGTGAACGATTGCTAATAAAGTCATTAACATTAGTAGTATCAACAGAATGTTTTAACTCATATATTTTGCACACGTAGCAAATTAAATACGTAAAGTTAGTTTGTAAACATCCGCCATCATCTCTATGATATCTCTAGTTTACGTCACCCCACGAGTGCTACAGCTATTTTTCAAAGGAAAGTAATCCATAATTTTACAATAATCTGTAGGCTGTTCGTGGTAAAGTTATCTTTTAAGGCCGTGCTTAAAAGTTTCTTTCGGTTTATTTGTATCCTTTTGCCAATTGTTAATATAAATATTGTCGTGTGACTAATAAACACAGTGTACTCATTCTATAGCTCTCAAAAGTTAACATCTGAAGCCATAATAAAATATACTTTTTTTTGTTGTTATTAAGCTTACTGCGAGGATTTTAAAAATTACTCACTTTACCATAGATAACATTTAGTAAAGAGTAAGATTCGAATGTCAGTGTAAAAGTAAAGATAAATTATGTAATCCGACCACACAATTGAAAGTGACTTGTCGTTATTAAGTTCGCTGATCATCTTCCGCCAAGTGAGGTAAACATNAGTAAAGAGTAAGATTCGAATGTCAGTGTAAAAGTAAAGATAAATTATGTAATCCGACCACACAATTGAAAGTGACTGTCGTTATTAAGTTCGCTGATCATCTTCCGCCAAGTGAGGTAAACATTCTCTAGTAAATGAGAGGTGGGAAATAGCTCCAGCAGTTCCATCCAAATCCCGTATTCTTGACTGCACCAATATGAAAGCGATTCCTACTCTTAGTGGTGAAGTGGGAATTGTTAATTACAGCTGCTGTGATAGCTTTATTTTTGCAGTACAGGTTGTATGATCGAGGCTACTTACCAGCCTGAGAAACGCCTTTCCCAGCATGCGTGGCTCATTGGCGTAGTACTTGACACCCTCTATCAACACCCTGAAACATTCAAAACCGTATTTTCATTGTATGGTTTTTGTGATGATATCCACTATACAATATTATATAAGTATCATTGACCGTTTTAGAATTAGATCACACTATAAACAAGCATGCAAATAAAATTATGTTACATTTACGGATTTGCAATAATCGTCGCTTGTTTGCGAAAATTTGAAAAATATTATTCGTGGGAAGATTTAGAAAACGCGTTACCATTTTTTTAGTGTTGTTACTTTTAATTGTATACTGGATTACTTGATCAATAATGAACGACTTTCCTGAGGCCATGAAGGCCGATCGCCCTGAAAATATGTAATTATTGAATGAAATGACCGGCACCGCCTACCTCACAATAATACTGGCTGAACTCTACGTAGCAAGGCTCGCGGTGTTGCGTGTCTAGTACACCGCCCTCCATTTCCGGCAGGGTTACTACCGATCACCGCATGTCGGATACGTGGCGGAAACTGTGAGTTTATCCCGTCTACCGCTGCTCCTTCTACTCCTAACATCACCGAGGGTAGCGTTATAAGCATCTACTGTGAAGAGCATGCAAGCCGAGAGGGTGTGCCGGGGCGGGCCAGCAGCATGAGCGCCAGACAGCCGGGCACCTGAGTACGAAACATGAGCGCCTGAAACGGCGCACAACGGGCTGGCTCCTTCAACTACGGTGCACACAAATCCTGTCTTTTCCCCGTGCNATGAGCGCCTGAAACGGCGCACAACGGGCTGGCTCCTTCAACTACGGTGCACACAAATCCTGTCTTTTCCCCGTGCCTAAAGTCTAACTAATAGTGTTCTTCAAGAAGTGATCTGCATGTGGGTACGATATTTTAAAATATGAATGGCCTGTATCCCCAGGCTGACTGACTGAATATGGCAGTTGTCATCATTCCCAAACTTTCCGGAAATGTTTGCAATACATGTGGCGTAATTGCTATGATGCGATTTCCCGTGCCAGAGATAGTTTCCTATATTTATAAAATGCATCAGAGTCACTGCACCACTACGTATCCCTTATCAAAAACCATGCGTCAATATCTAAGGATAGTAGAAACATCTAAAACTAAGAATATTTTCACTAATAAAATGTATCATTTAAATATAGTTGTAAGACAAAGTTTATAAAAGGCCACGAAGAATTTTGTGCCAGACTGCAGCCCAAACACAGCTGTGACATGAGTTTCCCTTCCCCAGACTGCATTTGTGCCTCTTGGGAAAAATACGTACTTGCAGCAAAGCTAATAAAGCGAGACGCATAGTAGAGCATGAGCGTGCTTAACAAGATGTGGTCAGTAGTATAATTATCTGCGTTCTTGCATATGGGGATAGGGGATAGCAAGCAGGCGCTGGCCGCCATCTTGTGGCGTCACCCAACCGCCATACTGGATATCTGTGACCTGGACCTTAACCCTGTGCCCGTGACCTTGGATGACCTTAAACCCAAAAAGTTCTAAAAAATCCAAAAATCTACAACAGCTTTAAAAAATTTACAAAAAATTCTAAAAATTAATTTTAAACGTATTGAAATTNTTAAAAAATTTACAAAAAATTCTAAAAATTAATTTTAAACGTATTGAAATTTTTTTTTATTAAAGATGTGTTTTAGAAACGTACATTTCCATAGGTCCCACCACGACCGGCATTCGCCAATTTTTTGTTTTGGTAATTTAATCGGTCAATTACTCTGCTTCGTTAATAAGTCGGCAGGTCTCCACCCCCTTTCAGCCCCGTTCACACCATACTTCACACACTGACCATTTAGTTTTAGTATCTCCCACTAGAGCGCACTGGTAAGTTCAAATATTCCATTACATGAGGTCGCGGGGCATCCGCGAGTAACGTAATCTGTAGCCACCACTGACGGAAAAAAAAACTTTTTTTAGGAGACGAGGCCTTGCATATGTAAGACGCATCGTTTTAGCGCCAGCAGCAACGACGGCAGCAGGCATGTGTTGGTACGACACTCACAGTTCACGAGTTGGCAGCCGTGAGTCGTACTTTGCTCTACCTGTAACACTAGTTGCACGCGACCACCTGGAGCCCGGGAAAGAGCTCTAGCCTACAGTGGTGACTTCGCGTTAGCTAACAAGACTTGGAATATTTCGCACTTGAAACATACATTTATCATAAATATTTATTATGTCAGTCACGAGTATATATATATATAAACACATCATAATTTGAAACAACATATAGTAAAAAAAAACATTTCAATATTTAACCCTGCGCAGCAAAGTCAATTTTGTAACAATCTACAGAGAAAAAATAAAACCTCATACGCAATTTGCCATGGGGAAAAAAAAAACTTTAATTCATAAACAATATACATTATGGTTAGCGCGGGAAGGAACCTACCAGACGAGTTGAAAAATTTTATGACCGGCTTGCTAGCTGCTAACCTATCATCGTTGCCCCCAGTGAATACCTTTTTTTAGTGTGAAAATAAATTTCGTCCACATGTTATCTTCGCACAGCTTGAACTCATGGACGCACTAAAAGAAGACAACTGACTTCTGGCAGACTGACCCCTCACAAGACTGACTCATACCGACCTATAACGACCCATAAATGACCCACGATGACCCATAAAAACCATAATGACCTATAATGATCCATAACGACCCATTATTGTGGTGTGCGGTGCTAAGTGTGGTGCGGTGCTAGCTTGTGGGTCACAAGTTGAAATAAACTTCCCATATTTT
This sequence comes from Clitarchus hookeri, assembly GCA_002778355.1. Taxonomy (NCBI): domain Eukaryota; kingdom Metazoa; phylum Arthropoda; class Insecta; order Phasmatodea; family Phasmatidae; genus Clitarchus; species Clitarchus hookeri. The sequence goes on along the minus strand of NQII01002590.1, from coordinate 60,270 downwards.
AAAATATAGTTATATAGTCTTACATCCAAAGCTGAAAGATAGATATTTTATTTAATAATTTCGCTTAAAAAAATAAATGTATATATATCAAGGTCCCTCGGTATATTCCATCGCTTCTTGGGTAAACTGTACTGGACAGAAACTTTTTGTGACTGTATTTGCACTTTACACTAAAAGTGCCTAGCACCACGGCGGGCCCTCGAGACGCCTCACCATTGGCTGTTGCGCAACTTGAACTTTGTACAGAGCCGTGCGCATCACCACGGGCGGATCCCCACCTGCATTGCCATTCGTCCGAACTTTGTTCGGAATTGCCTCTCAGCCAATAGAAATTGCCTACAACTTTCTTTTTGGTAGGGTAAAGTTCACAGGGGCATTACAATGGTAATTTCCTGCATCGTTTCCATATTCGCTGTTGCAGAAATTGAAATTTGAATTGTACTGCTTTCCGATTAATGAGCGTTCCCCTCGCAGTTGTCTCCGAGACCCCTCCATGAAGCTGACCTAAATGGGAGAGGAAATAAAAATTTTAGGGTATTTTCGTAAAAATTTTCTACTTTTCAAAAAAAATTTGGAATTAAAATTGTCAAAATTAATTATTTCTCGTGATTACATAACTGCGTTAAAAATATTTTATTGGAAAATTATGCAAATATTGCCATTTTCCTTCAAATCGAAGTATATTAAGTACAAGAGACGGGAACCTATGGAGGAGGGACAAAGACAGTCCGCGGAGTGATACAAGGAAAATAGTTCCCAAAATCTGATATAAGCTAGAAACGCATCTGCTTCTTTCCATTCTGTCTTGTGAATTTGCTTCGTGCGATTCCGAGTGCTTCTCCTCTACGGTCAACTGCTTCCAGACTAGCTCCTCCAGTCTATTGGTAAGTAAATATTATTTCGCTTCTGCTGCTCTCTTTGTTTAGAAAACCCACAATACGCTTTTAACGAGTATAGGAAAGTCCACGTTATAGTTAGGTGTAAACGTGCGTCTCCGGTAAATTAATATGAAAAAAACCAACATCCGATATCGTTAAATGCATTTCCATTTAGTATTCCCGCGTCTGCCCTGAGAAGAAGCGAGTGGCCAGTCGACTGGTGACGAACGTGACTTTGTATTGTGCACACGTCGCAAGGACGAGCGACAAGGCTGCCGGCGCACAGCTCAGCAGGCCAAGATCTCACTAGTTGCGTCCTACATTTGTGTGCGAAACTTTTAATCGTGTTGGTAAACAAAATTGCATTATAATTTTGGCGTGTCGTGAATTTAACAGTTATTTTGTGCGGTAATGTATAACAAATTAAATGGTAATCAGCGAATCGATACCGGTGAGACGAGGACTTACACGTCACTCGATATATTTTTTTCACAGGAAAATAAATAAAAATATTTGTATGCTAGGATTTGCCCGCAATTCCATATGTAAGTTTTGTATTACTTTTTAACGTTTTCCAATAAGAATATGTAGGCCTACGTGTGTTTATAGGATTTCTTCTGGCCATTCAGCGTAGAGCTGCCTCTCGCACGTTCCGTCTGATGGCAGTCGAGACACTCCAAACCGTTCCCCTCATCTCTTTGCTTTGGTGAGTTAAACATAATGTTGTACTACTAATATATTTTAATAAAACCACAAGCCAAGTAATTTATTTCAAATTCCAATATGAATTTATCGAAATATTCAGATTTCTTTTTAAAAAAATTCTTAAAGTTTCTATTGTAAAAAATTATAGTTCCTTAGGAGCGGTGGTGCCCGAGATTTCTAGTGTTAATCTTCCTTGGCATCTTCGCTGAGCCGGGTCCGATTCCCAGCGGGGAACAGGTCATCTCGGCACCCTCGCAGCTTTCAAAATCCCTTTCTCCCAGCTACAAAACATCACATATATTTTCGATAAAAATGTTTTACCATACTTGAACTTTTTTTTTAGATAAACTTAACTCACATAGATCGCAGTGCTCGTCTTCCATCACATAGCATCGCGCCTAACAGGTGGCCGTATCAAACCACTGCTTCACCCCCACCCCCCTCCCTCTCCGGAGCTAGGTTCGATTCCTGGCTGGTACAAGGTGCAGATTTTCGAAAAAGTACAATTTCTCTCCTAATATACAGTTTTTGTCAACATTACTGTTCCTCCATAGCATCATTCGTAAAAAAATATTACATTTTTAATTGTAGTACACATTTATTGATAAAATGTATATGAATGTTGGCAGGTTCTCTCCTGGCGTATCCACAGCGTCAAGCCGTCCTAGCACGCCCCACTGTGATTCTGCCCAGTCGAGATACTCTTCTCGTGGTGTTTCGTCGTCTGCTTCGTCCTTCTGCATTCTCCCGTAGTATTGTTAATTAGCTGCTTGTTGAATATAAACACGGGAGGATAAAATACTTTACGCTCGACCCTTCAACATGAGTTTGCCCACAGTTCAGCAATTGTCCTTTACAAAAGAAGTTAACTTTGCATGAAGTTCTAGGCCGCGCAGTTGGTAGTACCTCAGCAGGCTCGTTGCCTATAGTTGGCTTCCCCAGTCTATTTTCATCACGTCCGAGGAGGCGGTAACTGCAAAGGGTTTTCTAGAGTCAGATGCTGGAAACTCAGTGCAAACCCTTTAGTCTTCTAATATGTACTAAAGGGAAATTTAAACAAAAATCTAAAGGAAATGGTAACACAGTAAGAAAACTGTGTTCTTACACTCCAGAAAAAATTGAAATTTACCATCATTGCAAACGAGTATGTTTACAGTCAAAATTAAATTAATTTTAGCAAACTTTCGCAAATGTACCGATTTCACGGACGGCCGTGTGCCCCTTAAGTCATGTAAGAATAAAACAAAAGACAGAGAGAGAGAGAGAGAGAGATAGCTGCGGAGACGTAGCGCAGCGACAGTTTGCAAGCCTGGCTCGCGTCGCAGGGGACCGCAATGTTGGCAGTCTGCTTCTCCCACTACCCACTTTCACACACGCGCTTCTATCACACGTCCGTGCCGAACTCCGTTCTTAGCGCAAAGCACAGCTAGTGTACTATGATTTTGTGGTTACACCGGTTTCTTCTCATAATTTTATAATACATTTTAAAGTGCTACAATTATCACTTTAACACAAACACGTTCAAAATGCTCTGCCATTCGTCCAAGTTAAATTATTTTTCCCTTGGCCTTTAAATAAAAAATATATTGACCTTCTATCACTGAAAAAAATTTTCAATCATACTGCATACTTGCAGGTGTCTCGATCTAACGTGATGGCTGACAGCCGTGTATTGTCTTCACCTGGTTCCGACACGAAAGTATAACATAACGCGTACATAGATGCACCTCAGATCTGCGAGCGGTGTGGTATCATCATCAACTGGAAGGATAATATCCCCAAACATATTCGTAGCTGTACAGGCGAGATCATACAGGTAGCAACACTTAACTGCAGGTTTTGGAATGCTGCTTTTACGCAGGTATGCCATGTACGACGACACGAAACGAGCTGCTTCTTCAACCCAGACAGATATTCATATACTTGCATAGAATGCGGCAAGGATTTTACGAGTGCAAATAAATTAAGAGAGCGCGTGGCTAAATGTAGTGAACCAGATCCTGCCAATCCACGACTCCTCGTAGCTCACCAAAAGGCCGTAGTCTTGGTTCAGGCCCCTGCCCAAACTTCGCGACCAAGTATTTTCGCAGGATCTGGAATGGTTAACGCCAATGGGTTCGTGAAAGCTGAAACAGCGTTCCAATGTAATTTGAAAACATATATCACTCAAAACGAGAGCAGGTTGGCGAAAGATATTTGTACGTTATTGACATCAATTGAGAAAAATATCGTTAGACCACTCACCGAAGAAATCCAGGAGCACGGACACCTGAAATTCAACATTTGGTTGGAATGCTATTATACGACACCAGAGCCGCTCCACGAAGGCACTAATAAGAGAGCCTTCAGAACAAAAAATGTGGCAGTATTTGAGGCTAGCGATATCGAAAAGGCTATACGAAACAGCTGGGAAACATATGTGAAGAGGAGGAAACGTATGTTTCTAGGGGTCCGGGTGGACATAACAATCAGTCAACCACCTGCAGCTGCGTGTATCGTCCTACATCGAGCTGCCAGAATCGCTAAGAAACAGGAAGGCCATAATCAACCCGAAAAACACAAACGACCACATTTTTTTCAAATGGGTCGTTCTGGCAGATTTTGTGGAAGGGAGAAACTGTCAGCAAATCGACCATCGCTACAAAACCCTCGAACCAAAATTCTATTTTTCCGGCCTTGAATTCCCGACCCTCTCCGACATATAAACCTTTTCGAGAAAGATAACCCTGAAGTTTCCATGAATGTATATGGCGTAGACAAAGCCAGAAGATCTACCCTGTACGCGTGGCCGATGAAGAAAAAGGTCAGCACATCGACCTCCTCCTCACCGAAGATGGGAACGCCCACTATTGCTGTGTAAAACATTTTGAGTGTTTGATGAGATCGCAACTGACTAGCGAGCATAGGATCTACATATGTAAGCGCTGTTTCGCCTATATCATAATTTGCCGAGAAATGCCGGACTGACAGGGCATCAGTGCCCGGATCAACACAAACAATACTGCAAAGAAAGTGCTCCACTGCGTGCTGAAATACCACAGCCAGGTAAAGCCATGTAAGAACGTTTTGAACTTTAAGAACTATCAAAAAATTTATAAACTACCCATCGTTGTTTGCGCAGATTCTGAGGCAATTCTGAAACAAATCCACACCTGCGAACCAGACCCGAGTCGTGCATGCATGTATGTCAATCAAAAGCACGAGGCATACAGCTTCTGCATATGTGTTCATTAACATAACGACCTCATTCCTGTAGCATTTAACATCTACTCTGGAATCTACACGCGGGAAGATTCAGAGTAGAAGTTCATGGAGGCAATTGTAGATATAGACAAAAAGTAAAAAATACTTATGCTACGTCGTAGCCGACGGAGCCACTGACCTCCGCAGAAAATACCAACTATGCTAGTGCTCCATTCACGCGTTACAACTATTAGGTGCGGAACCACGACCACTCCACCGGGCAGTACATCGGACCTGTGTGTATCAGCTGCAATTTGCTGCGTCGTCGCCCGAAGAAACTCGTCGTCTTTTTCCACAACCTGAGATGCGATAAGAATTTTATCGTCAGGTGGCTGGGATATGACGCAAATTATATTTTCATTATTCCTCACACTGGCAATAAATTGATCGCATTTTCAAAGCAGCTGGGGAACAGATTTTCTAACCAGTTCGTAGATACTTTCCGGGTCATGGCTCGCGGTCTGGCATCCTTCACCGAGTATCTACCTCAAAATCAATTTAATAACACATCCAAGATCTTCTGCGGAAGCCAACTGCCTCTTGTCACACGAAAAGGAAAGGCGTCTTCCCGTTTGATTATTTCGACAACTGGTAGAAGCTGGACGTGCTACAACTGCCTCTGAGAGAGGCTTTTTACAACAGGCTGACGGGTTCTGGGATCAGCGATGAAGAATACGCCTACGTCCAGAAAGTATGGCATGAAATTGGCTGTAGCAGTCTTAAGGAATATTCACAGTTGTACTTGAAGACGGACGTTCTTTTCCTAGTGAACGTCTTCAAAAATTTCAGAAATTTGTTCATGTCAACATACGAGCTCGATTGTGCACATTATGTCAGCGCGCCGGGATTTGCATTCGACGCCATGTTGTAAATGAAAGGGGGGTCGAGCTAGATATTCTAACGGACTACGACATACACATGTTCGTCGAGGAAAGGATCCGTGGTGGCATGGCCTAGTGCGTCAAACGACATGTGGTGGCGAACAACATCTATGTGCCAGAAACATATGATCCCAACAAGCCTTCCACCTTCTTACAGTACCTCGACACAAACCAACTGTACGGCTGGGCCTTGTCACTACCATTACCAATACGCAACTTTAAGTAGGCCAATGTAAACATCGACATCGTGCCCGTTCCAGACGATGGGATGACCGGTTACATCTTGGAAGTGGATGTCTAGTATCCTGCGACCCTGCACGAGGAATGTCGTGATTTACCGTTCCTTCCCGTCAACCAGCGCCTACCGGGCTTGAAACAGCCAAAGCTTATGACGACGTTGGAAGATAAGATCCGCTACATCGTCCATTACCGTAACCTCAAGTAAGCTATGGAACATGGATTGAAGTTCGTCAAGACTCACCGCGTGCTGCAGTGCGAACAGACTGCATGGCTAAACTTACATAGATTTAAATACTGCAAAGAGACAGGCGGCCACCAACGATCTCCAGAATGAACCACACAACTTTCGGTAAATTAATGGTAAACAAAATAAAACGGCAAAAAATGTAATTGGTTTGTAATGAGAAACGACTAAAGAAATTGGTGGCAAAACCGACGTTTCTAGACAGGACAATTTACAAAGAAAATCTTTCCCTTATTCGACTGCAGCACGAAGTCATACTTTTCGACAAGCCTGTGTACGCAGGGTTCGCAGTGCTCGACATGTCTAAAACTCTCATGTACAGATTCTACTATGATGTGATGAAGGCCCGATATGGAAAAGACATCGATATCCTGTATTCAGACATGGACTCGTTCCTGTTAGAGATTCGAACAAAGGACTTTAACGAGAACATGATTTCGGACGCAAAGTTCTTTGCAGAGTTTGACACCAGCGGCTATCCCAAGAACCACAAATGTTTTTCGCACATCAACAAGAAGATAGTGGGCAAGTTCAAGGATTAGTGCGATGGAAAGATCATGTCAGAATTCGTGGGGCTACGGGTGAAACTGTATACATACAAATGCGGGGGAAAAGTCACAAAACGTGCCAAGGGAATTCAGAAATGCGTGGTGAAGAATAAAATAAAATTTGAAGACTTCATAAATGACTTGAACAATCATACGAGCATTAGGGCGAAGGTCCACGTAATTCGCTCGCACCAGCTTGTTCTGTATTAGGAGTGCATCAAGAATATGGCGCTGCAATGGACAGAGAACAAACGTTTCATATGTGAAGATGGTGTACGGCCGCTTCCTTATGATTATTATATTATTTAGGTCTTCTCCGCATTTTGTTGTGTATGATTTTGTGTACATTTTGTATATAGATGAATTCTGCATTTGCTTGTGTGTGATTTCTTTTCCATAGATGTCATCTGCATTTTGATATATTTTTTCTGCATTTTGGTGTATGTGCTCTCCACATTCGTGCATTTTTTTATGTATGTTCAATGAATTTTTGTGCTATTTCTACATTTCGTCATTTGTGATTTTTCAATATTTGTCCATTTTTGTATATATGTTCTCCACACTTGTAGGTTTTTTTCTGTATTTTTTTTACATATGTTGGCCACATTTGTGTATTTTTTTTCTGCCGAGAGTTGTGGAGTTTTCTGAATTAAAATTTTATCTTGTGGTTTTTGGCGGCTGCAGCAAAATTGTTATTTTTTGTAAGAATTTATGNTGCATTTTTTTATGTATGTTCAATGAATTTTTGTGCTATTTCTACATTTCGTCATTTGTGATTTTTCAATATTTGTCAATTTTTGTATATATGTTCTCCACACGTGTAGGTTTTTTTCTGTATTTTTTTTTACATATGTTGTCCACATTTGTGTATTTTTTTTCTGCCGAGAATTGTGGAGTTTTCTGAATTAAAATTTTATCTTGTGGTTTTTGGCGGCTGCAGCAAAATTATTATTTTTTGTAAGAATTTATTNGGCGGCTGCAGCAAAATTGTTATTTTTTGTAAGAATTTATGTCTTCAAAAATTATAACCTGGCTTCTAAAACACCTGTGTATCGTATTATTATAACTCGGGTGTAAAAAAATTTTAATGAGAAAAATAAAAAAAAATAACAACTTGTACATGATAAGTTTGAGGGTAAGAGGAACGACATAATCGGCTTAGGAGACAATCACATCTGGAGACGAGGTAAGAGAGGCCTAGTTGTGTGGAAGGAGCTGGAGGCCTGCTGACTAATTAATGAAGGCGAGTAATTGACCGATTTAATAACCAATAAAAAAATAATTGGCGAGAGCCGGTCATTGTGGGACCTCTGCAAATGTGCGTCTTTATATAAATTTATTAAAACCAATTTTTAGTACATGTTTAATAAATTTCTGGAATTTATTGCAATTTTTTAATGTTTTTATAATTTTTTGGGATTTGTTTTGAGATTTTTGGGTTTAAGGTCATCCGAGGTCACGGGCACAGGGTCAAGGTCATGATGCAAGGTCACCCAGATCCAGTATGGTGGTTGGGTTACGTCACAACATGGCGGCCGGCTGGCGCCTGGCTCCTTTCCCTTATCCCCTTATGACGGAACGCATATAATTATACTACTTTGGTCCATTAATACGAAGTTCATGCTCTAACAATACAATAATAAACTTACAGCTCTGGTTGTATTATACTAACATATTCGAGACCATCAAACAATGAGATATCCACGTTATTTAACCACACGTCATGGAGAGCAGGGAAGGAAAATAAAAATATTAAATCTGATTTGCTTTACGAAAACACTACACATTTATTACACATGTTAACACGATAAGCGAATTTTTCATGGAGACGCTGTATGTCAGCATGTCTTAATCAGAAGTGAATTAAGGAATATGCGTGTAAAATAGCATTTAGAAAATGACAACAAGGACCTGTATATACAACTAAATAGACTTGATTCCTCTATAACAATAATTTTGATAAGGTATCCGAAGACGGAAGAGACCACTGTGACAAAAAAGGTCTGAGAAAGAATTTTCCTCAGCTAGCTCCTGAGATATAATATAAACCTATAACAATAAACTTTTGGTGGCNAAAGGTCTGAGAAAGAATTTTCCTCAGCTAGCTCCTGAGATATAATATAAACCTATAACAATAAACTTTTGGTGGCGATACCATTAAAAATGGCTGATGATTAAAGCTATTACTGAGCGTATTATTAAGTCCAAGCATTAGGAACTTCAAAAGAGTAATATTGAGTTAAAACATTTCAATGTTACCAGAGCTATGATAACCAAATAATAGCAACGCTGCTATAAAAATATGTGACTACAAAATAATATTAGGGAGTTTTCCTTCGTATTTTTTGTATTCAAAATGTGGTAGTAATTGTTTTAGAACTTACCAATATATTATATTCATATTAATATATCACGTCACATGACACAAAATAAGATATTAATCTGTGTGTTTCGTGCTTGTAAGAACTGCTAGCATGCTCAATTGAACTGAAGAGCTTGTTATTGTTCCACAGTTACAATATATACCACAAATATTAAGAATGCCGCTATTTATAAAATTAGTAGTTTATCCATTAAAAATTATNAAAGGTCTGAGAAAGAATTTTCCTCAGCTAGCTCCTGAGATATAATATAAACCTATAACAATAAACTTTTGGTGGCAATACCATTAACAATGGCTGATGATTAAAGCTATTACTGAGCGTATTATTAAGTCCAAGCATTAGGAACTTCAAAAGAGTAATATTGAGTTAAAACATTTCAATATTACCAGAGCTATGACAACCAAATAATAGCAACGCTGCTATAAAAATATGTGACTACAAAATAATATTAGGGAGTTTTCCTTAGTATTTTTTGTATTCAAAATGTGGTAGTAATTGTTTTAGAACTTACCAATATATTATATTCATATTAATATATCACGTCACATGACACAAAATAAGATATTAATCTGTGTGTTTCGTGCTTGTAAGAACTACTAGCATGCTCAATTGAACTGAAGAGCTTGTTATTGTTCGACAGTTACAATATATACCACAAATATTAAGAATGCCGCTATTTATAAAATTAGTAGTTTATCCATTAAAAATTATNGACAGTTACAATATATACCACAAATATTAAGAATGCCGCTATTTATAAAATTAGTAGTTTATCCATTAAAAATTATTTTATTAATGTTAACTGGAACAACGATATTAGAATGTTAATTACCTGAGATTAAAAAAGTTAGTTTTTAATAATTTAAAATAAACTTTATAGTCAAATCGGTGCTATTTATTAAAAAATAACGCTAAAAGGCGTGAATAAAGTATATTTAATATTCACCTATGTACTGCCAGCATACGAAGTTTCATTGAATAAGTCTAAATGTTCGGTAGATATGTTATACTTGAGTAGAATGTTTATATGGATGCCATGTTTAAATAATGTTTTACCAAATTAAATTATGTGTGTCTAATGTTGCGTACCAGAGCACTCTTTGTGCCAGATTTGGTGGCAATTGGCTGGGTAGTTGGCAACGATGCGATGTAAAAAACGTTATTACTTCTATAAGACTATTAAACAAAGGGCTGACTAAAGAGACTTTGAATTGTTTCTATAGTTAGCATTAACACTTAAGTTGATATTTGTTAAGTTGTTCAGTAGACACGGCAAAATCGCCTAAAATAATTAAGTGGCTACTATTTTAAAAGTATGTGTGGGAGATGCTAAATCGTGGATGTTTGTGGTAGCCTACCACAGCAATGCTGGTACGCCAAATTTGACAATAATCAAGTCATAACGAATATATGATTTCATACCATTATTTATTTAAGACCACGTTGTTTGCAAGAAATGCAGACTAAAGAAGACAAGTTTCAGAAATTGATGCCGATAATGGCCTATCAGTATGCTCATTTTGCTTCAAGATTCTCATCAATATTTCCTAAAATAATACATACCATCGAAAAATATTAATTTGCTACCCCATTTAAAAATAAAAGCATCCGGCATCTGGTGTTTACATTAAGTACTCAACCGATTATGGTAAAATAGGTGCAAAAATTCAATAGAGTTTTTTGAAGAGAGACACGCTTCTACGCACACACAGACAGGAAGGTAATCTCCTAACCTAGTTTTCCTTTGGAAAGCGGGCTAAAAAAAACAACGTTGTCATTATAATACGTTGGATTCTCCTGCATGAATTTTTATAAGAAGCTTTTGTAAATTTTTATCTCTACAGTTACATTTCTGTGAAAAATCTAGCAGAAAATATAATCTTTATCGTCCATGAAACATCTGTGCTTCAGATCGATTATATTCACAGAATGAAGCCAAACGACATGAGGGAGCACAAACTTAGTATTTAATCATTATATCCTAGAATTCTTCAGATGAAAAAAATGAGTGAAAAATATTTATAGTCTAGATTAAGCATTACATATTTGAATGACAAGATGAAAAATGGTTATTTTAATTATCCCTACTGCATTTGTAAACATGATTTTTTTTCGCAGGCATGTAAGAATTAAGATAAAGGTAGACAAAATCAATTATTGATTTTTGTTTTTAATCAAAACACTGATAATTTCAGGCTGACCAAATATTTTCGCAACGCAAAGTAGTTTATACATTTATTTTATATAACTAAGGATATAAAGAAAAAAAGTATTACTTCAAGTGCAACATAGAGTGGAAGGGAAGACATAAGAATGCCTTCATGTGGTTACTGCTAAATTATGACAAAGAAAGGCATAACCTCAGTCTGTATTATGTCAGGTAATGGTGAAAAATAGCAAAGTTTTTATGTTTGTGCAGGCTGTTCACGTGAAAGGAACATGCCGTTTATCGAACACATGATTATAAATCTGAGATGAACTACACTGGAAAGGAATATAATAACTTGCACAGCAAAAATGCAGAAAAAAAACAAATAAAATCGTTACCATTTACCTTCTCAGCATTTAACAAAATATTGTGACATAAAATTTTAATAATATTATAATTGTGAAAATATGTGTGTGTGTGTGTGTGTGTGTGTTTGTTACCACTCAGCACCATAACGGCTGAACGGATTTTGATGAAATTTGGTATGTAGGTACTTTGGGTCCTGGAATAGGACATAAGATACTTTTTATCCTGGAAAATTGTACGTTTCCTGTGGAATAACAACAAAATCTAATTCTGCAACAGCTGGGAACGCGACCGAACGGCTGAACGGATTTTGATTAAATTTGGTATTTAGGTACTGTAGGTCCTGGAATAGGATAAATGATACTTTTAATCTTTGAAAATTGTACGGTTCCTGTAGAATAACAATAAAACGTAATTCCGGAACGGCTGGGAACGTGACCGAAATATTATTTTACTCTGGTGTCAGAGTTTATCAGGCCGCCCAAGGAACTATGAAATGGCTTAACGACCACTATCAATCAATAACAACTGGGACCGAATATTTAACGTGCCCTCCGAAGCCCGGAAGCGCTCAGATGTTATGCCACTAAACGGTCACCCATCCAAATGTGGGAACGTTGCTAAACTTTGGTGATCGATTAAGATCCCTCAGCCAAGCGTAAAAAGTAGTTACTAGAAACACTTTTTTCTTAAGTTACAATTTGATGAAACTCACGTTTTGATTTTCATTCATCGACGCTGGAAAGTGGAAATGTGGTAACTACGCGATAGTTGCACAGATACACTCCAAAAACATTACCCTACTTCTTGGCTATTGGGTAAAAAATATTTCCTTCTTTTTGGGTTAAAAACCTAGGGCAACATAGTATAATTTTATTATTCTGTTTTCACATAAATGAATCGTCTTTTCCCAACCGAAAAACTCAATTGTACCCGGGCGAAGCCGGGCTGGTTCGCTAGTGGTTTATAAAACTCTTACGACTGCACATCATTCGCAGTGTTCCATGAGGAAACCCATTATTTTGTGTACAATACACAAATTACAATTGACGAAAATTATTTTTAAAACAGAGCTTAGGGATAGAAAGTTTTCATAAGTCATTATGATATGACAGAGGCTCTAACCAGTTAAGAAAATGCTTTCAGTGAACCATAAAATAAAAAATTAACTTTGCAGAAGCATGTGTTGAAAAAAAAAAACATTTTTTTAATGAGTTCTGTCAGAATTATTATTAAAGTGTTTTTGTCTGTGTTAATTAGCAAGAGAAAGTTTTTAAAAACACTTTCATAAGAGTCAACTTATTAAATACTTCAATGACTAAATTTATATACTGTATGTACACTATATACTGTTTTTTTTAAATATTTCTTACTCAGATATTGTGACTGTTATCAGAATGTCACTAAATAAGGTTTGGATGATATTATTTGTTCTAGAGAATCATACTGATTGTAATGTTCGTTGTTTATAATCTACATTTAACTAAAAGAATAGTGTTGTTATAGAGATTTGTTTTTTTCCCCTGTCAGTTTATATTTGTATTTTCTCCGTATTAAACTAACTTTCTGAACGATTTCTTACAGAACTTNTTTTTTTCCCCTGTCAGTTTATATTTGTATTTTCTCCGTATTAAACTAACTTTCTGAACGATTTCTTACAGAACTTTCTTTGCAAATGTGTAGAAACTATCACCAGCTATCTTTACAGATATCTACAAAGTATATTTTCATTTGGTTACGTGTGTAGCACTTATTGTGTTACTATAATATTATATCCATAAAATAATATGGTCTCCATTAATTAAATAATTATTTAAGTTTTACTGTAAAATCTAATATTTAAGTAATTATATCTTAAATTTACGATTCCACACTATCGAAACTTAGGCACTGGACAGATAAAATCACACAAACAGCTAGACCAGCACTTGCGAAGGAAGGCCAAAATTATTATTATACATAAAGGAGAAGAATGAAATATATCTTTGTGACTGCAAACAGAAGCACCTAAGAGGATGTTGAAAGAAAGAAAAAGAGCAATTGAAATGGGAAAATCCAAGATTCGAAAAAGTAATATTTCACATCCATTACAGAAATATTCCAAATTACACAACACAAAAAACAACAATAAATAATACTGAGAAGCGAGTTAGTTATAATTATTACTCTGAAAATAAAATCAATGGTATGTAGAGTCCACCAAATATTTATCAGTGTTAAAAAAGATCAAAACTCCATTGTAACAAATGTACAATATATTAAGGATCTGCAACTAAGCAAATTTTTACTATGCATTTTAGGCGGTTGGTGCAATAACAGATTAACAACTTATTTCGTTTTTCCGGCCAATGCATATTTACAATTCCGAATATGTCCCTCATCTGCCCTGTAAACATTAGTTCCTTCCAATGTATCCAGATGGCGGGAGAATGAAGAAAGCTACGCCGTTCGCTAGGTCTATTTTTTGCGAACCGTTAATGGCCGACATGTGTAAGCTATTCTTCCAGCAACTGGATATTCGCGGCCAAAACACAAACTATAAAGTGAAGCTATACCTCGATTATTATCGTGCTATTAGTGTGTTCAGTGTATTTTTGTTGTGGGAATTAAACTTTATTGGTATGGAGACACGAGAGTGAAAGTAAATAGTTAATATGGAAACACTTACGAAAAGAATAAATAAAGGAAAGAAGAGATTGTTTCAACGAGACTCTAAGCTACGTTTGGAAAATAGGCCAAAGTAATGGTGGAGATAGCTACACGCGTTCATCTGGTAATAGCGTCCCTAAAATATTTATATATATATATATAATATATCAATGAATGCTGTAAAAAACACTGTTATTCATCATTCCCATAAGAAAATAAGGAAGGGTTATTTAGTTCGTTTTGGAAACTAGGAGGCAACAAAATTATTCTCAACTTTTCTTTATGGTTGAGAAAAAAGAAATAATGTCAAAGAAGAGTAATCCCATTTGGAAGAACAGAGGATATGCATTGCGATATCAACTAGAAAATGTGATTGAAGGGACAGATATGCAAAGAAATTTTCCTTGAAATGCTTCAGCTGTTCGAATAATGATTGAAAACTGTTCTACGTGAGTGTACTTCAGGTCATCGTTGTTATACTTTGTGCAGTTTATGTTTAGATGTGTATAGTCCATTCACAACGGGTAGTCGCAACGAGAAAATATCCTGCGAAAAACATCACTATTATATTTTTTGTTTCAAGGTTTTTTTCATTATTGATATAAGAGGGTGAATAATGTTTACTTCATATTATAAAGAAATATTGTATAAATAAAATACAGTCCTCGTTACATACAACACTACAAGAAGATATATTTCTTCAACTGGCTTCCCATGTGAATAAAGTATACTTGGTATGTGTTTTGTTTTCAACATGGAATCCAGTATTTGAGGAAAATAAAGGAAAACATATCGAATGCCTTGTGGTGTGTGAACTAAAGTAGAAGAACATTGGGACCCATTTTTATGCAAGCGATCTCACTATTACAGAGGCCACACAGAACGCAAGTATTCTGAGAATCGTTATTAAGTGTAAAGAAGATGTTCATTGCATTCCAGCAATACTACAGGATGAGTATAAAATAATACCCCAAATTTGAAGATCTATAATANAGAAGATGTTCATTGCATTCCAGCAATACTACAGGATGAGTATAAAATAATACCCCAAATTTGAAGATCTATAATATCAAAACCAAACAACCTACAGCCTTGGCTGACGAATCAAATGAACCGTGTAACTGTAACGTTTGTTTACCATACATTCATTATTGTTTAATTTGACCACCCCGAGCAGCCTGAACGACATCTACGTGATAATCAAACTCGTTCCACACTCTTGTCAGCATGTCCGGTGTTACGGTTTAAATGGCGTCCGGTTGAGGTTGTCAATGTTAGCTGGCAATAGTGGACGAAAGACTTGTAACTGACCACTCTGTAAACATGTCTAAATAAGGGATTCCAGTAACAGTGGGCTCGTTAAAAAAGAAAGGGCCGAAAACAGTGTCTTTGGATACAGCGCAAAACACGTTCACTTTGGGGGAAGCGCGCTCGTGTTCGGTGGTTTTGTGTGGATGCTCCTGACCCCATATCCGCACGTTGTGACGGTTCACCTTACCATTTGAACGAAACGTCGCTTCATCGCTAAAAATCAGTTTAGACATGAAGGTATCATCTACCTCATTCTAGGCAAGGAAATATCAGACCGTCCTTTTCACATTGACGTGTCGAATGCGAGCTCGCTACCATCTCATCGCCTCAAACCGAGAGTTACGAACGCCATACAAACCGTAATACCGGACATGCTGACAAGAGAGTGGAACGAGTTTGATTATCGCGTAGATGTCGTTCGGGCCGCTCATGGTGGTCAAATTGAACATTTATGAATTTATAGTAAACAAACCTTACGGTTCCACGATTCATTTGATTGGTCAATCAAGGTTGTAGATTGTTTGGTTTTGATATTATAGACCTTCAAAGTTAGGGTATTCTTTTATAATAATCCTTTATTTTGATAGTACAAGTAAGCCTCTTATTATGAAATACTCCACGTATCACAAATACTTCAGAGAAAACCATCCATAATGTTTTAGGCAGCCAACAACCGGCGTGTGAGACTTTGTATTGAATCTAAGAGACTATTTGATGTTAATCCCAATGATACACGTAAAACCACATACGAGTTACATTTGAGCAAGGTTAAAAATATAAAAAATTTTAAACAACAGTATTTAGCAAAAGAGGAAGTTGACAGGTTAGTATGAAATACCATGGAAAAACATACCACTCACTAAGCTTAGTGTTACATCTCAGTTCTACGAAAGGTTATTGTGGTTGATCGTGTACATTGTTTACTGCCATAACTATTAAGTCAATACCTTTTATTGTTTTCTAGAACGCTATGCAACGAAAAATGCAACTTCTGTTTGTAATTATCTGTTCCATTTCATTAAGGAAAAAAATGAAATTTTGCGAGAATATTAAGAATATTATCTTCTTTTCGGATGTAGTAGGGTCCAAAAAAAATAATATTACTGTTCTGATATTTGGTTCTTGGTTACCTCAAACCACGAGGGTTGAAACAACTTGCATGTTTATTGTACGCGGACACTCGTATTGCCAGTGCGATCGGAATATATTGTACCTTATGGCGCACTTGTAAAGAAAGTGGAAAGCGTAGACAGAGTACAGGATTATCTAACAATCATAAGGTCGGCTCGAAAATGCCCATCACCGCTTGAGATTTTGGTGACAGCTCTGACAGACAGATTCTGTTGAAGACCGGTCTACAGCATCACGGCGTATTTTTCATAAATTTACAAAATCAAAAAGATAAAATACATAAATAATTAATTTAATAAAATATTTTATGTGCTAGTACCTAAGATATAATTTTTTATATTATTAGTTTTAAATAAAACTTTACATATTTCACATTTTATGATTATTAACAGTTTTTTATATTAATTTTAACACATTATTAGTAATAAGAAACAAAATGTATGATGGTAGTTAGTATTATATGCAATAACTAGTGACCTGAATTCTATTCACATATATATAATAATTTCTTAATTTAAATTAGGAAACAATGCAGGATGGTCATAAGATAGAAAACCTACAATTTATACAAAAAATAAGCATGTCTGTGAAGTTTTTCTGTATAATTATTCAGTATTTCAAACCGTTACAGCTGTTTTCTCAAAACTAGGTTTGCTGACTTAGGCTGTTATTGCACCCAACACCTGAAATTTTATTACAAAACGAAAAAATAATGATAATAAATTCCTGTTAATAAACTTTGAGGAGAAAGTATACCCTTCTCAAACTGCATTTAATTCATTATGTTTTGATTTCTTGAGCTTTAATAAAATAATCCTTAAATTTAACAAACATGAATTAAATGAAATGTAAAAACATTTTGTCAAACAGTTGGAGAAATTATTATCGTAATAATTATAGTTTCAAGTGTTGGGAGCCTCCTCGGTTATGAAACAGTGCTTTCTCCAAGAATGAAGACCCACTCATGGATGACGGAACAATAAACGCAAAGGAATTTAAAAGCCACTCACAAGGCGTAGCACATTTTATAATCCTGAGATAGAATGTCACTCCTGAGATATGGTAAAATTCAGGACAAATGAACGGGATGCCACTCATGGGTTATGGAATGAAACTGTAAGTCTGATGGAAAGGAAATCACTCGCAGAATATGAAGCAAAGTAATGGAAAGTAGGTAGCGCTTAACGTCTCGTCGACAGAGAGGTCATAGAGACGGAGCAAGTTGCTCATAAGCATAAATGGGTAGGAATCGGCCATTACCTCTAGTAAGGAAACATCCCAGCCTTCGCCTGGAGTATTTGGGGAAACCATGGAAAACCGAAATCAGGATGGCCGGACCGGGAATCCAACCCGTGTCCTCCCGAATGCAAGTTCAGTGATTTACCACTGTGCCACCTCGCCTGGTCCCAATGGATTGGAATACGCCCACAGGGAAAGGCATACAGTAGGCCTAAATGTTGGGAAGCCACTCACAGTGTAAATGCTGGCATATTAACGGAAAGTGACAGACATGTGAGGAGGGAAAGCCAGCCACAGGATGCTGAACATACAGCGAGGGAGGAGGCACACTCACGTGTTGTGGAACTCGGCTATTTGCTTGAGGTTGCCGAACATGACGTCCCTGTTCTCGCGGACAACGTGAGGGATGATGCTGCGGTCCAGTGGCTTGTAGTAGGTGTCGACGACCAGTTGCACGTCCTTGCCGAACTCCTCCTCCGTCTCCACCAGCTCTCGCACCACGGCCCTACAAACATATTTCACCCTCTTACATTTCTTAGTCGTTCATTTCTGTAAGTCATTATGCTCGTCACAGTTGTTAAATACTTCAAACTGTTACAATAAGGAGTGCATTACTTAGTTGTACGGCCTGCCTGCATGCGTCACCTCGCATACAAGTGTAATCAAACCAGCGGTCAACACGTTCTACTGCCCCAGCTTGCCGGTTGGAACCGCAAGAATCCCCTCCTCCGGACTGGCAACCAGGACACGATTGCGTGAGAAGTCAATGTAGGCCAATGTAACTCCGTAAACAGTGTATTTTCTACACATGACGCCTGTCGAACAAGATGGACGAAGGTGAGACTATCGTAGTTCAATATTAGTCAATTAGGCTCCCCAGCATGACTAAATTGTACTGATTGTAACAGCTTCCTGATATTCTTTTTTTAACTAACATCTCGCTTTATCCGACTCTCTTTTAATTTATTGAATGTCCTTATACTAGTTAACCCCTTACGCAACATTAGAGTATGTTTATAATGACGATAACTTCCAAATCACCAATTTATAATACGTTAGAATATCGACGGACTAATATAAATAAGCTCCATTTTACATAGATATATCGGTGGATTCAGTAATCAAAACTTTACTTTTAGAGACAACCCACACAGCCATGCATGAAGACGTGTTAGGAAATAAACCAATTACCTCAAGATTCTTGGATAAAATTGCCTTACATCCAAACGGAGAAACTCGAAAGAAGGATTTTGAGAGTTTACTTTTCTGCAACCTGAAGGCTGTTCCGCCTAAAAATTTGTTTTCTGTTGATGGTTGGTTGGTGAATATAATTTTTATTTTAGATATGTACCAAATGCTGAACTTGTCATCGAAATACGTTACTGGAAGGAAATTTTCACCTTAATAAATAATTATATTTCTTCTTACGATAAGGTCAAATTGTTGTAAAACGAGTAAGTTCAACCAACAATCTCTTCGTGATACGGTAATTACCATTATGAACTAAATCACGCAATATTATTTCCACGAAACGCTAATACCCTTATAATGAAATGAGTGAATTACTGGCATAGATACAACTGAGCAAGGAAAAACAAAAACAATCAAATTGTTAAGAGTAAAAAAAGTCTTTGTCGATAAAAATCGCAACATAATTCAGCAAACGTTTATTATTATAAAATGCTACAGAGACAATCAAAAATTAAACTGNTCGATAAAAATCGCAACATAATTCAGCAAACGTTTATTATTATAAAATGCTACAAAGACAATCAAAAATTAAACTGACTAGTTTTGAAAAACATTAATATGAGATGCTCTTCAAAGGAAGGTGATCGAAATTTTATCTTCTGTGATTCAAAATATTTAAACCGATTACATGAAAACATCACACTGCAATATTGTTCATAGCATATTATACGCGCTAGAACCGCTGATCTCAACAAGATGTTAACTGTTTTAAACAAGCATGACAAAATAACACTATATTTTCGCATTTTAAGTTGAAAAAGGAAACTGAGCATACGAATAAATTTGTCTCAAGTCAGGATTTGGTATAAAAAACACTGAAGTCTGAAAGATTTAAGGCTATATACAAACACGTTTATCAATCAGTTTGTATCCACTTTGTTCTGAATAAACATTAGCAAATACTAAGAAAAATAATTCACTTATAATACGCAGTTCGCCACAGTGTGTGTTTCTAATTATAAATTACGGTTGTCGTCACTTGTTTCAGGAAACGATTTTACTTCCGCGTCAGGGAAACACATTACATTTTAGTCTGTGGGCTGACTCACGCAGGTAAAGTCACTTCCTCGCTGTACAAAGTAAAGATCTGAGGCAGACCCAGAATTATTTAGGGGGGGGGGGCGGTCTAAGGAGACATGGCCACCCCGATACCCTGAACACCTCATAATGTCAGGAAACTTCCCTGTGAATGGTTTAAAACAGAATGAAATGATATCATGATTGTAAAAAATACTGGGTTTATTTAATTAATGTATTATTGCTTCCTAAAACTATGATGAGATGGTGCACCCCTTAAAGTCACAAATATAAAAGTTTGGATCTACACCTGCACAATTGGGAAGTGAGCCCTGCCCCCTTTGCTACACCGCAAAAAAAAAAAATGTAGATTTGCTCCTGGTAAATTTTGCACGTTACTGTTTCTTGGAAAGTAGTTGACGAAAAAATGTTATCATTATACAAAAATTACTTTATGTGTGCAGCACAGAGATAAATTAAAAATACCAAATTAGTTATAAATCTCCCAACGTTTGATAAACACAATAACTGCAGTATTTACTTGTTAAAATGCACATTGGCTTTATATCTTTCTCACCATGAAATGTAGTAACATTCAATCTAATTTCGTTCTTGACAAAAAAAATTAACCTCGGCAAATAGTTTTACTTTTTTTTTTAATGAAACAAATCCCTTATTGAGTAGTGTCTCGTTTTCGGAAAGAATACATTTGAAACTGTTCTAGGCCCAACAACAACTTTGTAGAACCCACCAGACGCAACAGCGTTTTGTAAATTCCGTATCTCTAAGCGCTACTTCAGGCTGTATCCCCTGTGCTCGGAGTTTTCCCGAGCAACCACAGTCAGCTTAGATATTTCTGCGCGTGAGGTTGCCTCACAAAGGTGTGCGTTTTTATTTTCAGACAGCTTATTTACTTACTATCGTGTTATTTGCATACCGCTTTTTTACAGTCCGAATTAAATCTACTTTGGGTAGAATAAATGCCTTCTTTATCTTACAGCATGCAGACTCTCAACGTGAGTTTATTATTCACTTTCTAGGAGTGTCTCCTGTTTCTTAAAATTGTCACGAGTTACACTCCTCTCCGACTGATTGCTCAAAATAAAACTTAATTTACCGGGCTTAAAACATAATTTTACTGCAAGTGCCATCAAAATATTTCGCTTTCCAGAAATAACGAACGTAAGACGAAGTTACTTGTGCCACATTTGAATAGGCAGCATTTATACACAACATCTTTGCATTCGAACCAATGACGTACAGATAATATATAAAACGTTTTTCTGAAATATGTGACCAAATGTGCTAGGGGATTGCTGACGTGAATAGAATAAATTTGAAATATGACACCCATGGCCGTAGCAACCTTTACAGGTGGAGCCCGAAAATCATATTATGTGGGATATTATGAAAAGTACTTGCGTTTGAGGTACAAAACTTGGTATACGAATTAATTAAACCAAAATCTTGGACAAAATGAAGATATGGTACGTCGTACTCGCCTCCATCATGTAAAAGATAGCAGTTCGCACTCAGTTATTGCATACAACTTTGTTAACTTGTGTTAAAATTTATGTTTGATGCCATCGTATTAAGCAGTACGTTGCTATTAGCCGACAAGGCATTCCTATTGCAACTCTCTATAACCCGCCGATTAAGTGTAAAACGCACACAAAGGTTTCAGTTGTAGCAATACTATGGCCTGTTAGGTAGGCAACATGTTATACACCCGGAGGCAAACACATATTGGCTGTAATATATTATGTACTTTGAAAAATTATCGCCAAGAGCAAACAAGCAGTAAACAAATTACAATTAGTAAATGTGCTTCACCGACCTTTAGTTGTGTTTGGTTGTGCATTATGAAGCAAGGGGATAGAAACGAAGACAAAACGTTTCTGTTCAACTACCTAACTCTAGCAGTTCTGCAGATGCTGTAACATGTGTTAGCGGGTAGTGGAAATGTGTGAATTAATTATTCTAAACTTGATGTGATAAGAAGAGAGTAGGGATAATACATTATGGTGTGAGCAATGTGACTGTGCAGTAATGCCTATAATAAATTTGGTTAGTCACGATGTGTTCAAAGATTTTGCATGTGTGGTGGTTGCAGCTATTACAGCCTGGAAAATATCTNGGTGTGGGCACAGATGTCACCATTGAAGCAAAATCAAACAGTCATTGCAGCTATTACAGCCTGGAAAATATCTTCATACAATCAACTGTTTGAAATGCGCACCTCCAACCTCGTTTCAGTAGGAGTAGCGGTGCATTAGAGACTGGCGTACATTTTGAAAGAGACCCGGTGTGTCTCGCACCTTATCGCAAGCAGGCATGAACCTCGCTAACAAGTCCTCCTCGGATTCAATGGGCGTCTCGTTTGCCAACGCCTTAACGAATTCCCACAGCCAAAAGTAAAATCGGGTAAGGTCCGGTGAGCGTAATGGCCAAGCAACAAGCCCACCCCATCCCATCCAGCGATCGGGATAAGCTGTGTTCACGCGGTCACGCACAATGCCGTGAAATGAGGTGGAGTGCCATCGTGTTGTAGCCACATCCGTTGTCTGACGGCGAGTGGAACATCCTCCAGTAAGTCTGGCAAAATAAACTGCAGAAAAAACAATACTCCTGGCCTGTCAAACGGGTACGAAACAAGTATGGCCCAATAACATTGCCACCAATTATTCAAGCCCAAATATTGATCGAATATCGGTGCCGGTAGCTCCTCACTGCAGTTCCATGTGGGTTACAGTCATCACAGATGTGGCTATTTCGACTATTAAAATGCCCTTCCCGTGTTAATGGGGCTTCGTCTGTGAACATAACAATAGCAGGATAATCAGGAACCATTTCACACTGATGCAGGGACCACTGGCAAAAATCTTTACGAGGGGCATAATCAGCTGGATGTAATGCTTGCACCTTTCTCGCACTGTATGTTCGCAGCAGCTGTTCATGTAGTACACGCCATACAGTTGCATTTGATGCATCCATTGCACGTTCGATAGCACGGATACTAGTAGAAGGGTTTTCCTCTGCACTCTCCAAGACTGCCTCTTCAAAACGTGGGGTTCGAACGCTTCTCACCTCCAAAACTTACCCGCTTCTCGTAGTCGTGTGACGCTTCCAAACGTATGACTGAAAGACTGACGTTGTGCAGGATATCGTTTGCTGTACAAACGTGCAGCTTCCCTTTCATTACCTCTCTATTCTTTATACACCAACACCATGACCGTCATCTCTGAATTAGTGTACGATGGCATGTCCCTCTCTTGCCGCAGTGAAACTACACAATGACAAGCAGTGAATAACAGGCTGCTCTGGCATCGAGGTAGGGAGGCGACAATGTTTGGTTGTGGTGGTAAGGTATTTGTAAGGGGAGGGGGGACTACCATGGCATTCAACAATGTGCGTCCACTATTGCAAGCCCCATTTTGTTAACGAATCACTGACTATTGTACGAAGTTAATGTTTTCCTGNTCTGTTAACGAATCACTTACTGTTGTACGAAGTTAATGTTTTCCGGTAGGATGACAGTGGTTTCATCACTGCCCACACTTAAGGACAACCTGCTAAAACATGTGGTTACAGTATCTGCAGAACGTACAAAGTTAGGCAGTTGTACAGAAACGTTTTGTCTCTTCGTTTCTACCCCTTTCCTTCATAATGTGGAACCAAACACAACTAAACGTCAGTGTAGTGCAATTACTAACTTTAATTTGTTTGCTGCCCGTTTGTTCTTGCCGATAATTATTCAACTTGCGACACCATATGACATACAGCACGTATGTTTTTACCTCCGGGTGTACGACGTGTTGCCTACCGACTAGGCCATAGTATTGCTACAACTGAAACAAAGTGCTTTTTACCCGGAAACGGTGAGTCCTGAAGAGCTGCAAAGAGAGTGACTTTATCGCTAATTACGACGTACTACTTAATACGATCACACAAAACATAAGTATACATCAACGTAACAACAGAGTGCAAGCTGCAATTTTTTACGTGATGGTGATGAGTACGACGTACTATACTCTCATTTTATTCAATATCTTGTTTTAATTAATTCTTATACCAATTGTTGTTCCTCTAACGCAAGTTTTTTTCATAATATCCGACATAATATGCTTTCCGGACTCCGCCTGTAAGGGCTTCTAAGGCCTTTATTTTTATAGGATGGCCATGGGTGTCATATTTGAAATGGGTTCCATTGACGTGAGCAATCCCCTGGCGCAGTTTGGCCTCATGTTCCCGAGACACGTCTCAGACACAACATTCCTCTACTACAGCGCCTAGCACTTAGACAATGCTACCTAAATGCGGGTATGGTATGCTGCTGTATACACTGCAAAGACCATGGTGTTGTGGAGGACATGTTCAACACCTAATGTAAACTGCATCTGCATTGCTTGTTTGTTTCTGGCAACAGCCAGTATGTAATTCCTTGAAGAAAGTGTTGGTATTACCAATGCGCCTGGAACTGCGCCGCTGCCACTGCAAGTTTCGTGTTCGTTTTATCCGAAAACGGTGGTTCCTGGGCAGTTGAAGCAAGTGGACCACTTTTTTGGTCGTACTGCTCAACAAACCAGCATTAAATATTCAAGAGATAAGTCAGGACAACACGAAGAAAATAAATAGCTTTTGAGCACTGTATTTTTTATCAATAAAATACTGTCATCCTTGTGATCATTTATATTTGAAAATTGACTTTAACAAATTGTTTTTCGCACTATGCAATAGAGATATACTGACAATTATTTTATTTTCGATAGAAGAAATATTTTAATATTTACTCGGCAAGTAAATTGAATGTTCTACGCACTAAAGTAATAACTTTCTAGCCCCTTCGCTTCATAAATAATACCTGTCTACTTTGCAATCATATAATTCTCAGTGTTTAATAATGTATAAGTTATGACATTTCTCCTTTAATGAGTGCCGTTTTGCCTTTACTTTCTTGCTATTATAGCGTTGTTTCTCGTTCTGTAAATAACTCAGTAAATATGTGTCTTTGTAAACGTTTGTTTCGTTTGTATATTATTAATTTTACTTTTTATTAATGTTGCAAATTTAAGGGAGCCCTGCAATAAGTAAATTGCGTGCTTTGTGATTTAAAATTTTAATTATAAATGCAATAAAGATGAGATCTGCATGACCGCGATCTCTATGGTGTAATGTTCTGACTGTGAGGTGCACTCTATGGTTCAGTTGCCGGGTCACGAGCAGTTTCGCGCTTAGGCTACACCCTGTCCCGTCAGAAGTCACTATTTAATACAGCTTTATAAAACACATTTGGAATTTAAATCCGTTTACTTGTAATTGCAATCCATCTGCACTTAAATATTAGCACAACCGTGAACAACAAATTGAAGCACGATCAAAAGGGAAATAGATTCCTCTAAATATACGAAAACATTACCAAATACTTTAGATTTAATCAACATACTTATTACTAACTTGGATAAATTTAGGATAAAAATTAATTAGCCATATAATTCTAGTTTATAAATTATATTTTGAAGACCATTAAAATAAGATAAGTATGTTATTATAGTAATAATCAATATTGAAGTAAGTGGCGTTAAAGACACGGAAAGAAAGAGCGGAGAGTGTTGGGAAGGTAGGTATGGCGGGCGGAGCTACTCACTCGCGCTTGTAGGCGGCCATTTCAGGCGTAGAGTCTGCTGCACTCGTCCTCTCCAGGATACTAACGGGAACCCAGCCCTGGACTCCAGGATCCTCCAGCGTCCGCACTAGCCACCTGCAACAACAACATTCCTTCACAACATATACAGCCCGCGCCAACTTATACACTCTGCTCATCAGCAATGCTCACTGTTCTTCGCTGCCACGGGCATTTAACGTTGCTCCTCACCAAAATGTTCATTATTTCATATTTGAACGAAATACTGTTCAACTTGTAGACTTTATTTACTAGTACTGTTTCCTCGTTTACAGCAATTTCAGACCTCAAATGTTCGCATAATAGCATGTCTAAACCATAATTGTATTGTTTTTCGGATGCACAAATGATAAAAACTCATCAAAATTAGACATTTCACACTGAAATAATAAACCCGTTAAATCACGCTATAAAATGTTTTTGCAACTTTAAATAAATGCTTAAAATAAGGAAATTTTCGTATATTTTTCACTTGTAACAGTTTATAATTTTTTGTACAATAAATTTTGCTAAGCATACATTAAAATGTAGGTATTAAGACATGACTTTTCACTCACCCTTGTTATATCCTCTGTAAATATTTAGGTTTTTATAACATTAAAAAGTAAGTGTTCGTCTTTTCCAAAATAACAATATATATCTAATAGACTAATATCGTGCATTTGCATACCGCATTGCTTCGCTCTTGAAAATACGTTTATGTTATAATAAATTCCCCAATAATGTGGTATTTAAAGCTACATATGTATAATTTAGAATAAGTATTGACAACTAATATATTTTACACTTCCGATATGCCTGATATTTTAGTATACCCATAACTGTGTTATTTGCGTGGTACCGATAAATCTGAAAAGGCGCCGAGATGATTCTAGCTATATTTTTTCACTTCTTATAAGCTATATTTAGCAAAATACAAAGTTTGTATTCTTTCAGAAACTGTCAAACGTAATTATTAATATTTATCGACAATAAACTAAAATGTAGCGAATTAAATCATTTTTAAAAATATGTTTATGTATGCCTGTTGAAGATCGTGCTTATAATATCGTTTGTTAACATGCTTTGGTAAAAATATGCCTAACTGGGAGCATTATTTAAATGGTTCTCGTTCCACATTTATTATTTTTTTTAAACAATGTTTATGAAAACATATGGCATTTCTAAAGATTTCCATGTTTACGTTTAATAAATAATATTAATGTAAAAAACTACTTTCGTGTTTTATTTTAAAAACATGCAAGTGAAGATTAATAGAGCCTGCTTTTTAATATAATGATTATGGTAGGTGTCGCCAAAAGCAAAATGGAATGTGATTCGAGCTACGAAAGATGGCATAATTTTTAGGAAACAGAAATTGTAATGCTCATGTGGAATGCATAAACTAAAAGTAAAACACATTCTGGTAGAATTATTAATAGACAATAAAATAAAAGTGAACATTACAAATTTTTCAGGAAAAGTGCGTTTAAAATATATAATGCAGTTTAAAATATAAAGTTAATTATTTATGACAAAATAAATAAAAGTTAATTAAATCGATGTTTACTAAAAATATTGTAAGTAGTACAAAAAAGGAGGTAGAGGTTTGCGGACTCTGTAAGTGGATTGTGGATTGTTGAGGCCAGATCCGGCACTGCACCGTAACATGCTGTTCATACTTGTTGTATCCGCAGACCTTTGCTAGCGTATGCACCCAATTTATCTTAACAAATAATTACAAAAGAAAATTTAAAACTGCAAGTAGTTATAAAACACGTGACGGTGGAGTTTAGCCGATTGTTTTTATAAAGGAGCTTCATTTTGACTGAATGTATGAAATTGGGCAGTTTTTTATTCCGAAAAAAAACACGAAAACCTGGAGAGTTATAAAAATAAAAAACATACATACATAATAAATCTATATAATAAACCTTTATAGCGAATATAAAAAATTATTTATTAAAGAAAAATTCTGGAAGAGACACCATTGATTCAGCCATCTGTATTAAACATGAAAAATATATTAAACATGTAAAATATATTAAACATGTAAAATGTTTAATATATAATATTATAAATTTGTAATATATTTTTATGTGTGTTATATTATAGGCTGTTCACAGTAAACTGAGAAGCTTGGAAGTCGTGTGTAAAATTTACTTGTATGCACACTGTGTATTATTCCTCCATAAGTTAAATTAACATTGCGATAGGCCTGATTTCTTTATTCATGCGTCGACCAAGTAAAACTGCGAAATTATAACAAAAATAAATATTTTACAATGTTGCTCATTCTCACATTTATTTGCATTTCAAATATCAGAAAACTAAAGAAATTGGTTGGACTGTGACATTTTATAAAGGGCGATTTCGAAAGTGCTCAGTTTACCGTGAATAGCCAATACCCAAAAACATTTTTTTCTAAATCTCCTGTATTAAATTTTTAAACACCTGCAATGCCTTGTACTCAGAGTGTCTGTGAAACAAAATGATGTATTAATTAATTAATTTGGTAGTTTTCCTTTTGAATAATAAATGAATAATTAATTTTAAATAATTATATATTTATCTTATAGACAGAGGCACAATATTTTTACTCTGATACCTGTGTACATTTTTTAATGTTAAAATTATTGATATTTCTTAATGATTTTCGGTTTTTTATTTTAAAATTGTCATATAGGGATTATGTTCTGAGAGCAATAACTGAAATCTTGAAATATTTCTATAGGAGTAATAAGAATAGCTTCTATCTAAATGCATCAGAATTCTGATTATCTTAATATAATTGTAGGTTTTTGTTAATTTTGAACAAGGAATAATATATATGCTCTAAGAAATGTAATAATCTTTTCAAAAAATTTTAAAAACACATGGTCCAGCAGAAAGAAAACAGAGTTTGCCTGATTGGACAAACAGCAAAGGCCAGTCACAAGTATACAGAAAATGGCCGCGAAAGACTCAGAATTTAATTAATGTTCCTTTGCCAGAGGTTACTGCGCTAGAACGTGAGTTCTGTACTTACTTTTATACACGAAACAATGCAGAAAACAGAATTAAGAAACCATAAAGAGGGACAAGTTATATAAAAAGCCGTGCAGGAAAATGCTTAGGAAGGAAAGAGTAATATATTTAAACTTTTTAAATCACACGAATATAAGATAAAATTAAGATAAAAATTTTACCTTCCTTAAGAGGAAACAAAATGGATTAAAAATGAAGAATATTTCAAATTCTTCTAATCATTATGTTACCTTTTTCACTGTAAGTGCCATAAGAATAACGTATAGATTTTTGTTTAGTCTTCGCTATATTGACACAGCTAAATTTAAAGTTGAATGACTAAACGGAATTATTGCGTAGTCTACAAATCTCTCCAAGATTCGTAATTCAAATTTCGACTTATGTTGTAGCCATATTTGTTATTTTAATAATGGTGGGAGCTATTAATGAGAGTTTGTTCTTATGTTGAAGATCCTGATAATTTAAAACAATGTTCGATGAATTGTGATAAATTTCACTTCGTTTCCCATATTTTGCTAAAATTGAGTTTTAAAACTCGATTTCCAAAGCCTCATAACTATCTTAAGATTATGTTTAGGTGGAAAGCGTCCCATATATTTTCTACTGATTTTTCATACAGAACCAGTTCACTGAGTTTGTCAGTAGAATTCCACTCCATTTTGTGTACGTGAGCAAGCAACGGCTTTCTTGCAGCCCTTCGCCAGTAACCATATGCTCTACATCTCTGTCATAATACAGGCCGCTACGCTTCAATCAAACCGCATTAAGCACTGGGAAGGAGTAAGCAAAATACTGACTATTGAAAATACTGTAAATGATTGTCGTGGCAATCCCATGTATGTGTAAGCACGGTTAAACACGTCCGCACATATTCATGAGATACCTGACATAGTTACTGTACGTTTTACAAAGAATGTGACATTTTGGTATAGTTCCGCACAGATACCACTACACACGCGTGCGTACAAAGCGGGAATTATTTCTTCCCGAAATGAGACATAAAAACTGTATTCTCTTAATCGGAGTTATCTTTAAAAATAGCCAAAAATAGAGGTTCTGTATACTATATGCTTCTACCAGATATTGTCAGCATAACATTTTGTTTGAATTTAGTTGAATAAATAACGCACACTTATCAACATATTTATATGCCAACAATTTCGAAAATCAATGTTTGACCCCACTTAAATCATGTATATTTGCATGGCCTTCTATAACACTAATAATGAGCAAACATTGGTGGAAACTACTTGAATTTCTCCAAAAATATGCAAAAAATGTATATTTTCTCACCTAGCAATATTTTCCAAAATAATAGAAACACCTTATCTCTGTATGCATAATTGATGCTTCTAATTGATACTTTTAGTGTACAAAGTTTGGTTAAATATTGTTGAGACGTTTCATGGATATAACATACTAGCTAACCGGCCCGGCTTCGCCCGGTAACAATTTTACGACGCGATTACAAACAGTTCAACATTTCTCTACTATCCTTCCATTAAATATGAATGTTTTATACATTAAAACCTTCCTCAAGAAATTCTTTAATTGATGTTGAAAGCCGCATCAAAATCCATCAAGTAGTTTAGAAGTACTAAGCAAATACACAGACAGACGCGGATAAGCGACTTTCCTTTATACTATTTAGAGATTACTATACATGTTACATTACATACACTATTGTAGCAATACTTACGTGAAATATTTATATTAATCGACTTATTGGTTCTCAAGATATGGCATAAAATATCCCCTTTCAATATGACGATCTTAATAAATAGAGGACAAAATGACTATATGTTACCATATTCGATGACTGATGTATATACTGATATTATACAAAGTTAATTTAAAATCAGTTACGTAGTTTTGTAAATATAGCACACTAAGCGAAAATTAGGGTATTTCATATTTACCCCACATAAATTAATATGTCATGCCACAGTACAACTACTTTGCCAAATTTGGAAGAAATTGGTTGATTGTCTCCCGAGATATGACTTTATTTTTTCATGCGAGGAAATCTTACAAAATGGCGGAGAACTGAGACTATGTATAGACAAATTTGATGTATATAATAGATACGGCTAGCATACAAACTTCAGTTGAAATCTGTTTCGTGGTTTGGTGGACATAACATAACTAGATAAAAGATTCATATAGCTGCAATTTTTAAAATAAGACCCTGAAACACTTTAGACATATCAGTTTACATGGCTAGTCATAGTTCTAATTGTTTGCCAGTTTTGTGTTATTCTGTTGGATTTTTAGGAGATATGGTTGTATTCAAATTTTAATTGGTTATTTGATGTTTTCTTACAAAATTGTGGACAAAAAGAGACTTTGTGTGGGCACATTTGATGGTTGTAATATATATTGCGAGCATACAAACTTATGTTGGAATTAGTTGCATTGTTTCAACGATATAACATACAAAGATTAAATAACTATACGGCAGCCATTTTGAAAATAAGTGTTTCACCTACTTAAAACATACTAGTTCATATCACCTGCCACAGTAGTACTTGTTTGCCATATATGGTAGAAATTGGCCAATTGTTTCCAGAGATATGATTTTAAAGTTTGACTTACTCGTTTAGTGGTATCTTACAAAATGGCGGACACAAGAGGTTTAGTACGGACACATTTGATGGTTGTACGATATACATCCAGCAAACAATGTTAAGAAGGAATTATTACATGTTTTTGACGATAGAGCATGCTATTCTAAAATTACTATATATACCCCATTTTGAAAATAGAAGTCTGACACACTTAAAACATACCTGTTTACATCATCTGCTGCAGTACTGCTTGTTTACCAAATTTGGCAGGAATCGCTCTATTCATATTCGAGATATGACATAGAATTTATAAATACATATGGTGTTATCTTAAAAAATGGCGTACAAAAGGGATTATATTTGGCATAAATGATGGTTGTAACAGAAATTGTCAGCATAAAAAATTTAATCGAAAAATGTGGAATAGTATGGTGGTTGTAGCAAATAAACCTAAAATATTTGTAGTCCACCATTTTGATAATAAATACCTTGTAAATTCGACTTGTATTCGCGTACATAGCCTACCACATTATTACTTACATCTCAAATTTGGTGTGAATTGGTAGAGTAGTTGTCGAGATATTACATAGATACTTAATTTTCTCATGTAATGCCATCTTCTAAAATGGCTGACCAAAAACAATATCATTCTCTTAATTCGATGCTTATATGATGCGATGTTAACAATCAAATTTTTTGAAAGTCGATGGAATTGTTCTGATATGATATATCACCCTTAATTTTGAAATCACCGCCATTTTGAAAGTGAGTGCCCAGAGAGGTTGACAAATTTAGAAGTCAGATATCCTTACTAAGTAATATATGTGTACCGAGTCTGGTTAAATTTCGTCCACGCGTTCGAAAATTGAAAAGAGGGGTAACACATATGCACAGACACACGCACAGACAAATTAACACACACTCGTGCACAAACAGAGAGGAAAGTGATTACACAAGCCTTTATTTCCTCCGGAAAGTGGGCTAAAAAAGACAGTAACTCGTAACTATATTTTTGTGGTATCCTGTGAAGCATCTTTATCGAAGTCTTTGTAATGGCGCTAAAAATTAGGTAACACTGCGGACTGTGTTTGAGATGTATAAACGATGCTTATTTCCTATCATACTTCTAAATAACACTTTCGAAATGAATATACTTTTCTCTGCGATACACTTTTCAGTATAGTGCCCAAAGGAAAGAAAGGCTTATGAGATCACTTTCCTGGTTGTGTGTGGGAGGGTGTGTGTGTCTGAGCATTTGTGTCCCCCTAACCCCTCCAATTCCACTTTTTACAATTTTTGAACGCGCGAACCGAATATTACCAAACTCTGTACACATATAGTACTAAGCGAGGACATCTGACTTTTATTGTTTTCGACCTAGCCGGACTATTTCAAAATGCCAGCCATTTTCAAATTTAGGGTGATATGTCATATCTCGGAAACCATTCAACCAATTTTAAACCAAATTTCGTAATTTAATAACGCTATTTAGAGGTAAACAATTTTGTTTAAGAAGAAAGCATCACATTAAAAAATTAAGCATTTACATTATAACTGTAAAACTACTCAACCAATTTTCGTCAAGTTTGGCACGTAAGTAATGGCCATATAAACATACGTAATTCAAATTAAAATGTACTTATTAAAAAATGGTGGTCATACAAATATTTTAAGTTTATTTGGTATAACTACCATACCATTTAACCAATTCCAACCAAATTTTGTATGCTGACAGTATCTATTACAAGCATCATACATTCCAAAAAACAACCACTTTTGTTCACCATTCTGTAATATAGTGTTACGTGAATTAATACAGATTTTATGTAATATATCGGGAAATAATTGCGCGATTCCTACCAAATTTAGCAAATCAGTAGTACTGCGGCAGGTTATATATACAAATATGTTTTCAGAAGATCGGTCACTTATTTACAAAATGGCGACCTTCTATCAATTTTTGGATAGTAGTTTATATATACGAGGTCATCTAATAAATTACATCCCAACGTTTTATGCTTGGGAGCATATTTTACAAAACATCACATGTGTCTATACGGAGCAACTTTTTTCCTCCATTTTTTAAGCTAGCACCACACAAATAAGTAAAGATTTTAATTATATATATCTGGAAACAACCAACCTATTCATACCAAATCTAGCAAAGAAGTGATACTATGACAGATGATGTTATCAAGTATGTTGTAAGTAGGTCAGACACTTATTTTCAAAATGGAGGCCATGTAGCTATTTTTGTTGTGTATGATACATCTTCGAAACCATATAGTTAATTAGAATGTATCTTTGTTTGCTGGCGGTATATATTACAACCATAAAATGTATCAACACAAAGTCTATTTTGTCCACCATTTTGTAAAATAGTGTCTCATAACAAATTAAAATTATGTCATATCTCCGAGAGAAAAAAAAAGATTTATTCCAAACTTGGCGAAGAAGTTGTACTGTGGTCAGCCATATTAATTTCAATGGTTTAGGTGTTCAGGTCTTTTATTTTCGGAATGGCGGCAGTAAAAACATTTTAGCTTAGTGTGCTTTATCTAAGAAACTAATAAGCAGATTTTAATTTAACTGTGCTAATACATAACCATTTTGTCCTCCATTTATGATGATCGTCACATGAAAAATGGATATTTTATGCCATATCTCTTGGACCATTAAATCGATTCCTACCAATATTTCACGCAATTAGTGCTACAAAAGGGTACATAAATTAAAAAATTTTGGTGCAGAACGCATTTTTAATGGAGTTTATATAAATAATTTAGATTAATATGTTATTTTTATGAAATGTTTTAACAACATTCAACCAAATTTTGTACTCTGTTCATTACACATTTTGCCATATTTTCGGATCAAACCAACTAATTTACGCCAAATTTTACACACTTACAAAATACCATGGGAAAAGACATTTATTTTCAAAATGATGGCCATATAAAAATATTTTGATGTGTAATATATATTTAACAATTTAACCAAATTCAAACAAATTTTTATGCTGACAGTATCTATTAGAATCATCGAATACAAACCCTCTTTTTAGGCAATTTTTTTAAGTTAGCCCTGTTTAACAATATAATATTTTTATGCCATATCTAGGAGACGATTCAACCGATTTTCACCAAACTTTTCACACGATCAGCGATAGAAAGGCCTTTTAGTGGCTCAGACGCTCATTTTCAAAATGATAGCGGTGTATATACTTCAAGTTTGTGAACCCCTCATTCAAAACATTATACTGATTACATCCGAAGTTGATGCTCCGAATCATACCTCCAGGATGCAGTTGATTGCACGCTCCCTTACCCAAGCATTCCATCGCTACTTCATACCCACCTCGCGTTATCCTCATCGGCTCTCAAGACTCCGGTGTTAAGAGCCTCCCAGGCATCTCCCCGGCACACTTCTCTTGCGATTGCTTTCTTAGGATATGCTCAATATGTCACCGTTTTCACTACACTCTCGTTTATGAACAACTCTTATTGGCCTGCCGTTATATAAATAAAGTCATGAGGCACTCCAAGGCAGTCTTGATATACTGAGTTGCAGAATGCCGTATTGAAAGTTGCGCTTTAACTGCCTTCAATTGAAGACAACAAGTGTTGTATAAGCGGGCCACAGTTCAGTGTGAGGCGCGTAGTGGTAATGTCTTAGTCACGATCTACGACAACACGGAAGTGGAAAACCTAAAACACTCTGTGTTCATCCTCCATACGCGCACGGACACGTACGGAAGAACGCAAGATAGCTCGTCCAACCAAAAGGAATTGAGTCTTTCGCTCGTTGAAATGCATTTTTGTGGCCATTGTGATTTACAAGAAAACGAGGACATTGATTTGATTGTTACCACTTTGTTTTAATAAACACACGTGCAAGGCTTGCAAGTACTAAATATTAAGTACAAAAATTGTTATAAAAATGGAGGATTTTTTGTTATGTATTTTGTTTTAATGATTTGGTAGTTTGCAGAGCGTTACGTTTATGTGCATTTCAGAAGGGTTGAAATTCTTCCCGATTCGCCCACTCGTTCCTTTTACGTATTCCACGTTCGTTTTCTTGCACACCCGTGCATTGTAGCACGGGCCTTATTGATGCCCGTGCTACTGACCTCATTATCGCTGCACTTCTTCTACACTCAGCCGTGTTACTTCATTTTCAATACTTTTATTAAGGGTTCATATAAAGTAGTTTGCATTTGACAAAGCATTGTAAATATCATGTAATATGTTGAAATTTATAATGACGGTCTACTTCTGTTACACTTTTACGAGGAATTCTCAATAATAAATAAACGAAAACTTTGAAATAAAGATTACATATATGAACAGCCGTTAACTTCGAACGTGCTCGTAAAATCTTATATACTAAACTGTAGTTCACGTTTTGGCAAACGAGCATTTAAAAAAAATTGTAGGTTGAGAGTTATGGGCGGCTCTTAACAACGAGATCTTGAGAGCCGATGAGGGTGAAATAAAGTGAGAATGGAGCTGTGCCGGAATGCAAGGGTGGGGTACACGGGAGATCTCCGAGAAAACTCGCCAACCACCGGCATCTTCCGGCACGATTCCCACTTGCGAAAATCCGGGAGTGAACCGGCCGGGGATTGAACTCTGTTCGCCTTCGTGGAAGGCGAACAGTCTAACCGCTAAGTCACCGCGGTTCCTAACACTGTCGGTTTAATTATAATATAATTATAATAATCAAACTATCCAGATCTTCTTTTACGTATTGATTATCACGTTTGTATGTCATTTTAACGACATCATCCTTAATAATCAGATAATCAGTAAAAAGGAGCAGTTTGTCATGATCACTTGGCAAATNACGGGAGATCTCCGAGAAAACTCGCCAACCACCGGCATCTTCCGGCACGATTCCCACTTGCGAAAATCCGGGAGTGAACCGGCCGGGGATTGAACTCTGTTCGCCTTCGTGGAAGGCGAGCAGTCTAACCGCTAAGTCACCGCGGTTCCTAACACTGTCGGTTTAATTATAATATAATTATAATAATCAAACTATCCAGATCTTCTTTTACGTATTGATTATCACGTTTGTATGTCATTTTAACGACATCATCCTTAATAATCAGATAATCAGTAAAAAGGAGCAGTTTGTCATGATCACTTGGCAAATAATTCGGACGCCACTGAAGTTTATCGGTGGCGCTGTATAAAACCAAAACAACACTATTGGTGTTGCCGACTTGGCCCAGAGATGGCAGCACGTGCCTGTTGAAGAGAGAGGTATTTCTGGCCGCAGCCAAGTTGTCCCGAAGGGTGAACAGTTTTTCTATATATAGCATAAGAGTTTGAAGTTCACGGCTAGAGAGAAGGCATGCTTCAAACAAAAATATTATACCCAACGTGGTGGATTTCTGCGTTTAAATATAGTTTATGTGCATGATTAGAATACTAATTTGAAATTAAAACACCCTACGGTCTACAACTACTCGGTGCTGAAGTAGGGGATGTTCACGCACACCACTACTCAATTCCGTAAGTTCTACTTTGTTGCCACACAAAAACAGCAATTTTTATTTATAACGAAAACTACTCCTAGGGGCAAATCCAGAGGGAAGGGACAAGAACATTTACCTCCCCCTCAAGCCCCTCACATTCTTCGTGAATGTTTTAAAACTAAAACGAGATAATGTCATAATTGTTAAAAATACCAATTTTATTGTATTGATTTTATTATTTATTAACATTACGATGATGCAGTCCCCTCACCTGCACCCTGGCCAATTCCACGAATCGATAGTCTAGATTTGCTCCTGCTATGAACTTAGCTATAAGGTTTTATTTTAATTAGGTATATTTCGCTAAACAATAATTATGTACATGAAGATTAATTTTCACATTGTGCCATAAATTTTAATTTGTGGCATATTTTGGCCGTTAAGTTTTTTTCTGAAATATTATTTATTCATAAAATAAAATTTTCTCGTAATCATGCTGAGAATCACATTTCGTAAAGTAAGCCTACAAGATACACTACGGGTCAAAATAAAATGAATAATTAATTCATAAATAAGATATATGAAACGAAAATAGTATTAACTATTTTTCTAAGCCCATTCCCGAAAATACATGCGTTCACTGTAAAGATAGGGCTACAATTTATTTAACACTGAATACAACACAGGCACAGAAAAGAGAATCAATGTGTTAGAGTGACTTTTCGCTGAATATGCATGTCACAAGCACGGAAATATACCACAGACGAGAAGGCACATATAAAATTCAGCTATTTTCCATAATTCCTGAGCGACGTGCGTAGTATACCAAAAAAGTTAATTTCACCAATTTCATGTGAAGAGGAAAATGTTAAAAAAATTAATGAATCTGACAAGTGTTCAGATAAATTGGCGGCATACGTACAGTAGTTAGTTTTTGTTTAATATTGTTGGCAATTGTGGGGTGACCGACATTTCAATGATCCGACCATTTTGAAACCTAGAACACCACGTTACGAAAATATAGTCGGTTCACGACTGGAAGAAACTTTTGAAAATCAACCTTTGAAGAAAAACTTTGGCCGTTAGCTACATGCATATAACATTACAAACAGTGGCGAGCGCGGATACAGTTATGACGTTAGATTGCCAGCACAAAGAGAGGAAATAGCTCCAAAGTTTTTACGTAATTGTTAATTTATCGCTTACAAATGGGTTTCGAAAAGACTTGTATCTTATTATGTCAATTATTAATGACGTGATTCTAACGTATTTAGATTTCAACGTTTCTTGCCTAGTCACATGATCACACTCAAGGTGAAAGTAGCGCGGCCATTTGTTTACAAACCTTCGTTCCGTGTGTTGTTGACTGGCTGTGATTGACACACGTGCCAGAGAATTTGTGCGATTATCTTGTTTCACATATAAAAATTCATTTATTGGTTTTTTTTACTAATATTCGCTCTTTATTATATTGTGTTGTACTGATTCCTTGCGTTTCTGAAACCTGTATAAGAGATTACTCGTAGTGCGTTCTCACGTGTTTAATATTTTTTAAATTTATTTCAAGTTTGCTTAAAATTTCATTTACTGTATTTTACGTTGTATGTTGCGGTAGTTTTTGTGTGCAGTCATGAGTTCTAGCAAGGTGAAGAAAAGAGAAGTCACCACTCATCAACGCCGACAGGACATCATTAACCTCACCGAATCGTCGTATTCCCTAATTAGGCGAGGGGAAATGAAACCCTGCAATGTCGCGGAAAGAGCGGCAGAAATGTTGAAACTCTCCAGATCTACAGTGCTAAGGTATGTTAAAATATATTTAGTATTAACCATTGCGTTTGCAAGTTGTGTGTGTTAAGGTCAATTATGTTGGCCTACGAAATGTGTTTACAAGAACATAAAGAAAATTTGTTAATAATTTGATAACGTCGTCGAACGTTGTCTACGTGTCTTTTTAACGTTTTTTTTGGGTAATTATTAAGTTTAGGGGTTTTTCTGTAAAAATAAGACTAATTCACGGAAAATGGTATATTTCCACTCTACTAATGATGCAGAACACGAATATACGAGGGGCATTAACGTCCGACTAATTTCGTAACATGTGCCCACCTAACCTAACAGAACCTAACCCCATGATGGGTGAATCATTATTTTACATTTTTAAACTAACCTAGGATTGTTGGGTTTTACACTAACCTAGGATTTTTGGATTTAAACTAACCTAGGATTGTAGGGTTATATAGACTCAAATGTAAGTGTATGAATCACCTAACCAAAAGGTGGCATTACAATGTGTAATTAAAAATAAAAACTACTTTGAGTTGTAATTTGTGTACCCCTGCGAGGGATTCTTCATAAACAACCCAATATATACAGTGGAAATTTATTATAAAGACAACTGACAATGGTAAGGAAAATTGCCTCTATAGTGAGTTTGTTATAGCCAATTAATTTTATATAGGTTATGGAGAGATGGGCATTTTAAGATGCTGAAGAAACTGTTTGTTTTGTATTTAGAAGTTACATTGCGGCATTAATTGCTATTGTCATAAATCACTAAATAGATTACAGTTGATATAACTGGAACTTCCCCTACTATTAAACATATCTGTATCACTTCACTAAACACGAGAGGACATCGTAATCTATGAAATCGCAGTCATAATCTTTTAATTGTGTATTAATACATTTCCCCAACGCCGCTATTCTACAGCCATTGTCTTTTAGTTATTGTAAATTATCAGTGTAATATTTTTCTCATTCAGTGCTACATAGCCAACCTAATTTGCATAATTTAAAAAGGACCATAATTCAGTTTCTGGGTCAACTACAGTTACTGATACCTAAAACATACAAGGGTCATCGTCATGGACAATGCACAATATCACAGCACACAGGTGTGAGCTCCAACCTTTTGTTTTTGAGTAAATGAAATGTTTATATTGTTTGAGACATGTTAGATTCTGTGCTAGTCAACACAGGTATCAGGAAAACAGTTAAACGTAATATTATAAAAAGTTTAAGAATGTCTAACACAGTAGTTATAGACATTCTTATCACGTTCACATAATAGAAGTCTCCAATAAATACTATGCAACCATCCAACTATTTAAAAGTTTATGTTTTGGAAAGAATTGCGCTTAATTCAAACATTCTATACAACAGACATACTGTCGGCAACATTCAAGGGTAATACATTTTAATTTGTTGTATCGTGTGGTGATTTTAGCTGGAGAAGTTCCCCAACAGTAGCTGGAGGAAGGATTCCATCATCAATTGGCTGCAGGAGCACAACATTCCGTTTGCTGTATCCTATTTTTGCAAAATCTTTTTGTGTAGTGTTAAATTGTAGGGTAATGTTGTTGAGCATTGCTTTATAGCATTATATGTAAAGTAGCAGTCTACATCAGAAAGCAGCTATTGAAGCATGTAATTTTTTTGAATAATTGGTATCTAATTTTTGGAGTGGAGATGGATGTATTAATTTCTTTTTTTTTATAGTTGCTGCTGTATTGAGTTGTTTATGTACTTTTTTGTTTTGATGTATGGTAATTCTGTAGCAAAAGGAATCACTACAATCCATAAGTTATTACCGGTACTTCTAACTAACTAATACATAAATAAACAGTAATTATAAGTACTGCGGCTTATGCCTGCAGGATATTTTTACTTAATGCAAACTGGAGATGTTAGGATACACCATTGTCAGCTTATTTAATTATTGTAAACAACAGTTCTCTCTAATATTTTGTTTACTGGAACCACATATTTTAGTTGTGCTTAATTTGTTATTGTCATTTCTTTACAAAATCTGTGGCACACTTATTTTGTTCCTCCTCTAAGCATTTGCTTAGCAACATGTTTCAATTTAATTGTTAGTGAAACCAATGTCTTTTTCGTATTAGTTTTAAGTTAGATTTTTGTTTGGAAAAATATTTTAAGATAGCAACAGACGTTAACAGCATTAAATACGGGCCCGGAGCCCAACTAAAACATAAACACAGCGGCCTACCGCCGGCTCAATTATTTGAACAAAGTCTGTCGGGTTGTATTTTTGTTGCAAACCCACTATAAGAGTTATGGGAACTTCGGTTCCTGACCTCGTGACAGCACGGCCATCCGGGGGCTTANGACAGCACGGCCATCAGGGGGCTTATGAGAGATTGGCGGTGCCATGTTTATTTTGTTGGATGGAATACTCCTTGAATGTTGACACATTTCAATGCAAAGTATTGTGCCACATCTATAATATGTAATCAAAGTGAAAGTTTTTCTCCCCCACCCAACCCCCCAGTCAAAATCAAACCTGCACACACACACACACACATGAAACATCAAATTTTTAATACTCACATTTTGGGTTTATAGAATGAAATGTTGTTCGCTTGCATTCCATATTCTTTTGTGTGAAAATCTCAAGATTAAAAACTTAACGCTTGTGGAATATCCATTAATAATATATACATGACTTTATAATGGGTACGTGCATGTACGAACACATGTACGCACACACAGTGGAATGTAATTCTGGCAATGTTTGTTTACCTTTGGCGGAAGGATACGAAATGGGCTTGAAAGTAGATCTTTAGCAAGGCTTCAAGAAAGTCTCTTCCAGTCGTGAACCGACTATAGCTACATCAGTAACAAAATAATTCATCATTTTGCAATACTACCAACAGACATAAGATCATCACCTGCAAATTTCGAGATAACTTCTGGAACTTTTGCGCATGTACACATTAATTGTATCTTTAAGAATTTTTGCAGTGCGTGTGATAAATATATTGTAGCCCGGCCTTCAAGGAACTAAAAATTTTATTTTGTAAGTGTGTTGGTACAGGAAACCCTTTTTCGTTGCGATATAAAATAATAGTCTGAAAAAATTAAATAGAGGGAAAATTTTTTCTAAGCAAATTAAATCAATTTTGGTGATTTTAAATTTATATATACCTTCGAATAAATCTCAATAATTGAACAGAATTAATCTGCTATGCTACAGCTTAAAATAATTTTACATGTTCTTAGAATTTCACCAACAAATTTTTCTCGAGAATATTTTTAAGCAGTTCACCCGTATTTCCAATTTATTTTTTTCGATAAATTTTAAGTTGCAATAAACGCAGGTGTACCAAGTGTCATATTTCAAAGAAATTACCGCATACCACTTCTATGATCACTATAAACTGGTAAGCTGAAACCAAATTTCTGTTGAAAATGTTTTTTGAAAATTGTGTGCATTCAGATTTTGAGTTAAAATTCACATATTCTCTCTAAAGACGTACGGAACGTCATTTTTGAAAAGAGATTGTATTTTTATTATCTTATCATCTATATTATCGCACGAAATATAGTCAAAAAGTAGAAAAAAAATAGGCTCTTGAAAGGCTATAAGGGGCCGTCAAAAATTCGTGGTACAGCGCATGCCCACGGGCATTGAGAGCCGTGCTAATTGCAGAAGAAGCAGCACCAGCTGCTGCCATTACACCAGAATATCCGTTTCCAGTACACATTTGTGAAGGACAGAACTGTGCAAAGGGCAGGAGCCTGCCGGCCAGGACACATATGCTGTGCAGCTCTGGAATTTCCGTTACTTTTGTCGTTACTAGAGGCACGTATTAATAGTCTATTTATATTGAGACGCTCAGTTAAAATCACACATATATAATTCACTTAACACTGCACGGCAGATCACTGTAACCCGTTATATGAACTCCCCTCCTCAGTCCGACGGCAACGCCTGCAGCAGCTGCAACCAAAATGGCTGTGAGACGTTGTCGGTCACGTATTTAGGTGTGCATACTTTAGTAAACGTAAGTAGCATCGCTTGTTTCGTTGTTACAGCCCAGAGGTTCTGGCACAGTTCCTTCACCACTACGAACTGCATAAGGTAACAATACGTTCACCTGTCACTTGTGTGAGGGCGACTGTGTAACATGGATATGTAAGTTACTATAGAAGAACACCTTTGTTTAACACAGACTCTCCGAAGAAGGGGGAAGAACAGTGGTGGTATTGGCGAACAATTGCAAGCAGGAGAAGCGTACAGTAGTTACATTCGATAGAGAATTATTCGCTCCACTTCATGACTACGTCGACTAGAGCACATTCTGTGGCAGAACAGTACACATCTAACCTCTACACTGTGCACGGGCATGCCGCAGGGCTAGCGCGAATACACGCCACGTGTGCGCGGACAAACTAGCTCGGACACGAACCGTTACCTGTCTTTGTCACAGCACAAATTACCGACTACAGCCGGAACCAACCCGCGCCGAACGCCGAAACCCCTTGTGGATACGTTACGCAATTACGGAACCCGTACACACTGTTGTAGTTCGTAACTACATTACATTTTAATGTTACTAATGTGGCTACTATTTCTTTTAGAGTGGTATGGTGTAACTAATAAATTCGTCAACATTTCTCGGAGAACTACTGAATTTTATACATTCCTACACATTCGAGTCATTTATTCCATTTCTTAATTAGTTGAATTAATTTAGCGTTTTATTTTAAAAATCTAATTTTAATTATGTTCAATATTTTTCATACGGTAATTATATGTGGCAAATAACAACGTAGAATCGAGTGATCTCTCTTACCGTAGGTGTAAATTCTTGTTGTTATTTAATATTTCATATATTTACAGAAAAATGTGAAGCAAACATTACACACAGTAAGCATAGGATTTTATATAGAGTTTGCACGTAAATGTACAATTCTGAAAATAACCGTTTTTATACAATCACAATATTTTACAAATAATTTCTGATTTCGAAGTTTTCTTAGTTTCTTGATGGAACCTCACAAGGAATGTCTATACTTTT
Organism: Clitarchus hookeri; assembly: GCA_002778355.1. Taxonomy (NCBI): domain Eukaryota; kingdom Metazoa; phylum Arthropoda; class Insecta; order Phasmatodea; family Phasmatidae; genus Clitarchus; species Clitarchus hookeri. The sequence continues at coordinate 16,475 of NQII01002590.1, read as the reverse complement.
AACTATTTACACATAATGTACGGCGTGAGTGAGGTTGGGTATGGCATACCCGGGACGTTTTAAAACGCAGATTACTGAATGTTATTGTTGTCATGGGAATGCCGTCGTCCTCGTAGTCGGTGTTACATTTTTGAGTTGGCAGTAAGTTTATGATTTATAGTTATTTATAGTATTGTTTGATTTATTGGTGGATTTCTCAAGATGTCTTATGAATAAAATGAACGTCGGCTACAAGAACTGTTAGAAAACTGTTGACATGCTAGTTCATGTGACTCCGAGAGTGAAGAAAAGATTGACAACGTTTCTCAAAGAAGTGAAGAAAGTGATTCGGAGCAGGAGGGTATTTTGGATGATTCGGAAGAGCCAGAATCTGCGTCAGCGGCTCCTAGTCAGTCATCTGAGGTACGTGAGGGTTTTTATACATCCAAAGATGGTACAAAGTGGACAAAAGATTGTCCTAGACAAAGCGTTCTTATTCGTTCTCAGAATATTATTACTTATGCTCCATGCGTAAAAGGTGCTGCAAAACTTGCCAAAACAGAGATTGAATGTTGGAGTCTCTTTATTACAGACAGTATGTTGAATACCACACTTACACATACAAATAATCAAATAAAGAATACATGGGAACAATGTCCACAAAATAAAGAACAGTACCACATGAAAGAGGCAACTTTGGAGGATTTGAAGGCATTTATGGGACTTTTATATATAGCTGGCCTAAACCGCTGAAATAGACAAAACTTAAACGATATGTGGGGTACATATGGTACAGGAGTTGAAATCTTTCGGACTACAATGTCACTGCAGAGGTTTTACTTTCTCCAAAACTGTTTGAGCTTCGATGATAAGAACACTCGGGACCAAATAAAAAACACTGTCAATCTAGCTGCTATAAGAGATATGTTTGATAATTTTGTTGAAACTATTCAAAAACATTATATGCCTTCTGAAAGCCTTACTATTGATGAGATGCTGTTATCTTTCCGAGGTCGATGTCCTTTCCGAGTATACATTCCAAACAAACCAGCCAAATATGGTATAACAATACAAGCTCTTGTAGATGCGAAGACGTTCGATATCCTCAAACTGGAAGTGTAAGCGGGAAAACAACCACCAAGGCCTTACAAACTGAGTAATAAAGCGTATGATATCGTGAACCGTTCAGTGGAACCAATAATAAAAACAAACCGGAATGTGACGTTCGATAATTGGTTTACTAGTTACCCCCTTATGATTAATCTGTTGAAAGAACAGTCATTGTCTTCTGTCGGCACAATCCGCAAAAACAATACATGTGTATCTGAGGTTTTGAAAAAAGGAACAGAAGTAAATTGCTCTCGATTTGGGTTTCAGAATGACATTACATTGTTGTCCTACGTACCTAAAGAAAATAAAGTTGTGCTGGTTATGTCAACTTTACACCATTATAAAAATATAGACGAATCAACAGGTGATCAAAGAAAACCAAAAAGGATTATTTATTATAATAAAACTAAAGCCGGTGTCGATGTCGCAGATGAACTGAGTGCCACTTATAATGTTTCGCGCAACAGCAAACGTTGGCCTATGACGATTTTTTATGGTATACTCAATATGGCTGCCATAAATGGTATCATAATCTACAGAGAAAATTAACATAAGTGACAAAACACCCATGAAGCGCTGAGACTTCATTCGTAACTTAGGTTTGAATCTGATAAATGATAGCCTTCGCATTAGACAACAAAACGTACATCTTCCAAGGGAAACTTGAAAGATTATTGCTGATCACCTTGGAGAACCTTTATCACCAATTCCCAAAAAAAATGGCTGGTAGATATGTCAGGTGTGGTAACTGTACCGACAAAACAGATAGGAAAACAAAACACTGTTGTACGAAGTGTGAGAAGCCAATTTGTATGGAGCACGCGATTTTTGTATGTGGAAATTGTGCCGATTTGTAGGTGTAATTTTGGTGCTGTACTACTTGATCTCCAAAGCCTTTTTATTTTTTTCTATTTTTATAATTATAAGATACTATAGTTATATTGATATACCAAACAAGTTGGAATTTTGTTAGAATTTTATATGAATAAAAGTTAAATTACCAAAACTTGTAGTTTTTCAAAGAAAATATAGACACTTTGTTATTTCGATTTAAAAAACGCTTTTTAATCTTAAACATAGTATTTTATTTACTCCTCTTGTTGAATGGATATCCCAATATCCATATCCCAAGTAAAAAAAAACTTAATACACAATTATAATATAAAAAATCGGCACTAAAGTTTCGGGTATATCATGCCCGCCTCATAGCTGGTGTAACACTTTCTCACCTCATTCACGCCGGGTTTTTAATAACTCATAAAAAATATGAAATTGTATAAAATAGTTGACTTGTGTCGTATGCGGAAATTACTTCAACACATTTCACAGTGCTATGGCACTGTAAATACTTGAGGTAGACACTTCCCATTGTACCCTCTGTTGCGTGAAGTGAGCACAAGGCACGTGGTCAATAGCTCAACCTTTCCCGAGCAAACACATGTTCTCCATCATGGAAATGTTGCCCACACATTCTGGAGCACTGAAGTTAACGAATGTCAGTTTTCTGTAATGCAGTGCTGCACATCATCCATTATATCCGTGAGTTCTGCCGCAACGCAAGTCTGCCGTAGCGGCTGCTCTGTCTATCAAAACATCGCCGCCACTGAATGTCTTTTTTCACGACACTGCGCATTATCCAACACTGATATTTCCGTGACATTGCATATTTAGCCCCCAAACATTCTCAGCCATAGTTAACACATTTTTAATGAACGGTAGTTCAAACGTACAGAGCAGTTATGAACTATGTTATGAAGCGTGCAACTAAAAGAATCATCCGATTTCACAAGGCTATAACTTTTACATGAATGAAGATAAGGCCTCGCGGTAAATTGTAAAATACACATCTAAACGTAAAGTTTTCCTTGGCGCATGTTGCACGTCGCTGGTTCACTTACTTGCCAGTAGATGTCGCCTTGGTGGCGCTACAGCTGGTGCTGCTAGCGTGCTCTTTCAGTATGCATCGGGATGGCGATAACACAGCAACCAAAAACGTGTTTTATTCTCCGTTCCAACAAGTGTGAGTTAGTTATAACTGTGCAGCGTGATTTTCGAGCCTGCACGATAATCCTTTTTGCGGCGCGCGCTGCTGATGGTTGTATTGAGTTTCTGCATTTACCTGAATAATTTTATAGTGGTTTACTGTTGTAGTTTCTGTCAGCATGACTTGAGGTGCCTCTGGGCCTCCGGGCCAGGAGTTGATGAGTTAATGAGTGGCTGGATTTTCAGTGATAGACGACGAGAGAAACGAGCGCCGAGAGAAGAGACCAGCGGGAGGGAAATCTGTGACTGCGAGCACCAACGCAGTGAAGAGTAAGACTGGCAGACTGGACGAATGGGCTGGGTGCGTGAGTGAAAGACATTACAAATGATGTCAACAGACAGACTGAAAGTGTGTTAATGATGAGTATGAGTTAATTGGATATAACGAAAGAGAGACACATTAAGAAGGGCGTTAATTAGAGTAAAATATGCCCTCACTGAAAAATAAAAAAGAAATAGTGGAAATGGATAGACTAATGCTGTAAATAATAGCTGTTTGAATAAACTAAAATCAAATTTAGTTCTTTAAATTTTATTAAGACCGCCGTCTCTAACGAACTTGGGCGTCAAAGTGAAAATATATTTTGTATAAAATAAATGGTTTCTGGGACACACAATATCAAAAGAAAGTTGCAAACGAGGACTAAAGTGAAATAAGAGATCCACAGTTTGAACATCGAGTATCGGAACCTTTCTGGTGATAATCAGTGAATTTCTGAATATTCTTGCTCTTAAATATATTTGAAAATTTTTTTATACATTCTTAGTTGAGAAGCATGGTGTAAAAACCTGAATTTGATACTCGAAACTACAAAATCCAGTTTTCTCTCTGATATGAAAAAAAGATTTATAATTTTTTTCTGAGAGCTGGGATAGTGTTTAGAAAATTGCTTAAGAGTAGGTAAATATACTCTATTTCATATAAGTTTACTCAGTTTTGACGCGCGGGGACCATGTATCCTTCCGCCACAGCTGTGTAGTCTGGTTAACTTTTGTTAAACCGAATTTATACTGCTGGGCTTCTGTTTATTTTATTCCGATGGGAATAATAAATGCATTCTGTATGTACGGATATATTTTTGGCGAAGTTAACTTTACACTAATTGGTTTTTCCATATAGGCCCTATTAACGTGTTAGTTTAACACTACTAAACAGCGTTGAAATGGTGGCTCTTTAGACCACATACATTTAAAACATTCTAATAACCGTTTCAAAATACATTATTTGCAACACTCTGACATACGGTTCGTAATTCCTATTTTCGACTCCTGAACACACGCTCTGTGGCAGTCCTTGGACACGTTTGTCTGCTGCTAATACGAAATAGTTTTCATGATCATTCAGTAAATACGACACTTTGCCGTTTTCACGAAACTAATTAACTGTGGAACGAAAATACACGTTGGCGCATCATAACTCATAACGGTACCTAAAATACACGTTGGCGCATCATAACTCATAACGGTACGTAGGGAGACCAAGCTTTACACGTGTCGATAATATTACATGTCACCCAAAAAAAACTCACTACAAAGGCACCCCTACAACCAACTATGCGTAATGAAATCAAATATAAAACTCATTAACTACCGATAAAATGATCTGATAACACCAGCAAGGTACTCGCATAAACGTGATGGAAAAAGTTAATTTGCACAACGGCGTTCACAGCTGGAAACGTTTCAATGACCGTGACTATCCTTATGCTCCGCCATAATTACTAAACATATTTTTTAACCTATTTGATAAAAACAAAAAAAAAATTGTACATTACTTAAAAAACATAATTAAAACCACATATGTTGGAAGTATAAATTAAGTTTTGAATTACACCCTTTACAACTTTTCTTCAATGAAGATCATCGGTATCGTCAACATGAGAGAATACATCCCGTAACAAATCATCAGCTGATACAATACTTTGCAAACGAGGGTATTTACTGTTTACATAGTTNAAAAAAAAAATTGTACATTACTTAAAAAACATAATTAAAACCACATATGTTGGAAGTATAAATTAAGTTTTGAATTGCACCCTTTACAACTTTTCTTCAATGAAGATCATCGGTATCGTCAACATAAGAGAATACATCCCGTAACAAATCATCAGCTGATACAATACTTTGCAAACGAGGGTATTTACTGTTTACATAGTTNAAGAGAATACATCCCGTAACAAATCATCAGCTGATACAATACTTTGCAAACGAGGGTATTTACTGTTTACATAGTTGGTAGGTTGGCCACGTTGTCTGTCAAACTTAAATGTACTTTATGATATGCAGTACACCAGGTTACGGTAGTCAAAATAAAAATAAAATAATTTTATTGTACCACAATAGGAACAAGAAACCAAAGATAGCAGTAGGGTAAAAAAAATCGCAAGGCTGAATGTCTGGGGAATTTGTGTTGAATTAAGCAAGCATTAATTTTGAAAGCAATCTCTACCACGCGGAGTGAGAAGGACATTTCGATTTNAATTTGTGTTGAATTAAGCAAGCATTAATTTTGAAAGCAATCTCTACCACGCGGAGTGAGAAGGACATTTCGATTTAATATTGAAAACCGAAAAGTAAATGAAGACTGCCAGTGAATTTTAAACACTCGTCGAAGAGACACTGCCTGTCGTATGCCGAAGCGGTGCGAACTGCCGAGCAAGCTGGTATACTCCCAAAGACCCAACCTCTGCCAGACTTTCACCATCTTCCAGCACTTGTTCCATCACTGCTGGTATTCAATGAGAATGGTATTCGCGGGTTTTTCGTCTGGCTTCCCGTACGAGCTTATTAACGAGAACACAGACTATTACAGGAGCTCAGAGTAAGTGCAACACCAGAGGAAGAAGAGGTATTATCAGGTGGCTCAAATCACGTGTTCTCTAAAGATGTTTACACTGCTAGAATTTTGCTTTATGTGCGTACTCTTTATGTAGTTATATTTTAGATTGTCTTAAAAATGTTATTGTTTTTTTTAATAATTAACACATTGTTAGTTAAAATTTAATGAAGAGGTTGGTAATATTAAGATATATAAGTAGTTGAAAATATTTATTTACACTCTGCGTTAAGGAATCGGAAACAAAGTACGGAAATAACAGGATTTCATCCATTTTGCCGAAAATACACAGCGCTGTTCTATGAAAACACTGAAGTTAGAAGTTATTGAGAAAACTTGCAATCAGATTTCACATACGTAACTAATTTCACATTTTAAAGCAAATACATGTAATTTTACATTTCATCCAATAAAAATATTTTGTTGGTAGTTTAGTTTTCTGTAAGTTGCATGATCTAAAGTGATNATAATTTTACATTTCATCCAATAAAAATATTTTGTTGGTAGTTTAGTTTTCTGTAAGTTGCATGATCTAAAGTGATGAAATTAACCCTAACATATTTGCAATAAGAAATTTCATAATTTATTTGCTAGGTGCTGGCCAACTATTAAAAATATTCTTGAAATATACATTTTAAAAACAATTGATTCAAAATGGCCTGCATTGGTTATTTTGTTACCAAGACTTTGTTATCAAGATGGAAATTCTATATTTTCTTTCTTATACACTGGAGAACCAAAAAAAGTGGTATAGGCGTGCGTATNAATTTGTGTTGAATTAAGCAAGCATTAATTTTGAAAGCAATCTCTACCACGCGGAGTGAGAAGGACATTTCGATTTGATATTGAAAACCGAAAAGTAAATGAAGACTGCCAGTGAATTTTAAACACTCGTCGATGAGACACTGCCTGTCGTATGCCGAAGCGGTGCGAACTGCCGAGCAAGCTGGTATACTCCCAAAGACCCAACCTCTGCCAGACTTTCACCATCTTCCAGCACTTGTTCCATCACTGCTGGTATTCAATGAGAATGGTATTCGANCACTTGTTCCATCACTGCTGGTATTCAATGAGAATGGTATTCGAGGGTTTTTCGTCTGGCTTCCCGTACGAGCTTATTAACGAGAACACAGACTATTACAGGAGCTCAGAGTAAGTGCAACACCAGAGGAAGAAGAGGTATTATCAGGTGGCTCAAATCACGTGTTCTCTAAAGATGTTTACACTGCTAGAATTTTGCTTTATGTGCGTACTCTTTATGTAGTTATATTTTAGATTGTCTTAAAAATGTTATTGTTTTTTTAATAATTAACACATTGTTAGTTAAAATTTAATGAAGAGGTTGGTAATATTGAGATATATAAGTAGTTGAAAATATTTATTTACACTCTGCGTTAAGGAATCGGAAACAAAGTACGGAAATAACAGGATTTCATCCATTTTGCCGAAAATATACAGCGCTGTTCTATGAAAACACTGAAGTTAGAAGTTATTGAGAAAACTTGCAATCAGATTTCACATACGTAACTAATTTCACATTTTAAAGCAAATACATGTAATTTTACATTTCATCCAATAAAAATATTTTGTTGGTAGTTTAGTTTTCTGTAAGTTGCATGATCTAAAGTGATGAAATTAACCCTAACATATTTGCAATAAGAAATTTCATAATTTATTTGCTAGGTGCTGGCCAACTATTAAAAATATTCTTGAAATATACATTTTAAAAACAATTGATTCAAAATGGCCTGCATTGGTTATTTTGTTACCAAGACTTTGTTATCAAGATGGAAATTCTATATTTTCTTTCTTATACACTGGAGAACCAAAAAAAGTGGTATAGGCGTGCGTATGTAAATAATAGAGGTATGGAACCAATCAGAGTAACGCGATGCGGTCGGCAGCGCCTATGTAAGACAACAAGCGTCTGGCAGAGTTGCTAGATCGGTTAGTGCTGCTACAATGGCAGGTTATCAATATTTTAGAGAGTTTGAACGTGATGTTATAGTCGGCGCACGAGAGATGGGACATAGCATCTCCGAGGTAGCGATACAATTTGAATTTTCACGTACAACCATTTCACGAGTGAACCGTGAATATCGGGAATCCGGTAAAACATCAAATCTTCGATATCGCTGCGGCTGGAAAAAGATCGTAAACGAACGGGACAAACGACGAGTGACGAGAATCATTAAACGTGACAGACGTGCAACCTTTCTCAAATTGGCGCAGATTGAATTTGTGGACTGCCCTGCAGGATTCATGGTGTGAATTGCCTCCTACATACCTTCAGACATTATTCGAGTCCATGCCACGTCGTCTTGCGGCACTTCTACGTGCTCGTGGCAGGTGTACCAGTTTTTTTTGGCTCTTCAGTGTAATACTGCAACGTGTTTACGAAATGCTTGTCCCTTGCAGCACATGCTTGGGTTCTGTGCATGTGATGCATTTATTTCTAGTCTCTGCATACTCATCATTCCAAATCACTCTACTCTATTTCGCCACCGAGTTTGTGCCAACATGTGGTTCAGACATATAGGTTGGCCCAGCCTGCTACATCCTGACGTTCGACTGCAAAGAGGAGTTTCCAGATTAAATTTACGTTTACCTTGGTACCGCTGCCAAGCTGTGAGCATTCTGGCTGCGTGTCATAAAATATGTAGCTGTGTTCCATACGATACCAAAATCGGTTTCATAATTATATTTATTAAAGTGAAGTGTAATATTTCACTAGCAATTAAATTCATTTATTTTGACGCCATAAATCTAATACAGGCTTATTGCAAGTTTTCTTTAATACTTTAACTCTGTTATTAACTGTTATTTACTTCGTATGGTCTAATTTCGAAGAATGATTTCTTAGTGAGTGTCTCAATCCTATGGGGATGGGGATGCCTCTCATAAATTTTTATTCTTCTGCGTCCAGCGTTTTGGGCTGCGCGTTGATGAGTGAGTGAGTGAGTCATTCTGGATACTTCATTTTGTACATAGAGTCTATGGATGAAGTAACATAACATTAAGAATTACAGTTACCTGGTGATTTAAGTTGAGACAAAAAAGTGGTTTTCTTTGGGAAACTAGTTTACTCAGATAGAGTTTCCATTTAAAAATTAACAATTAATATAATCACAAAGTTTTCTAAACCTTTGCTGCATAAAAAAGTGTTTCTTTGTATTGCAGATAAGGCAAAATTATGACAGGTTAGAATTTATTGACAACGCTTGAGATGCTGTGGAAGACCTGCAACCAACACTTCTTCACCGTCGTATATAAAATATTGCATGATCACTATCTTACATTACACTTTTCAGAAACACGTGCATTCAATAGTTGGTGTGTTTGTCTGTGTTTTTTTTTTTGTTGTTTCGTCCAATTTTATTGCACTTTTCTATATGCACCTTCCTCATTGTTTGTCTGTTGGTATTCATCATGTCGTTGATGTCATATTTTCTTCTGATGACAGACTAGGTTCTTTTTGTAGAACATCTGTATGTTTCCGGCGTATATATTTACATCTGCCAACACTGACTCTTTTTCTTTTATTGTGTTATTGCTGTACACAAGTTTTGTTTCATATTGTGGGTTTTCTGTGACTTACAGGAAAGTGTTCCATTGGCGTATAACCAAATTAATGGTTCAGTTAATCACTTACCTCCATTTGCAAGAACAATTTTAGAGAAAAATGAATTGCAGGCTGTAACTTTTTAGCCAGTATTGGCAAAATTCTTTACTCTGGCCCAATGCAGAGGCCGAATCAGATTTATTTCTGCCTCTGAAACCCTTTTCCTCCGACCATATTATCCACCGCTTTATACAATTACAGGCATTTTATTTATTACAGCATATATATTAATTTATTAATAAAACAGTGTAACTTTAACCTTAAAACTTACATGCCATTGTGATTGTGTTGCTTCTGTCAGGTAACTTGAGTGCTGTTACCTACAGAAAATATTTCAATGAATTCCTTTTTTTATATGAAGTTGTGGTATGTTAGTATTTTGTTAAAAACAAAAGGCCCGTCACGTGCGTGGTACCCCCTCCCTTCCATCCCTAGCTACGTAGTAGTTAGCTTATTAAAATAGCGTGCGTCCCTTCTGAGCCACCAAAAACTCACCTTTAATCTGCTGTGTTTGTGTAATGCATCCAGTGTCTCACCTGAGGAAGAGAACAGATTCCATGTTCCAAATGTCGTGAAGTCTGTTTCATTGTCCGTGTTGAGTTTCCGTTGTTACCATCTAATTGTGTCCCCTAATATTGGTTTTGGTTCCTTTAAGTATTGCAGATTGTCGTTTCTTAATTTCTGTGTCATGTTTTTGGATAATATACATTAAAAAGAAAATAACAATTTTCCTGTTTTTGTTCATTGTCGCTACTATCTGTGTCGTGCTTTCGTTTTATATTTCCCTGCTGTGTCTTCTGCGATTAGGGTTTTTCTCTCAGTGGCTCTAAATACTGATGATGACCATCCGACTCCTACAAAGAAAAGTAAACTTGATATTGAGGATGAAATATGAGGTGAAGACTATCATGAAGACAACATTGATGATTACTATGACGACAGCGATGATGAAGAATCTGATGAGAAGAATGATGATACTCTTGACGTTCCCACGCATTTTACCAACGAATTTCCTTCGACAAGTGGTGTGAAGAAGGTAGAAGGCGTCAAGAATGCTCGTTACATATTTTCCGAAAACCCGAATGAACTTGTTGATGGACTCAGATATTCAGTTGGCCTCCATAAATGTGGGGATCTCTCATGCATTGTTGTTATATCTTCAATCATCTGTGAAATAAAGGATCGGGGTTATATCATATGAGACTTTTGGCTACTATCCATGATCTTTAAACATCTGAGAAATGTAAGGATCGTATGTACACAATAATTATAAAGATAGAATGTATACGATAACTAAGTAAATTAAATTTCTGTATGCATAGTAATAAATGTTTAATTTTTTATACAGTCCCTTATGTTTCTCTGAAATACTCATTAATTCAGTGTTCTAAACAATCGATTGCGAGAGTCTATTTCAGATAAAAAATTATGTGTGCTTGTGCAGAAGGAGGGCTATCGTTTTAACTGTATGTGGAGAACGAATGAAATAAGGGGAATATTTTTGAATAATACTTCGCAACTTGTTGGTTGGCATGGTTAGTTGGCTTGTCAAGTTAGTCCGACACACTGGTATAATCAGCTGAGGTAGAAATATTTTGCGAAAATTTTCGAAGATATTGTGCGAAAGTTTAGATACGAGATTCTTATTAGAGATTTTATTCGAGATTGTCCATCATCGTTTGTATAGGTGGATGGTATGGTAGGTTGGTCTTGTTGATTGGTCAAGTCAGTTTTGGAGGAACAGGTCTCGTCAGGAACCAGTCTTGGGCTCAATCAGTCTCACGAGGAACCAGTCTTGGGTGGAGTTAGTCTTGGGTGGAGTTAGTCTTGGGTGGAGTTAGTCTTAGGTGGAGTTAGTCTTGGGTGGAGTTAATCTTGGGTGAAGTCAGTCGTTGACTAGTATGGTTAGTCGGTATGGGTCCTTGTTTTGGCCAGCTATTAATGGTAAATTGTATGGACTGTGATTTTTCTCGAGTTTTTTAGTTTAATGTCTTTGGGGCAACGTTAAGGACGACAACAATCAACATGGTGGCTGAATTGGTAACTCATCTTGCGGTTAAATCGATAATTAATGCACAAGTGTCACCTAGGTGATGAAAAAGTAAACAAATGACAAACCAAAAATAGAATATGTAGTGTGGAGTGCATTCCAGAGAATGAGCATTGATGCGGGGGAGTGGAGGGTAATGTTAATACTATGCCAATTATTGGTTGTGGATCTAGCGAGCGTGAGTAATAAACCAATAAAAAACACTGGTGGAGGGTGAAGCGAACACAAGTAATCAACAAATGAGAAATATAGGTGAAGGGAGTGGAGTGGAAATCGACTAATTAATCAATGAGAATCATTGGCGAGGGTCAGTCGTCTGCTGGACTTTATGCTAATAAAACCTCCGGAAATGTAATTGTTTTAAATAAATTATGTAATTTAAAAAAAAAATTTGTAATATCTTTAAATATTTTTTTGTAAATTTTTTGAAATTTCAACATTTTTTGGGACTTTTAGAATTCCTTTGGGGATTCTGGAAATTGTTTAGGTTTCAAGGTCATTCAATGTCTTAGGGCAAGGAGTCGAGCTTAAGTTTATGGGTCAAGGTCAAGGTAGCCTGGATCCAATATGGCCTTCGACCGATCGGAATGACAGAGCATAAACGGCTCCGAGGCTCCAATCCCCCATCCCATTATGACAGACTCGGCCAAACCTAGCTACTGATTTGTATTACAATGTATTCACAAATCCATTAGTAAAAAGAAGTCATGCTGATGAAAATCTCCTATTTTCCAATATGCTCAATCAGATACATTTTCATTATTTGAGGAATTATTATAATTATTGTAAACACGTGTTGAAACATATTGTTAAAAACTGTAAAAATTTTGGTTTCTTGAGGCCGCTTTTCAAGAAGTCCCACAGTATAGTCAAATTTATAATGTATGGTTCTTTATATAAAGCAGTTGTATGTCTGGCCATCTCTGAAAACTGGTGCATTTACCTCAAAGTAATTAGTGTAGAATAAAGGTAGATCATTTTGAGTTACATGCATAGATAAGGTCTTCATGAAATAATTTCTAACGGTGGATGTGGACTTCTAGAGTTTAATTTTTTCGTAAACGTCGTTATTCAGGATACCAGACGTTTACTAGTTTGGCTGAATAGTATACACGGGACATTATATGTTTGGAAGGCAGTGCCAGTACATGAAGGTGTTATTAATCAGACTGCTGTAATTAGTAATTCATTACCTGTTTTGTTCTCTAGTAAGAAGAAGAAGTTTCGAGCTTGGTGATCAAATATGTATTTAGAGAAAATTAATTGATGCTACTGACAATTTGCATATTCTTGGTCATGCAGAATTTGTGTATAATGCATAAATGTCAATAAATATTGTTTTACCGAAATAAGTTCAACGGCTTTAGCTTTATGTTTCAAGGTTATGGTCTGAGTTATAGAAGTTTTTTCTTATTTTCCGTTCTTTTCTCAGTTGTCGNTTTAGCTTTATGTTTCAAGGTTATGGTCTGAGTTATAGAAGTTTTTTCTTATTTTCCGTTCTTTTCTCAGTTGTCGAAAAATGTACATTCTGAAAAATGTCATCACGAAGAAATAACATTAAATTTTTAATGAAATTTGTGGGCACAACTCTTTAAATTGTTTAGAGCAGTGATTGTTAATTTGAGAGTTCAATGCACATGTGTTGCATTTAGCATGTGTTTGTGATGTGCTTGTAGCAGGAAATTTGTCTAATAAGCTGACATTATAATTTAATATTGTTTGTTAAGTTATTTTCTTAGTTTATATAACTTACAACATGAAGTTACTGAACACCGTTATTTTTTATTTTTGATGATGACTGCAATGTNTTTCTTAGTTTATATAACTTACAACATGAAGTTACTGAACACCGTTATTTTTTATTTTTGATGATGACTGCAATGTTAGTCAGGATTTTGCTGTTTCTATGTGGTTTTACAGACCTTGGGTGATGCAAAGCTTTTTTAACCAAAAATAAAGGCCTGAATACACTTAAGCATGGACTTAGCCTCTCCCACGAAAACGATCAACTTTTAATATTTTCGCTTATTTGTAACCAGTTGAGTACCTTACGAGTACATTACAGATTAGTGTATTTGCCGATTATGTTTGGATCATCAGGTTTGTGTCGTTTTATTTCAGCCATTTAGTTCTTGCATAGTCATTTATGATTCCTGTAGNTTTATTTCAGCCATTTAGTTCTTGCATAGTCATTTATGATTCCTGTAGTGTCCCTTCCCCTTCTCAGGATAAGCCCTCCTGGCCTGGGCCTCTCCCTTCCTTGAAGACCACACTTAAAAGTATTGTTAAAATAACAGAAGCACAAGTACTCGCAGTCTAGTGCTTGTGCTTCTGTTCTTTTAGAAAAATTATTTGCAGCCTACCAGCCTACTTTTCACAATTTCTTAAAGTTTACTGTATGGTAACAATAAAGGTAGCATACAGATTTTTGTACTGATTATTAACGCCCCAATCATATTTTGAACTCAATTCCCTACATTTGTTTCCAAGTGCTGCCTACAGCCATGAGCTACATGTCATTCAACCCCTAATATTTTGCACCAGCACCATCATGACGACTTTCATGGAGCTATGTTTTTTTATTATTATTAAGGAAAACGTAGTATCAAAACCAAAGCAGTTTTTTCGTATGTCGATGTTGGTTTGTTCGGTTAGCTTGTAGTGTTACAACCGGGTAAGTCATCTGCAACATGACCGTAATCATTAAGTAATGTATCAGTCACGTTGCAGATGACATACCTGGCTGAAACACAAATTAACCAAGCAAAGAAACATCAACATTGGAAAAAATAGCTTTGGTTTTGATACTAGATTGTTATAAAAAAAACATAGTTGCATGGGGCTAAAAGTTTTTTTATCTTAAAACTGTTTTGTAGTACTGAGATTGGTTTACTCTAGCCTTCATTCTTCAGAGCGTTTACTATGATAATAGTTTTTATTAAAAACATAAAATAATCGTCTAAGTGTGGTGAAAAGAAGCATAATGATAAGCTTTTGTAACGGTAAGTAATTTTATGGAGTATTGCAACTTTGTAATGCACACAACTGTTGTGACCCATAAGTAAGGAATCATGCAAATGTTTCAAATATTCTTTTTAAACAACCAAATATAATTTGCTCTAGCCAGAGTAACTTGTCCATTCTAACATGTCATACTGCAAGAAGTCACAACAGCTGCAAGGGAAATATGTCTCTATTTGCAGAAACTGAGTGTGGTATACCCTTCACATTTTAAAGACTGTCTTCAAACATCCTCGTACACCGTCTCAAGTTGGTGTTTATGTCCAACACATTCAAGCTTGTCGTGACTACAAAAATAAAGGCATCATTACTGAACTAGGTATTTGTCTTGTATAGTCACGGTTCGAGAGTGCCATTTCTGAAGAACATTCCTGAAGAACATTTTTAAGTCTTCGAGGCCTTAATCAATTCTATAAATATCAAGTTCAAGTCACGTTCAAGTTTGCTACAGATAGCAAATAAGATTTCTACAGTACCTGTATTTATATTGATATTAGATTAACTTATACAATTTTCAAATTGGCGGAATTTTACAAAACACACTTAAATTATTTTAAGTATTTCAGTTAATCATATTTTCATGCTAATGATTTCTCTCCATTTAATGGGAAGGAACCATTGGCAACTACAGTAACAACCAATTATCTTGTTACTATTATCCACTCTGTCAATGGGTTATAATTTTTCAAAGCAAGGAAATGCATACTTTTTGGAAACTAACTTACTGTACCGACTACTTTCCAAACAACTAATATTGTTTTATATAA
Source organism: Clitarchus hookeri (assembly GCA_002778355.1). Taxonomy (NCBI): domain Eukaryota; kingdom Metazoa; phylum Arthropoda; class Insecta; order Phasmatodea; family Phasmatidae; genus Clitarchus; species Clitarchus hookeri. Next base: position 1,047 of record NQII01002590.1, on the reverse strand, counting down.
CAATTACACATTTTTGAATGGATTATGTGTTAGGAATGGTGAAATCTGCTAAGGAAATTCATGTTAGTTACCGGTATTATTTTGAGGCCAGTGTATTTCCATCATTTTTATGTATAACCAATTTATTTTGATGGATATACTGATTTATATGCTATATGTATATAAAGTATGTTGCATAAAGGGTGTGCAAGAATGACGCTTGCTACCATCTGATTTACCTTCATGTGTATGTGTACATGTACACATGGTTGGATCCGTCCCAGTCTCTCCCTCTAGGAGTCGGCATTATAAGCACGATGAACCATATCCACGTAGGTTGCACTGGTCTCATATTTCATGAAATGTGCATGACCTTCACGATGAATGGATATATGGTATTGTGTGTGGTCTACAGTGTTATCGGAACGAAATCAGGAACTCCCATTCCAGTAAATAATAAACTCCTGCGCATTGCCAATTACACAAAACTACTAGGTTTAAAAAACAGATCATATGTTTTGTTGGAAACCACTTACAACAGCATTGAGTACGAAACTCAGCGCTTTATGATTTTCTTTCTACTCAAATAAAAAACACGTTCTTTAAAAACTGTACTTGCTCTTTATTTTGCTAATATAAATTCTTAATAATCGTATGACATAATATGTTATTGCGATTTCATCACTTAAGTCTTACCAAAAATAAGTAAATGTAGTGTAAATTAACCTGAGGTTGGACAATTTAACCACCAGTGGTTCACATTTAGTTAGATTATCTAATGACATAACCTCAAATGCAGTGAACTAATAACATACGTATTTGTAGTTCTGATAGGAAAGGAATAGTCGAGATATTTACAGCATTTTTATGTAAAGTTCCTATCATATATGTACAAAAAGACAGTGCGTGATGCATAATTATACAGTACTAACCCGATGTAAAAAAAATTAAAAAAAGGGAAATGCAGGTGCACACACACATACAATGTATAGTCCAATGTATAATAATTAAATGCATTTCTTAATGCACGTGCATGATGCAGATGTTCAATTATATCTGCATAAATGT